>OY804578.1:142289445-142878098 GCA_963680875.1 Bathymodiolus brooksi
TTATCTCTAGATCAGTGGGATAGATCTAACCGTATCTGTGGTACTCTATCTCTAGCTCAGTGGGATAGATCTAACCGTATCTGTGGTACTCTTTATCTCTAGCTCAGTGGGATAGATCTAACCGTATCTGTGGTACTCTATCTCTAGCTCAGTGGGATAGATCTAACCGTATATGTGGTACTCTTATCTCTAGCTCAGTGGGATAGATCTAACCGTATCTGTGGTACTCTTTATCTCTAGCTCAGTGGGATAGATCTAACCGTATCTGTGGTACTCTTTATCTCTAGCTCAGTGGGATAGATCTAACCGTATCTGTGGTACTCTTTATCTCTAGCTCAGTGGGATAGATCTAACCGTATCTGTGGTACTCTTTATCTCTAGCTCAGTGGGATAGATCTAACCGTATCTGTGGTACTCTTTATCTAGCTCAGTGGGATAGATCTAACCGTATCTGTGGTACTCTTATCTCTAGCTCAGTGGGATAGATCTAACCGTATCTGTGGTACTCTTTATCTCTAGCTCAGTGGGATAGATCTAACCGTATCTGTGGTACTCTTTATCTCTAGCTCAGTGGGATAGATCTAACCGTATCTGTGGTACTCTTATCTCTAGCTCAGTGGGATAGATCTAACCGTATCTGTGGTACTCTTTATCTCTAGCTCAGTGGGATAGATCTAACCGTATCTGTGGTACTCTTTATCTCTAGCTCAGTGGGATAGATCTAACCGTATCTGTGGTACTCTATCTCTAGCTCAGTGGGATAGATCTAACCGTATCTGTGGTACTCTTTATCTCTAGCTCAGTGGGATAGATCTAACCGTATCTGTGGTACTCTATCTCTAGCTCAGTGGGATAGATCTAACCGTATCTGTGGTACTCTATCTCTAGCTTAGTGGGATAGATCTAACCGTATCTGTGGTACTCTTTATCTCTAGCTCAGTGGGATAGATCTAACCGTATCTGTGGTACTCTTTATCTCTAGCTCAGTGGGATAGATCTAACCGTATCTGTGGTACTCTATCTCTAGCTCAGTGGGATAGATCTAACCGTATCTGTGGTACTCTATCTCTAGCTTAGTGGGATAGATCTAACCGTATCTGTGGTACTCTATCTCTAGCTCAGTGGGATAGATCTAACCGTATCTGTGGTACTCTATCTCTAGCTCAGTGGGATAGATCTAACCGTATCTGTGGTACTCTTTATCTCTAGCTCAGTGGGATAGATCTAACGTATCTGTGGTACTCTTTATCTCTAGCTCAGTGGGATAGATCTAACCGTATCTGTGGTACTCTTTATCACTAGCTCAGTGGGATAGATCTAACCGTATCTGTGGTACTCTATCTCTAGCTCAGTGGGATAGATCTAACCGTATCTGTGGTACTCTTTATCTCTAGCTCAGTGGGATAGATCTAACCGTATCTGTGGTACTCTTTATCTCTAGCTCAGTGGATAGATCTAACCGTATCTGTGGTACTCTATCTCTAGCTCAGTGGGATAGATCTAACCGTATCTGTGGTACTCTTTATCTCTAGCTCAGTGGGATAGATCTAACCGTATCTGTGGTACTCTTTATCTCTAGCTCAGTGGGATAGATCTAACCGTATCTGTGGTACTCTTTATCTCTAGCTCAGTGGGATAGATCTAACCGTATCTGTGGTACTCTTTATCTCTAGCTCAGTGGGATAGATCTAACCGTATCTGTGGTACTCTATCTCTAGCTCAGTGGGATAGATGCGATCAACATAGTCATCGTACTTCAAATTGTATAGTAAAAGGACAGCATCTGTATAGTGGAAAGTGAAATTAAAGGATTGGACGAACTTCTTTTCATTTTTAGTAACCCTTGTATAAAGTTTGCCTTATATGAATAAAGGAACAAGTCAGCTAGAATATGGAGCACAGTTCGTACACATGGGAATGCCGACTGTCTGTTTGAAAATCACGTCCGCCAATCATAACAAATATGTTTTCAATATAACACACGTATTGTCAACACTAGGAGTAATGTTGCACGATATTTATATATATTGTTAGGGTGCCACTATGTTCGCAAAAACACATCCAGATTGTGATTCATGCTTATACAATACATGAATACTGACAATATGAAATAATGCCAACTTTATAATGTCTTTGATGTAATTGTAAGACAAGATACACAGAAGAAGACAATTATTTAAATCAGTTACGTTTGATGTTTGTTGTCTCTCCAGAAATGTCCTTTTAAGATTTAAATTTGAATAATTTTCACATTTGTGGGACATATCAACTATTAACCAATTCATTTATACAACATCACTATACAATGAGTAATACAGACTAATATTGTTTTTGTTGCTACGTAACTGTATTTTTTATGTCTCATTGTGTGGTACTTAGTATATATATGGTTTCAATACCCTTATGCAATTGTCAAATGGGTAATAAACCTTTGATTGTAGCCTACATGTTAGTTCATCATTATGCTATAAAGAGAATCGGTATTACAATGTACCAGCGGTGGAGAAAGAACAACAAATAAAATAAAATAACACAAAATTGAGCTAAAAAATCGAATACTGTTGGGTTGAAATGAAAACGTAGTTGTCAAATTTAGTGGGCACGACGTGTTTCTGGAATAACTTTCATCAGGTACACCCAAAATAACTTTCATCAGGTACACTCAAAATAACTTTCAAGTACACCCAAAATAACTTTCATCAGGTACACCCAAAATAACTTTCATCAGGTACACTCAGAATAACTTTCATCAAGTACACCCAAAATAACTTTCATCAGGTACACCCAAAATAACTTTCATCAGGTACACTCAGAATAACTTTCATCAGGTACACCCAAAATAACTTTCATCAGGTACACCCAAAATAACTTTCATCAGGTACATCCAAAATAACTTTCATCAGGTACACCCAAAATAACTTTCATCAGGTACACCCAAAATAACTTTCATCAGGTACACCCAAAATAACTTTCATCAGGTACACCCAAAATAACTTTCATCAGGTACACTCAGAATAACTTTCATCAGGTACACTCAGAATAACTTTCATCAGGTACACTCAGAATAACTTTCATCAGGTACGCTCAAAATAACTTTCATCAGGTACACTCAGTATAACTTTCATCAGGTACACTCAGAATAACTTTCATCAGGTACGCTCAGAATAACTTTCATCAGGTACACCCAAAATAACTTTCATCAGGTACACTCAGAATAACTTTCATCAGGTACACTCAGAATAACTTTCATCAGGTACACCCAAAATAACTTTCATCAGGTACACTCAGAATAACTTTCATCAGGTACACTCAAAATAACTTTCATCAGGTACGCTCAAAATAACTTTCATCAGGTACACTCAGAATAACTTTCATCAGGTACACTCAAAATAACTTTCATCAGGTACACTCAGAATAACTTTCATCAGGTACACTCAGAATAACTTTCATCAGGTACACTCAAAATAACTTTCATCATGAACGCTCAGAGTAACTTACATCAGGTACTCAAAATCGAAAGATTGGAAATCCAAATATTTACAAGTTTTATGAGCAATAAACCCAAAGGGCCTAAACATGATGGCTAAAATCGGCTAGGGTCACCTATACCTGAGAACCTTTGTTTTATCAATAATTACATTATTTAGGAACTATAAATTTCAGCAATAAATATATTTAATAAACCATGTCAGTGTCGAAGCTAAGATGTTTTTATGTAAAATATTCAATACCATCTTTTCTTAATCCAGTGTAGTTGTAGTAACTGGAGACTCATATATAATATACACTATTCTCTTTTCTTTGTATTCCATGTTCTAGTCCACATATCATTCTACGTACCGTTGTTTACAATAAAATGAAACTCAAAATATCACACTGTGGGAACAGTTCCAAATATTACTGGAATAATCATAGAGAGAAACGACACCCTTAACACACATATACATGACCACCGAATTATATTAGCTTTATACAGGCACTTCAATAAGAAGTGGCGGAATTAAGCTAAGTCTATGGGCCCAAAACCTCGCTTCTTAGTGAAATGATGCGGTCATGCAAGTGTTATCAACATGTGAGATAAATGCCTACCCTCACATGTAACCATGAGAACAGCGTTATTATAAAAAACGTTATAATCTTGAACATTATATCATAATCTTCGTGACATATTTCTATCTATTACTATGTAATAAGAAATCATATAATTCGTTTGTTTTACATCTGTTTCATTTGATCTTCTATTTTGACAGATTTTATTTGTATCTGTATTGATTTATGATTTTAGATCGTGATTAGCTATCTTTTGATTTTTATGTCATAATCCCTAGCTGTTGCGAAACCACCGTCTACAAATAGATGACGGCAATAAAAAAAAACGTTTCCGGAATATAATAAGACGGATCTGAATGATGTAAAATATTAAAGAAGCTTTGAGATTTAATCCTTTTTACGTCAAAAGAAGACACTGACACGGTCAACATATTCTAATTTAGTCGCATGTAAATGCTATATAGAACTACATGTATGCACACGTTTCTTCTTCTTTTGATTTGCATAACATGTATTAAGAAGAAATCCACTACATGGGTTGTTATACATACAATATATTCTATGATTAAATGTCATATAGAACCAACGTTAATATACCTTATCTTTTATCTTGAACATATAACTTTCCTTTCAGACGAACGGAGCGCAGCCACAAAATAGAAAGAAAAACATACCAAGGGCGATTAGATACAAAAACGAGACGAGAATATGCACAGAAATAAAGACAATCGGACTGTACACACAAAATACGAAGGCAGTGTATACATAACAAGTCGACCGGAGTGTATAGACAAAAAGTCGATCGTAGTGTAAACACAAAAAGACAATCGGAGTGTAAACACAAAAAGACAATCGGAGTGTAAACACAACAAGTCGACCGGAGTGTAAACACAAAAAGACAATCGGAGTGTAAACACAAAAAGTCGACCGTAGTGTAAACACAAAAAGGCAATCGGAGTGTAAACACAAAAAGTCGACCGTAGTGTAAACACAAAAAGACAATCGGAGTGTAAACACAAAAAGACAATCGGAGTGTAAACACAAAAAGACAATCGGAGTGTAAACACAAAAAGTCGACCGTAGGGTAAACACAATAAGACAATCGGAGTGTAAACACAAAAAGTCGACCGTAGTGTGAACACAAAAAACGAAGGCAGTGTATACATAAGGGTAATAACCAAATTACCGAACTCCGAACAATCTTACAAAGGGAAAGTCAAAACTCATAAGTATATAAACAAGTCGACCGGAGTTTATGCACAAAAAGTCGACCGGAGTGTAAACACGAAAAGACTACAGGAGTGTAAACACAAAAAGACAACCGGAGTGCAAACACAAAAAGACTACCGGAGTGTAAACACAAAAAGACGACCGGAGTGTAAACACGAAAAGACTACCGGAGTGTAAACACAAAAAGACTACCGGAGTGTAAACACAAAAAGACTACCGGAGTGTAAACACGAAAAGACAACCGGAGTGAAAACACAAAAAGACTACCGGAGTGCAAACACAAAAAGACTACCGGAGTGTAAACACGAAAAGACTACCGGAGTGTAAACACAAAAAGACTGCCGGAGTGTAAACACAAAAAGACTACCGGAGTGTAAACACGAAAAGACTACCGGAGTGTAAACACGAAAAGACTACCGGAGTGTAAACACAAAAAGACTACCGGAGTGTAAACACAAAAAGACAACCGGAGTGTAAACACGAAAAGACTACCGGAGTGTAAACACAAAAAGACTACCGGAGTGTAAACACAAAAAGACTACCGGAGTGTAAACACAAAAAGACTACCGGAGTGTAAACACGAAAAGACTACCGGAGTGTAAACACGAAAAGACTACCGGAGTGTAAACACAAAAAGACAACCGGAGTGTAAACACAAAAAGACAACCGGAGTGCAAACACAAAAAGACTACCGGAGTGCAAACACATGAAATTGATCGGAGTGTAATCACAAAAAGACAACCGAGGGGTATACACATTAAGTCCAACGGAGTGTAAACACAAAAAGACTACCGGAGGGTAAACACAAAAAGACTTTCGGAGTGTAAACACAACAAGTTGACCGGAGTGTGAACAGTAAAAGATGACCAGAGTGTACGATGGAGTGTAAATAGATAGACGACCAGAGTCTGAATATGAAACATTTCCGGGTAAAGTCACGATTCTGATATGGACACAGTACAATATAAAGCAATTTTATAGTATTTTAACATTAATGTTAATTAATATAAAGACAAAACATAGGGAAAGGTACAGCAATTCTCAATCTGCATAAACGAAACAATGTTAGTGAAAGAGGATAACAAGCGAACAGATTAGCAAAAATGTTGTGACAATATCACCTTCTACAAAAAAGTAATTACGAACAGCTTCTTTGAAATTTTAGCTTCTCCTGCACCAGAGATAATTTATAATGTGTAGCTTAACAACGATTTATTTACTTGCATATACTTGCATACATTTGAATATCTACATGGTCTTGGTACACAATCATAACCATTCTGTCTGACTCTGGGATAGTCCTAATAACCGAGATATTAACCTTTGATTGATAGTATCTCAGTAAAGAACAAGGAACATCTATATATCAATAGCTGACGACATTCAGTAGTTTTATGTATTGTTTGTCTATCACTGAGTAATGTCTTGTGTTGACGTGTTGTCAACCATCTTGTCTGGGTATTAAAATAAACTCGATAATACTGAACAAATCTATCTGATATAATATCACGTACAAGAATCAACAATATAAGATGACTGTTCGACTTTCACAGATAAGGTCGATTTCAGAATTAATCAACTTATCTTTTTTTGTATCTTGATTGGTATCAAACAGAAAAGACAATAAATATGACAAAACTGTCACTATCTACAGCACTACAAAACTGTCACTATCTACAGCACTACATAACTGTCACTATCTACACCACTACATAACTGTCACTATCTACAGCACTACATAACTGTCACTATCTACAGCACTACATAACTGTCACTAACTACTGCACTACAGAACTGTCACTATCTACAGCACTACAGAACTGTCACTATCTACAACACTACATAACTGTCACTATCTACAGCACTACAGAACTGTCACTATCTACAGCACTACAGAACTGTCACTATCTACAGCACTACATAACTGTCACTATATACAACACTAAATAAATGTCACTATCTACTGCACTACAGAACTTTCACTATCTACAGCACTACAGAACTGTCACTATCTACAACACTACAGAACTATCACTATCTACAGCACTACAGAACTGCCACTATTTACAGCACTACAGAACTGTCACTATCTACATCACTACAGATCTGTCACTATCTACAGCACTACAGAACTGTCACTATCTACAGCACTACATAACTGTCACCATCTACAACACTACAGAACTGTCACTATATACAGCACTACATAACTGTCACTATCTACAACACTACAGAACTGCCACTATCTACTGCACTACAGAACTGTCACTATCTACAACACTACAGAACTGTCACTATCTACAGCACTACAGAACTGTCACTATCTACAGCACTACAGAACTGTCACTATCTACTGCACTACAGAACTGTCACTATCTACAGCACTACAGAACTGTCACTATCTACAACACTACATAACTGTCACTATCTACAACACTACAGCACTGCCACTATTTAAAGCACTACATAACTGTCACTATCTACAGCACTACAGAACTGTCACTATATACAGCACTACAGAACTGTCACTATCTACAGCACTACATAACTGTCACTATTTACAACACTACAAAACTGTCACTATCTACATCACTACAGAACTGTCACTATCTACAGCACTACATAACTGTCACTATCTACAGCACTACATAACTGTCACTATCTACAGCACTACATAACTGTCACTATATACAACACTACATAAATGTCACTATCTACTGCACTACAGAACTGTCACTATCTACAGCACTACAGAACTGTCACTATCTTACAACACTACAGAACTATCACTATCTACAGCACTACAGAACTGCCACTATTTACAGCACTACAGAACTGTCACTATCTACATCACTACAGAACTGTCACTATCTACAGCACTACAGAACTGTCACTATCTACAGCACTACATAACTGTCACCATCTACAAAACTACAGAACTGTCACTATATACAGCACTACATAACTGTCACTATCTACAACACTACAGAACTGTCACTATCTACAGCACTACAGAACTGTCACTATCTACAGCACTACAGAACTGTCACTATCTACTGCACTACAGAACTGTCACTATCTACAGCACTACAGAACTGTCACTATCTACAACACTACATAACTGTCACTATCTACAACACTACAGCACTGCCACTATTTAAAGCACTACATAACTGTCACTATCTACAGCACTACAGAACTGTCACTATATACAGCACTACAGAACTGTCACTATCTACAGCACTACATAACTGTCACTATTTACAACACTACAAAACTGTCACTATCTACATCACTACAGAACTGTCACTATCTACAGCACTACATAACTGTCACTATCTACAGCACTACATAACTGTCACTATCTACAGCACTACATAACTGTCACTATATACAACACTACATAAATGTCACTATCTACTGCACTACAGAACTGTCACTATCTACAGCACTACAGAACTGTCACTATCTTACAACACTACAGAACTATCACTATCTACAGCACTACAGAACTGCCACTATTTACAGCACTACAGAACTGTCACTATCTACATCACTACAGAACTGTCACTATCTACAGCACTACAGAACTGTCACTATCTACAGCACTACATAACTGTCACCATCTACAAAACTACAGAACTGTCACTATATACAGCACTACATAACTGTCACTATCTACAACACTACAGAACTGCCACTATCTACTGCACTACAGAACTGTCACTATCTACAGCACTACAGAACTGTCACTATCTACAGCACTACAGAACTGTCACTATCTACTGCACTACAGAACTGTCACTATCTACAGCACTACAGAACTGTCACTATCTACAACACTACATAACTGTCACTATCTACAACACTACAGAACTGTCACTATCTACAACACTACAAAACTGTCACCATCTACAACACTACAGAACTGTCACTATATACAGCACTACATAACTGTCACTATCTACAACACTACATAACTGTCACTATCTACAACACTACAGAACTGTCACTATCTACTGCACTAGAGAACTGTCACTATCTACAGCACTACAGAACTGTCACTATCTACACCACTACAGAACTGTCACTATCTACAGCACTACAGAACTGTCACTATCTACAGCACTATAGAACTGTCACTATCTACAGCACTACAGAACTGTCACTATCTACAGCACTACAGAACTGTCACTATCTACAGCACTACATAACTGTCACTATCTACAGCACTACAGAACTATCACTATCTACAACACTACATAACTGTCACTATCTACAACACTACAGCACTGCCACTATCTACGGCACTACATAACTGTCACTATCTACAGCACTACATAACTCTCACTAAATACAACACTACAGAACTGTCACTATCTACAGCACTACAGAACTGTCACTATCTACAGCACTACAGAACTGTCACTATATACAGCACTACAGAACTGTCACTATCTACAGCACTACAGAACTGTCACTATCTACAACACTACATAACTGTCACTATCTACAGCACTACAGAACTGTCACTATCTACAACACTACATAACTGTTACTATCTACAACACTACATAACTGTCACTATCTACAGCACTACAGAACTGTCACTATCTACAGCACTACAGAACTGTCACTATCTACAGCACTACAGAACTGTCACTATCTACAGCTCTACAGAACTGTCACTATCTACAGCACTACATAACTGTCACTATCTACTGCACTACATAACTGTCACTATCTACAGCACTACAGAACTGTCACTATCTACTACACTACAGAACTGTCACTATCTACAACACTACAGAACTGTCACTATCTACAACACTACATAACTGTCACTATCTACAACACTACAGAACTGTCACTATCTACAACACTACATAACTCTCACTATCTATAGCACTACAGAACTGTCACTATCTACTGCACTATAGAACTGTCACTATCTACAGCATTACAGAACTGTCACTATCTATAGCACTACAGAACTGTCACTATCTACAACACTACAGCACTGCCACTATCTACTGCACTACATAACTGTCACTATATACAGCACTACAGAACTGTCACTATCTACAGCACTACAGAACTGTCACTATCTACAACACTACAGAACTTTCACTATCTACAGCACTACAGAACTGTCACTATCTACAACACTACATAGCTGTCACTATCTACAGCACTACAGAACTGTCACTATCTACTGCACTACAGAACTGTCACTATCTACAGCACTACATAACTGTCACCATCTACAACACTACAGAACTGTCACTATATACAGCACTACATAACTGTCACTATCTACAACACTACAGAACTGCCACTATCTACTGCACTACAGAACTGTCACTATCTACAGCACTACAGAACTGTCACTATCTACAGCACTACAGAACTGTCACTATCTACTGCACTACAGAACTGTCACTATCTACAGCACTACAGAACTGTCACTATCTACAACACTACATAACTGTCACTATATACAACACTACAGCACTGCCACTATTTACAGCACTACAAAACTGTCACTATCTACAACACTACAGAACTATCACTATCTACAGCACTACAGAACTGCCACTATTTACAGCACTACAGAACTGTCACTATCTACATCACTACAGAACTGTCACTATCTACAGCACTACAGAACTGTCACTATCTACAGCACTACATAACTCTCACCATCTACAACACTACAGAACTGTCACTATATACAGCACTACATAACTGTCACTATCTACAACACTACAGAACTGCCACTATCTACTGCACTACAGAACTGTCACTATCTACAACACTACAGAACTGTCACTATCTACAGCACTACAGAACTGTCACTATCTACAGCACTACAGAACTGTCACTATCTACTGCACTACAGAACTGTCACTATCTACAGCACTACAGAACTGTCACTATCTACAACACTACATAACTGTCACTATCTACAACACTACAGCACTGCCACTATTTAAAGCACTACATAACTGTCACTATCTACAGCACTACAGAACTGTCACTATATACAGCACTACAGAACTGTCACTATCTACAGCACTACATAACTGTCACTATTTACAACACTACAAAACTGTCACTATCTACATCACTACAGAACTGTCACTATCTTCAGCACTACATAACTGTCACTATCTACAGCACTACATAACTGTCACTATCTACAGCACTACATAACTGTCACTATATACAACACTACATAAATGTCACTATCTACTGCACTACAGAACTGTCACTATCTACAGCACTACAGAACTGTCACTATCTTACAACACTACAGAACTATCACTATCTACAGCACTACAGAACTGCCACTATTTACAGCACTACAGAACTGTCACTATCTACATCACTACAGAACTGTCACTATCTACAGCACTACAGAACTGTCACTATTTACAACACTACAGAACTGTCACTATCTACAACACTTCATAACTGTCACTATCTACAGCACTACAGAACTGTCACTAACTACTGCACTACAGAACTGTCACTATCTACAGCACTACAGAACTGTCACTATCTACAACACTACATAACTGTCACTATCTACAACACTACAGCACTCCCACTATTTACAGCACTACATAACTGTCACTATCTACAGCACTACAGAACTGTCACTATCTACTGCACTACATAACTGTCACTATCTACAACACTACATAACTGTCACTATCTACAACACTACATAACTGTCACTATCTACAACACTACAGAACTTTCACTATCTACTGCACTACAGAACTGTCACTATCTACAGCACTACAGAACTGTCACTATCTATAGCACTACAGAACTGTCACTATCTACTGCACTACAGAACTGTCACTATCTACAGCACTACAGAACTGTCACTATCTACAACACTACATAACTGTCACTATCTACAACACTACAGCACTGCCACTATTTACAGCACTACATAACTGTCACTATCTACAGCACTACAGAACTGTCACTATCTACAGCACTACAAAACTGTCACTATCTACAGCACTACAGAACTGTCACTATCTACAACACTACATAACTGTCACTATCTACAACACTACAGAACTGTCACTATCTACAACACTACAAAACTGTCACCATCTACAACACTACAGAACTGTCACTATATACAGCACTACATAACTGTCAATATCTACAACACTACATAACTGTCACTATCTACAACACTACATAACTGTCACTATCTACTGCACTAGAGAACTGTCACTATCTACAACACTACAGAACTGTCACTATCTACAGCACTACAGAACTGTCACTTTCTACAGCACTACAGAACTGTCACTATCTACAGCACTATAAAAATTTCACTATCTACAGCACTACAGAACTGTCACTATCTACAGCACTACAGAACTGTCACTATCTACAGCACTACATAACTGTCACTATCTACAGCACTACAGAACTATCACTATCTACAACACTACATAACTGTCACTATCTACAACACTACTGCACTGCCACTATCTACGGCACTACATAACTGTCACTATCTACAGCACTACAGAACTGTCACTATCTACAGCAGTACAGAACTGTCACTATCTACAACACTACATAACTGTCACTATCTACAACACTACAGCACTCCCACTATTTACAGCACTACATAACTGTCACTATCTACAGCACTACAGAACTGTCACTATCTACTGCACTACATAACTGTCACTATCTACAACACTACATAACTGTCACTATCTACAACACTACATAACTGTCACTATCTACAGCACTACAGAACTTTCACTATCTACTGCACTACAGAACTGTCACTATCTACAGCACTACAGAACTGTCACTATCTATAGCACTACAGAACTGTCACTATCTACTGCACTACAGAACTGTCACTATCTACAGCACTACAGAACTGTCACTATCTACAACACTACATAACTGTCACTATCTACAACACTACAGTACTGCCACTATTTACAGCACTACATAACTGTCACTATCTACAGCACTACAGAACTGTCACTATCTACAGCACTACAAAACTGTCACTATCTACAGCACTACAGAACTGTCACTATCTACAACACTACATAACTGTCACTATCTACAACACTACAGAACTGTCACTATCTACAACACTACAAAACTGTCACCATCTACAACGCTACAGAACTGTCACTATATACAGCACTACATAACTGTCACTATCTACAACACTACATAACTGTCACTATCTACAACACTACAGAACTGTCACTATCTACTGCACTAGAGAACTGTCACTATCTACAGCACTACAGAACTGTCACTATCTACAGCACTACAGAACTGTCACTATCTACAGCACTACAGAACTGTCACTATCTACAGCACTACATAACTGTCACTATCTACAACACTACTGCACTGCCACTATCTACGGCACTACATAACTGTCACTATCTACAGCACTACAGAACTGTCACTATATACAGCACTACAGAACTGTCACTATCTACAGCACTACAGAACTGTCACTATCTACAACACTACATAGCTGTCACTATCTACAGCACTACAGAACTGTCACTATCTACAACACTACATAACTGTTACTATCTACAACACTACATAACTGTCACTATCTACAGCACTACAGAACTGTCACTATCTACAGCACTACAGAACTGTCACTATCTACAGCACTACAGAACTGTCACTATCTACAGCACTACAGAACTGTCACTATCTACAGCACTACATAACTGTCACTATCTACTGCACTACATAACTGTCACTATCTACTACACTACAGAACTGTCACTATCTACAACACTACAGAACTGTCACTACCTACAACACTACATAACTGACACTATCTACAACACTACAGAACTGTCACTATCTACAACACTACATAACTGTCACTATCTACAACACTACAGAACTGTCACTATCTACAACACTACATAATTCTCACTATCTATAGCACTACAGAACTGTCACTATCTACTGCACTATAGAACTGTCAATATCTACAGCACTACAGAACTGTCACTATCTATAGCACTACAGAACTGTCACTATCTACAACACTACAGCACTGCCACTATCTACTGCACTACATAACTGTCACTATATACAGCACTACAGAACTGTCACTATCTACAGCACTACAGAACTGTCACTATCTACAACACTACAGAACTTTCACTATCTACAGCACTACAGAACTGTCACTATCTACAACACTACATAACTGTCACTATCTACAGCACTACAGAACTGTCACTATCTACTGCACTACAGAACTGTCACTATCTACAGCACTACATAACTGTCACCATCTACAACACTACAGAACTGTCACTATATACAGCACTACATAACTGTCACTATCTACAACACTACAGAACTGCCACTATCTACTGCACTACAGAACTGTCACTATCTACAGCACTACAGAACTGTCACTATCTACAGCACTACAGAACTGTCACTATCTACTGCACTACAGAACTGTCACTATCTACAGCACTACAGAACTGTCACTATCTACAACACTACATAACTGTCACTATCTACAACACTACAGCACTGCCACTATTTACAGCACTACATAACTGTCACTATCTACAGCACTACAGAACTGTCACTATCTACAGCACTACAGAACTGTCACTATCTACAGCACTACATAACTGTCACTATATACAACACTACAGAACTATCACTATCTACAGCACTACAGAACTGTCACTATCTACAGCACTACAGAACTTTCACTATCTACAGCACTACATAACTGTCACTATATACAACACTACAGAACTGTCACTATCTACTGCACTACAGAACTGTCACTATCTACAGCACTACAGAACTGTCACTATCTACAACACTACATAACTGTCACTATCTACAACACTACAGCACTGCCACTATTTACAGCACTACATAACTGTCACTATCTACAGCACTACAGAACTGTCACTATCTACAGCACTACAAATCTGTCACCATCTACAGCACTACAGAACTGTCACTATCTACAACACTACATAACTGTCACTATCTACAACACTTCAGAACTGTCACTATCTACAACACTACAAAACTGTCACCATCTACAACACTACAGAACTGTCACTATATACAGCACTACATAACTGTCACTATCTACAACACTACATAACTGTCACTATCTACAACACTACAGAACTGTCACTATCTACTGCACTAGAGAACTGTCACTATCTACAGCACTACAGAACTGTCACTATCTACAGCACTACAGAACTGTCACTATCTACAGCACTACAGAACTGTCACTATCTACAGCACTATAGAACTGTCACTATCTACAGCACTACAGAACGGTCACTATCTACAGCACTACATAACTGTCACTATCTACAGCACTACAGAACTGTCACTATCTACAACACTACATAACTGTCACTATCTACAACACTACAGTACTGCCACTATCTACAGCACTACATAACTCTCACTAAATACAACACTACAGAACTGTCAATATCTACAGCACTACAGAACTGTCACTATCTACTGCACCACATAACTGTCACTATCTACAACACTACAGAACTGTCACTATCTTCAACACTACAGAACTGTCACTATCTACAACACTACATAACTGTCACTATCTACAACACTACATAACTGTCACTATCTACAACACTACATAACTGTCACTATCTACTGCACTACATAACTGTCACTATCTACAACACTACAGAACTGTCACTATCTACAACACTTCATAACTGTCACTATCTACAGCACTACATAACTTTCACTATCTACTGCACTACAGAACTGTCACTATCTACAGCACTACAGAACTGTCACTATCTATAGCACTACAGAACTGTCACTATCTACTGCACTACAGAACTGTCACTATCTACAGCACTACAGAACTGTCACTATCTACAGCACTACAGAACTGTCACTATCTACAACACTACATAACTGTCACTATCTACAGCACTACAGAACTGTCACTATCTACAACACTACATAACTGTTACTATCTACAACACTACATAACTGTCACTATCTACAGCACTACAGAACTGTCACTATCTACAACACTACAGAACTTTCACTATCTACAGCACTACAGAACTGTCACTATCTACTGCACTACAGAACTGTCACTATCTACAGCACTACATAACTGTCACCATCTACAACACTACAGAACTGTCACTATATACAGCACTACATAACTGTCACTATCTACAACACTACAGAACTGCCACTATCTACTGCACTACAGAACTGTCACTATCTACAGCACTACAGAACTGTCACTATCTACAGCACTACAGAACTGTCACTATCTACAACACTACATAACTGTCACTATCTACAACACTACAGCACTGCCACTATTTACAGCACTACATAACTGTCACTATCTACAGCACTACAGAACTGTCACTATCTACAGCACTACAGAACTGTCACTATCTACAGCACTACAGAACTGTCACTATCTACAGCACTACATAACTGTCACTATATACAACACTACAGAACTATCACTATCTACAGCACTACAGAACTGTCACTATCTACAGCACTACAGAACTTTCACTATCTACAGCACTACATAACTGTCACTATATACAACACTACAGAACTGTCACTATCTACTGCACTACAGAACTGTCACTATCTACAGCACTACAGAACTGTCACTATCTACAACACTACATAACTGTCACTATCTACAACACTACAGCACTGCCACTATTTACAGCACTACATAACTGTCACTATCTACAGCACTACAGAACTGTCACTATCTACAGCACTACAAATCTGTCACTATCTACAGCACTACAGAACTGTCACTATCTACAACACTACATAACTGTCACTATCTACAACACTACAGAACTGTCACTATCTACAACACTACAAAACTGTCACCATCTACAACACTACAGAACTGTCACTATATACAGCACTACATAACTGTCACTATCTACAACACTACATAACTGTCACTATCTACAACACTACAGAACTGTCACTATCTACTGCACTAGAGAACTGTCACTATCTACAGCACTACAGAACTGTCACTATCTACAGCACTACAGAACTGTCACTATCTACAGCACTACAGAACTGTCACTATCTACAGCACTATAGAACTGTCACTATCTACAGCACTACAGAACGGTCACTATCTACAGCACTACATAACTGTCACTATCTACAGCACTACAGAACTGTCACTATCTACAACACTACATAACTGTCACTATCTACAACACTACAGTACTGCCACTATCTACAGCACTACATAACTCTCACTAAATACAACACTACAGAACTGTCACTATCTACAGCACTACAGAACTGTCACTATCTACTGCACCACATAACTGTCACTATCTACAACACTACAGAACTGTCACTATCTACAACACTACAGAACTGTCACTATCTACAACACTACATAACTGTCACTATCTACAACACTACATAACTGTCACTATCTACAACACTACATAACTGTCACTATCTACTGCACTACATAACTGTCACTATTTACAACACTACAGAACTGTCACTATCTACAACACTTCATAACCGTCACTATCTACAGCACTACAGAACTTTCACTATTTACTGCACTACAGAATTGTCACTATCTACAGCACTACAGAACTGTCACTATCTATAGCACTACAGAACTGTCACTATCTACTGCACTACAGAACTGTCACTATCTACAGCACTACAGAACTGTCACTATCTACAGCACTACAGAACTGTCACTATCTACAACACTACATAACTGTCACTATCTACAGCACTACAGAACTGTCACTATCTACAACACTACATAACTGTTACTATCTACAACACTACATAACTGTCACTATCTACAGCACTACAGAACTGTCACTATCTACAGCACTACAGAACTGTCACTATCTACAGCACTACAGAACTGTCACTATCTACAGCTCTACATAACTGTCACTATCTACTGCACTACATAACTGTCACTATCTACAGCACTATAGAACTGTCACTATCTACTACACTACAGAACTGTCACTATCTACAACACTACAGAACTGTCACTATCTACAACACTACATAACTGTCACTATCTACAACACTACAGCACTGCCACTATTTACAGCACTACATAACTGTCACTATCTACAGCACTACAGAACTGTCACTATCTACAGCACTACAAATCTGTCACTATCTACAGCACTACAGAACTGTCACTATCTACAACACTACATAACTGTCACTATCTACAACACTACAGAACTGTCACTATCTACAACACTACAAAACTGTCACCATCTACAACACTACAGAACTGTCACTATATACAGCACTACATAACTGTCACTATCTACAACACTACATAACTGTCACTATCTACAACACTACAGAACTGTCACTATCTACTGCACTAGAGAACTGTCACTATCTACAGCACTACAGAACTGTCACTATCTACAGCACTACAGAACTGTCACTATCTACAGCACTACAGAACTGTCACTATCTACAGCACTATAGAACTGTCACTATCTACAGCACTACAGAACGGTCACTATCTACAGCACTACATAACTGTCACTATCTACAGCACTACAGAACTGTCACTATCTACAACACTACATAACTGTCACTATCTACAACACTACAGTACTGCCACTATCTACAGCACTACATAACTCTCACTAAATACAACACTACAGAACTGTCACTATCTACAGCACTACAGAACTGTCACTATCTACTGCACCACATAACTGTCACTATCTACAACACTACAGAACTGTCACTATCTACAACACTACAGAACTGTCACTATCTACAACACTACATAACTGTCACTATCTACAACACTACATAACTGTCACTATCTACAACACTACATTACTGTCACTATCTACTGCACTACATAACTGTCACTATTTACAACACTACAGAACTGTCACTATCTACAACACTTCATAACTGTCACTATCTACAGCACTACAGAACTTTCACTATCTACTGCACTACAGAACTGTCACTATCTACAGCACTACAGAACTGTCACTATCTATAGCACTACAGAACTGTCACTATCTACTGCACTACAGAACTGTCACTATCTACAGCACTACAGAACTGTCACTATCTACAGCACTACAGAACTGTCACTATCTACAACACTACATAACTGTCACTATCTACAGCACTACAGAACTGTCACTATCTACAACACTACATAACTGTTACTATCTACAACACTACATAACTGTCACTATCTACAGCACTACAGAACTGTCACTATCTACAGCACTACAGAACTGTCACTATCTACAGCACTACAGAACTGTCACTATCTACAGCTCTACATAACTGTCACTATCTACTGCACTACATAACTGTCACTAGCTACAGCACTATAGAACTGTCACTATCTACTACACTACAGAACTGTCACTATCTACAACACTACAGAACTGTCACTATCTACAACACTACATAACTGTCACTATCTACAACACTACAGAACTGTCACTATCTACAACACTACATAACTGTCACTATCTACAACACTACAGAACTGTCACTATCTACAACACTACATAACTCTCACTATCTATAGCACTACAGAACTGTCACTATCTACTGCACTATAGAACTGTCACTATCTACAGCACTACAGAACTGTCACTATCTATAGCACTACAGCACTGCCACTATCTACTGTACTACATAACTGTCACTATATACAGGACTACAGAACTGTCACTATCTACAGCACTACAGAACTGTCACTATCTACAACACTACAGAACTTTCACTATCTACAGCACTACAGAACTGTCACTATCTACAACACTACATAACTGTCACTATCTACAGCACTACAGAACTGTCACTATCTACTGCACTACAGAACTGTCACTATCTACAGCACTACAGAACTGTCACTATCTACAGCACTACAGAACTGTCACTATCTACAACAACACTACAGCACTGCCACTATCTACAGCACTATATAACTGTCACTATCTACAGCACTACAGAACTGTCACTATATACAGCACTACAGAACTGTCACTATCTACAACACTACAGAACTGTCACTATCTACTACACTACAGAACTGTCACTATCTACAACACTACAGAACTGTCACTATCTACAGCCCTACAGAACTGTCACTATCTACAACACTACAGAACTGTCACTATACACAGCACTACAGAACTGTCACTATCTACAGCACTACAGAACTGTCACTATCTACAACACTACAGAACTGTCACTATATACAGCACTACAGAACTGTCACTATCTACAGCACTACAGAACTGTCACTATCTACAGCACTACATAACTGTCACTATCTACAGCACTACACAACTGTCACTATATACAGCACTGCATAACTGTCACTATCTACAACACTACAGAACTGTCACTATCTACAGGACTACAGAACTGTCACTATCTACAGCACTAAAGCTTTTGTACAACCCACTTCTGACTAAAGTAAACATGGGCGTAACTCGGGGACGGTAAAGATCAAATACAGTGTACAACCCGCTTCTGACTAAAGTAAACATGGGCGTAACTCGGGGACGGTAAAGATCAAATACAGTGTACAACCCACTTCTGACTAAAGTAAACATGGGCGTAACTCGGGGACGGTAAAGATCAAATACAGTGTACAACCCGCTTCTGACTAAAGTAAACATGGGCGTAACTCGGGGACGGTAAAGATAAAATACAGTGTACAACCCACTTCTGACTAAAGTAAACATGGGCGTAACTCCGGGATGGTAAAGATCAAATACAGTGTACAACCCACTTCTGACTAAAGTAAACATGGGCGTAACTCGGGGACGGCAAAGATCAAATACAGTGTACAACCCGCTTCTGACTAAAGTAAACATGGGCGTAACTCGGGGACGGTAAAGATCAAATACAGTGTACAACCCGCTTCTGACTAAAGAAAACATGGGCGTAACTCGGGGACGGTAAAGATAAAATACAGTGTACAACCCACTTCTGACTAAAGTAAACATGGGCGTAACTCGGGGACGGCAAAGATCAAATACAGTGTACAACCCACTTCTGACTAAAGTAAACATGGGCGTAACTCGGGGACGGCAAAGATAAAATACAGTGCACAACCCACTTCTGACTAAAGTAAACATGGGCGTCACTCGGGGACGGCAAAGATAAAATACAGTGTTCAACCCATTTCTGACTAAAGTAAACATGGACGTAACTCGGGGACGGTAAAGATAAAATACAGTGCACAACCCACTTCTGACTAAAGTAAACATGGGCGTAACTCGGGGACGGTAAAGATAAAATACAGTGTACAACCAACTTCTGACTAAAGTAAACATGGGCGTCACTCTGGGACGGCAAAGATAAAATACAGTGTACAACCCACTTCTGACTAAAGTAAACATGGGCGTAACTCGGGGACGGCAAAGATCAAATACAGTGTACAACCCACTTCTGACTAAAGTAAACATGGACGTAACTCGGGGACGGCAAAGATAAAATACAGTGCACAACCCACTTCTGACTAAAGTAAACATGGGCGTCACTCGGGGACGGCAAAGATAAAATACAGTGTACAACCCACTTCTGACTAAAGTAAACATGGGCGTAACTCGGGGACGGCAAAGATAAAATACAGTGCACAACCCACTTCTGACTTAAGTAAACATGGGCGTCACTCGGGGACGGCAAAGATAAAATACAGTGTACAACCCACTTCTGACTAAAGTAAACATGGGCGTAACTCGGGGACGGCAAAGATAAAATACAGTGTACAACCCACTTCTGACTAAAGTAAACATGGGCGTAACTCGGGGACGGTAAAGATCAAATACAGTGTACAACCCGCTTCTGACTAAAGTAAACATGGGCGTAACTCGGGGACGGTAAAGATAAAATACAGTGTACAACCCACTTCTGACTAAAGTAAACATGGGCGTAACTCGGGGACGGTAAAGATAAAATACAGTGCACAACCCACTTCTGACTAAAGTAAACATGGGCGTAACTCGGGGACGGTAAAGATCAAATACAGTGCAACAACCCGCTTCTGACTAAAGTAAACATGGGCGTAACTCGGGGAAGGTAAAGATCAAATATAGTGTACAACCCACTTCTGACTAAAGTAAACATGGGCGTAACTCGGGGACGGTAAAGATAAAATACACTGCACAACCCACTTCTGACTAAAGTAAACATGGGCGTAACTCGGGGACGGCAAAGATAAAATACAGTGTACAACCCACTTCTGACTAAAGTAAACATGGGCGTAACTCGGGGACGGTAAAGATCAAATACAGTGCACAACCCACTTCTGACTAAAGTAAACATGGGCGTAACTCGGGGACGGTAAAGATCAAATACAGTGCACAACTCACTTCTGACTAAAGTAAACATGGGCGTAACTCGGTGACGGTAAAGATCAAATACAGTGCAACAACCCGCTTCTGACTAAAGTAAACATGGGCGTAACTCGGGGACGGTAAAGATCAAATACAGTGTACACCCGCTTCTGACTAAAGTAAACATGGGCGTAACTCGGGGACGGTAAAGAAATGATAGCCAAAGTTGAATCTAAAATGTGCATTGTGATCAAATACATTTTGTAGCAATTCTAAACCATTTGTGTTATGAAGATCGACATTAGGCAATGAAAATCACAAAAATATATTAATCTAAAGGGAATAAAGTCTTAGAGGACATAAAGTCTTGGGGAATTAAATGAGTACTAATCAAATTCAAACTTGACCTGTGTATTGTGGTCAGATATATTCTGTTAAAACATTTGGCCAAGTTCAAGCTAAAGTTAGAGTACGGAAACAACAAATCATCAATATTTCAAGGTGGTAAATATATGCGCAATATAACGATGCCACTAATGAACCAATAATTGGTTACCATTCTGTAGCATCAAAGTTCACCTCTGGTGTTTGAGGTTGTCGTTGCTTTATTTTAATAGTCTGTGTTCAGTTTTAGTTTTACCACGGGCTTGTTGTTTGTACTGCTTTATGGATTTGATCATGTCTTTATTCTTTCTGACTTTACTGACGTATGTATTATTGACTGATTGGTCCATTGCCGAATATTTAATGCATATTCAGGACGGGAGTACTACAATATATAAAAGCCATCAGGAAAGAAGGAGAAATTGGACAGCTGGGACAACATTTTTCGATTGCCACTCAAAAAACAAAAGTGTAAATTGTGATATCTATGAGATTTAATATTTATAATGCACGTCTTGTGATAATTGTGGAGGAAACTAAAGTACCCGGGTATAAGGGAAGTAACTGAAAACATTTAGTATATCATATTGTATGGAATAATGAAATCCACACAATCTAACGATAATAGTCATCTGATTTATATATAGACAGGTGCCACTAATGGATCAGGAACTGCCTACCCAACCGGAGCACCTCCGGTTTTGGTGGGCTCGCTTGCTCAATCCTTAGTTTTCGCTTTAATATTTTGCCGATAATATTTCTCCTTTAATTTGTGCTTTTTTCCTGAGGTCATTGTATTGTCTGTCATTCTATTTACGACTTCTGATTACCTCTTTAGTATCTTCAAGCATTTCTTATATGATCTTTGTCGGACCTGATTGATACATAATACGATTTTGCTGCACATTTTTGTAGATTAGAAAGTTTTATAACAGATTTACTACGGACAAATGCAAGCTCAGTCCTGATTGGCTGTAGTCATCCAATTTCGAATCGAATCCAATATGTTATCTAACACGAATGTTGATATCCATATTTATGATGTTATTGGTATTACATCACCCTGTTAACGTCAATGGTAAACTTATGGTTTTCTGAAATAGCCTTATAAAGATAATTATAACAGGAAAAGTATTACTTGTAAGCAAGCTAAGATTAAGATATATCTTTGTCATGAATATTTCTGCACATTCGTGAGAAATATCTTCGGAAATCAATCAATTTATTCATAGTATCATGATTAAAGCAAGAAAAATAGACATACAAGTCCTTTATGATTATGTAATACTGACTTTAATTCCCCATTGTATATTAGTTAACAGTAGAAAGCATGATTTCTCATATGAATAATGAATTAAAAGATGTAAAAATGATAATGAAATGGAAAACAAAATATATCATACCATCAGAACAGTTCTATATAACAATAATTTCTTTAAGATTGGAGATTTGTGGTCAGAAAACTTGGTTATCACCGCCACTTTTTACTTTAGTGCCTTTACCAAGTCAGGAGAGTGAGCGGTCATATACATGTGTGTTAGGTGTATCGGACTTTCCTGTTTCTATGGTTTTTCCATTTGATTTTTAAACTGTTCCGACAGTATGGTATTTCCAGTTTTTCATTTAATAATGCAAGCCATAAGAAACATTTCAGCGAAGCAGATTAGCTTACATGGTCGGGAATTTATATCAGACATTATAAGTTATGTATGTTTCTATTGTAATATTTGTATAGGTGTTCTTTGACTATCCTGTTCAGATCTTTTGGTTTACTTGCTCCCAGAGAGTTCTAAATTATCTGGTTTTCCAATCGTTTGCTTTTGAGCGTGCCTGATAAAGAAGAGCTTGAAGACACCAAAGAGGTAATCAGAATCCGTAAACCGAAGAAGAACAGACAACACAATAGCCAAAAGAAAAAGGACAAAAGGACAAACAACGATCTACAAAACATTGCACATAAAACTAAAGATTGAATAACATGAATCCCACTAAAAGCCGAGGGTGAACACAGGTGTTACAGTCGTGTTAGTCTAGTTATAAACCCGGTGACAAGTCATGATTGAGGAAGGACCGGGCTGTGTTTACGACAAATGGAACATATCCGTGATCATTTGTGACACAAATATTCTATAGCGGTCAGCCAAATCATGGTGGCGACTGTAAAACTTTCGAAGTGATGACTTCAACTTAGCCAAAAGGAATCCTTGTTTCAGTAGTTTCCTTGTTAGCAGCAACCCTCTATCAAGAAAATCCTGATAGGAACTACAATATCGTATCAACTTCATATGCTACATATAAATGGAAAGTTCACAATGGGAATATTGAAATCATCTCTTTTGTCGTAAAGTTTCGTTCTTAGCCGCCCCTCAAGGTATGAAGCAGATCTATCTATATCTGTTGTATCCTTTATTTCAAGCTCAATGGGATAAATGCGATCAACAAAATCACCAAACCAAGAATTATTTAGTGAAAGGACATCATCTATATAACGGAACGTGAAATTAAAGGATCGGGCTAGCTTCTTTTCGTTTTATCTGAGAAACCCCTGTAGGTTTAGGTTTACGGTGTTTAACGCCACTTGCAACAATATTTCAGTTATATCATCCCAGTGAGAACCTGTATGAAGTCACTCTCATACGAATGAAGGAACAGTCGATGAGAAGAGATTTCCCAGAAACACGTCCCGCGCATTAAATTGGACATCTACATTTATATTAATTGCCAACATAAATATTTAGATGAGTACAATAATACTATAAAGTCAGTTTATGGAACTCATAACAAATAAAAGATTCGGATCTTTCCTTATTGTAGCATCATCAGTTCTCGCATCAGCTGTGTTTATTATCAAATTTAACATGATAGGATGTTGATTTCAGCGAACGTGACATAATATTTCTCTGAAGCATCGATAAAATTCAAGCAATTTCTAGGAACAGTGATTTTTTATTGCTGGTTTTCAAGCCAAACAATGCTCTATGTCATGCACGTAGTCAAGTGTTTACTTAATGCATATAAATTGTTATGTATTTATTCCAACTTTATCTGATTTTACAAACTAAAACGTAATTTGTATCATAATAAGAAAACGAAAAAACCCAAAACGACCGAATACAAATTCTCTTCTTCATTGTCTTTTATCATTTGACAAATACATTTTTGTAAAGGACAAATTACAGCTAAAACAGGCAGCCGCTATATAACAAGCAAACATTTCAGGAATAACATTTATGGCACCATAAAGTGTTGACAAGTAAACCATTCATATTATCTGTGAAAGCACCATAAACAATTCGTGTTTAGTGTAAAATGTAGTTGAATGTCTTGCTTTCTATCAACAGATTTCTACCTTTTATTGTGTGTCCAATGGTTTGTAACAAGAGGTAATAGTTCGTTTTGCTGATATTTTTGGAATTTATCGTAATGATTATTTAGTTGAATCCTCTGTATTTACTTGCTTTATCAGTCATGGTAATTAATAAAAATAATGCTATTTATAGGTGAGCTGAATGAAATTTATCATATAAACGTTAGAAAATACCGAAGGGGCAATCTAAAATTGACAATCCAAAGAAACAAGAGGAAGAAAAACAAAACAAATACACAACACAATATGTGCTGAACACCACTATACGTAAACAAACACAACACAATATGTGCTGAACACCACTATACGTAAACAAACACAAATAACATAAATAAGACATGAGCCCTCCTACAAACAACTGGAGGTAAAGAGGAACCAAACAAACACAAATAACATAAATAAGACTGAGCCCTCCTACAGACAACTGGAGGTAAAGAGGAACCAAACAAATACAAATAACATAAATAAGACTGAGCCCTCCTACAGACAACTGGAGGTAAAGAGGAACCGAACATAACATAAATAAGACTGAGCCCTCCTACAGACAACTGGAGGTAAAGAGGAATTGAACATCGTTTTCATGCATAAATCGTAGTTACCTTTTTACTAATATTTATAGATGAGCTGGATGAGATTTTACCGACATCCTTTGATTTGACGGTCCGCTATATAGATGATGCCCGTTCACTAAATAATTCTAAGTTTGGTAATTTCGTTGATCTATCCCCTTGAGTTTGAAATAAAGGATACCACAGATACAGATAGGTCTGCTTCATACATTGACCTACACCTCGAAATTGACAGTGAAGGGCGGTTAAGAACAAAAAGAGATCCTTTCAATTTTCCAAATGTGAACTTTTCATTTATATGTAGCAACATTCCAGCAACATCTACATATGGATTATAAATCTCTCAGTTGATACGATATTCCAGAGCTTGTGGTTCATATCAGAATTTCCTTGATAGAGGGTTGTTTTTTCAAAGGAAGTACTGAACCAAGGATTTCTCTTGGTTAAGTTGATGTCATTACTTCAAAAGTTGTACGGTCGCCACCATGACTTGGTTGACAGTTATGGAATATCTGTGTCTCAAATGACCACGGATATGTTCCACTTGTCGTAAGCACTTCCTGGTTTTTTCCTCATTCATGACTTATCACCTGGTGTGTAACTAGATTAACACGACGGGTGCCACTAGTGGAACAGCAACTGCTTACCCTTCCGAGGCACATGAGTTCACCCCCGGTTTTCAGAGGGGTTCGTGTTACTCGATCTTTAGTTTTATATGTATGTTTTGTAGATCATTGTTCGTTCTTTTGTACTTTTTCTTTTGGCCATTGTGTTGTCTGTTCTTCTTCGATATACGGATTATGATTACCCCTTTGGTATCTTCAAACTCTTCTTGTGACAGTGTCGAAATGCTAAATGCAGTTCTCTATATTTGATTTGTTGCTACACTAATGCTACTCAATTTGATTACATAATTTTCGTCAACATTGCTGTAATGTCTGTAAACATTCGCGGAAATGTTTCTGTGTGTTCATAATTATTAAATTCAATCAGATATTTAAATCCGATCATGCCAGTGATGCTAATCCTCTTATTTTAGGATACATTTATTTTATATTTGTCAGATCGAAACAAATATTTTATCCTTTAATATGTTTTCCCGATAACAAATTAAGCTAACGTTACGTAATATTGAAATTAGACATTAAGAAAGATTAACATTTATGAACGTAACATGAAATTGTAATTGATGGTAAACCCGGGCGATAACATTTTTCGACTGATTTATCTGTCTAGCAACATACATCAATGTTTTAATTCTCATAGTTATATTCATGACAAATCGAAGAAAAAATAGACGAATGCCAATCATGAGAAACGTTCTTAAGCAAATTCACCATAAACCCTGTATTTGTAGTACATTTTGACTTCACTGGAAGAGAAAACAGTCGAAGCAATCAAGAACGGAAAATCAAGAGATACAGACAACATTGGGCACACGATTCAACTACACGAACTCCATATAAACCCGAGTTAACACAGGTGCTCGCGAAGGGAAAGCAGTAACTGTTATTTATAACACTACGTAAGTCGGCAAAAGTCTTGTCAGTTACCGAAGAAAAAATATGTCAAAGGGAATATATTTATTGCCATTTGATAAAATTAAGAGATAAAAGTGAAATAAGTTCAAATCTAATGTGTTTTATTCATGAACCTAGACCTTTTACTGCAATAATGTAATCTAATTCAAAAACAAACCTAACATAGTAGACATTGCCTTTTATCATGTTTCTAAAAATTACCATCATATAGGACAATTGGTTTAAAGATTTTGAGTTTTAAAGTGCTCTTATTTTCAATCGTCTATTACTGAAATGGTGTTAATCGACCATCGATTATAAACGAATTAAGTGCAAACGAATTCGACAGACTGTTACAAGACATTCAGCGAGTGCAATTTGTTATATGTTATATGTAAGGATTTGCGTTTGAAACAAATGTGTAAAATACCACCGGTTTTAAGTGGGGTTCGTGTTGCTCGATCTTTAGTTTTAGGTGTATGTTTTGTAGATCGTTCTTTTGTGTTGTTTGTTCATCTTCTATCTTTTGGCCATTGTGTTGTCTGTTCTTCTTCGATTGATGGATTCTGATTACCTATTTGATATCTTCAAACTCTACTTACATGACCATATCATTTTACTAAGAGATTTGTGTCCTTAAAACTACCTTAACCCCACCACTTTATGTGGAAGTGCCTGTACCAAGCCAGGAAAATAAATGCTTAGGTATTTATATGTAAGGGTTTTCGATTTTGCCATTTTATACGATTTTCTATTGTATTTTGGAACTGTTCCCACAGTGTTGTATTTTTTATCTTCATTTTATTGTAGAATATGCATTATTAATGTCTGTTTTTACTATATGCTTTAAAGTGCCTAAGTAGAAGAGGGCTTCCAAAGGCACAATGTATGGTAGCAGATGACTTTATAAGGCACAAAGTATGGTTGCAGAGGGTTGTCCGTAGCTCAATGGTACGATAGCAGGGAGATGTCTATTACACAATGATATGATAGCTCTGATTTACGTTTACCAATGTCACAATTAAGGTCTATGAGTACGATTCCAGTAAAATAACGGTAACCTTTCATGTTTGTTGATTACAATAAACATCAGAGATACATATATGTAAGATTCATGCAACAGACGCCTATTTCTATATTTAACCTCTTGTTTTTGCTAGAATAAACTAATTAATTGTATAGGGGTATAACATAAACTTACGTGTATCTTACCTATGAAAGAATATTGCTTAACTTATGATGGGTGTTTTCCGTCTCGTGATAGTCCATAATGCAAATGACTGAGCAGAAAATGTGTAAGCAAATTGTCATTCCACCCAAATTCATGAAGCATTTGAAATAGAAAATACCAATTTAACACATTTTTGTTATTCGATTCGGCCGTGTTTCGATCTTTGATCCCAGCACGTTTACCATTACAAGACGGTTCTGTAACCGTGTTTGAAACAGTTCAAGCAGAGATTGCCATGTTATTCTAATTCTTCCAAGGGAAATATTACTTGGCTGATATTGACTGATTCATTTGTTTAATATGTTGTGTAATGTTTTCTACATCACGGAAATAATATTTTTCACAGATTGATTAAAGATATGCTTCTTGTTTGGAGCTGATAAAAGTAATTAATTTGTTACTAACTTCGTGCTGTTGAATCTAACTATTTAAGGCTGGCTATCTAAGGTTTAGGCACATTGAGGGGATATACTTTTTTTATGAATATTTAATGTTTAATAGAGTATAAAGAGTTGATATATATGTTCCTTACATCATGTTTACTACCGGATTTTGTGAAAGTTAATGTTAGAGAGAAAAACAAAAGTTTGATGATATCAAAGGGGTAATCAGAAGCCACAAAGAGGTAATCAGAAGCAACAATGAATTATAAATATTGTAATGGCCATCAGAAGCAACAATGAATTATAAATATTGTAATGGCCATCAGAAGCCACAAATAGAATTACAGATATTGTAATGGCCATCAGAAGCAACAATGAATTATAAATATTGTAATGGCCATCAGAAGCCACAAATAGAATTACAGATATTGTAATGGCCATCAGAAGCAACAATGAATTATAAATATTGTAATGGCCATCAGAAGCCACAAATAGAATTACAGATATTGTAATGGCCATCAGAAGCAACAATGAATTATAAATATTGTAATGGCCATCAGAAGCCACAAATAGAATTATAGATATTGTAATGGCCATCAGAAGCAACAATGAATTATAAATATTGTAATGGCCATCAGAAGCCACAAATAGAATTACAGATATTATAATGGCCAACAGAAAAATAATAAAATACAAATAATGATCTACAAACAAATTACACAGAGAACTCAAAATTGAACAAAACGAGCCCCACAAAAAACCGGGGTGAACTCAGATGCTCCGGAAAGGTAAACAACTGCTTATCCACCCGTCGTATTACTCTTGTAAAAGAAATCCAATGGTAAGTCAGTAACGAGGAGAGGACCGGATTGTTATTACGAGAGCGAGAACATTTGTGTAGAACAGATATGCCGTAACAATTAACTAAGTCTTGAGTTGTTTTATTTGTTAGTTATGTCTTTGTATTGCGTTTCTTTTTGTTTCCAGATCTTTTATTTATCAAAATATATCTTTGGGTATTCAGTTTTATTATTACTTGTTATTTCCAGCTCTCACGTGTTTCTTTTGATTTCATGTTGCTCAATCGTTAGTTAGTGTTGTGTAGATCATTGTTTATCTTTTCATCAATTTTCATTCCGCTTTTGAATTGTATGTCCTTTTCGATATACATCTTTTGGTTACTCCTTTGGTAATTTTAAGCCTTTCGTGAACGAAAGTGAAATTTGCTTCATCAGTATGAATAAAGACTGAAGAAATATTTATGACAAGTATTATCTGATTTATTCTTAATTAAGCTGTTGCAGCTGATATTACATCGCGTGACATTATAAGTCTTATGCGCCTTCTGACACTCCTTAGAACATATTTAATAGGATTATGACATAAAGATAAGGAATAATGCTGATTTGATTGACATTGAGCCATCACAGGTTTACTGAAATTATAAATAAACAATCTAGTTCTAATACTTAATATGGATTATGCACAGCCTACAGGCGAGCATCCCATCTACGAATAGACATGTACATGTACAAATAGTAGTCTTGGGTTCTTTTCTTCATTATTCTTGATTATTTTTCTTTGTTCTTCAATTCGACTTACTCATTTAATTCTATTGCAAAGGAGATTTTTTGGGCCGAGATATATCGGGGAAGACTTTTTTGTAGGGCCGAGATATATCGGGGACGACATTTTTTTAGGGCCGATCGTTCTTTAGGGGCGAAACAAGAAGGTCTAACGATTGTCCATTTTTTAAATAAATTAATCGTTTCATGTAAAGAAGCTGTACGATTTCCTTTCTAATTTTTTTTGGTTATTTTTAAACTGGATAGTTATTTTTTATTCAAATTAAAAGGCTATTTCCTGTACTTCACTCCGATTGTCCATTCTATGCCGAAACTTAGAATCCATTTCCGGTTGGTATTGATCATATAATGATTCATCTCCTTACACACATGTTGCTGTTTAGCTCGCATCTTGCGATGCTCGCTATTAATAACATCCACGCTTATTCTGTTTTAATTTGTACTTCAGATGTTGTAAAATGTTTTGATTATGTTAAAGTTAAAACTGTGATGGTCAACAATTGTTCGTACACCTAGCTTTTGCATGAACATAAACTCAATACGATATATTCGGGTGTAAACCCGGTTTCTGGCTTGAGACAAGCACACCCATGTAGCATAGCTAAATCATTTAATGGAATCCCAACCCGTCCCCTCTTGATAATTTGATTTCAAATCGGCATTACAGATATTAACAGTTTAAAATGTACTCTAAATGTTTCAGATGATTAAGAGACAACACTTTACATACAACCCATTTCTTATGAATCTGACATGTTTTAACAACAGTTTTCATACAATACAACCCATTTCTTATGAATCTGACATGTTTTAACAACAGTTTTCGAAATATCTACGCCTTGCCTTGTACAAATTTTAATTGATGCTCTTTGTTAAACCAAAACACAGACCAAGTACCTTAATTCTAAGATATCTTCTAGTAAGTGACAAATTGTACATATTTGTATTGTTTTGTTGTTCATGTTATAGTCTAGAAGTAAACATTTCCCAACATCTGTGATACAACATCTAATGTTTAAAAATGTCCTTGAATACGTCAAAAACACAATTATATTTCACAAATAGATAAATATTTTCCTTAAAGAATACTAATCTCAAAATAATGTTATTAATTTAAAGTAAAGGTTGACGGAATATCTCAATAAGAGATCGATTTCTTTGTCGTCACAAAAATCTGTCAGAAGGTTTGTTTTGAGTATCAATAACCTTTCGACTTCAAACAAAGTTATTTGATTCTCAAAAGAAGTGATTTGACCTAGAGATCAAGGGAAGAAATGAACAACAAATATATAATCGATCCTGTCGATGTTTATATCAATGTCCTGTCATTTAATTGACTTACACTTTTGATGGCATATACTACGAAAAACAATCTGTATAATTATCAATAACATATAATGTGATATGTAAAAAACTGTTAGAGAAGACAGATGGGGCAATCAAGATGGGACTATCTGGAGACACTGACAACACTGGGCACACAAGACACAGGACGAAGACAAACAAAGCTAGAAATATGAGCAACACGTACCCCATCAAATAAGATAAAAAAAAAAACTGCGGGGAACTCAAGTGCTAGCGAAGGGCTAGCAGCTCCTGTTTTCTGTAAGCGATACCCCTTACACACTTTCCTGGCTTTGTACAGACGGTGGTGTTAAGCTTGTTTTATGTGCCAAAATTACAAAAGGGGTGTAGCATTGACCTACACCTAGACATTGAATGAGAGGGTCGGATAGGACCGAAACTTTACGACAAGAGAGATTATTTCAATTTTCCCATTGTGAACGTTCCATTTATATGTAGCAACATTCCAACAGTAATCTGAATATAGAGTATTTATCCTGTAATCAGTACATTTGCTGTACAAATATGCTATACGAATACATTTTTGCTTTATTCGTACTAGACGAATAAACTTTTCAGCCTACGAATAAACTTTTCAGCCTGCGAATAAACTTTCCTGGTACCCTGTAGCTATGTACAGCGGAGGGCGCAGACAAGTATGAAACTGGTACTAATGTAACGCGGACCACGAAGAAGACACCCTTGACAACATTTATGAAAGGCGAGGAATGACGTTTGTTTCTGTCCTTATTGTTTAAATCTGACAAGTTTTCCGACTTTTTTGACATTGCAGGATAAACACAATATACGTACATTGTCGTTTTAAATATAAAATTCATTTGTACTCGCTGCGAAACAGGCCGGAAAAGCTCGCCGAAGGCTAGCTATTCTGCCTGTTTCTAAAGCTCGTACAATTAAATTTTATATTTACCGACAATGTACGTATATTGTATATATATCTCTCGGTTGAAGACATATTCTAGAGCTTGTGGCTCCTATCACGATTTCATTGATATATGTTAACAAGGAAACCATTGAACCAATGCTTCCTAGTGGTTAAGCTAAAGTCATCACGTGAAAAGTTTTACGGTCGCCCCGCATGACTTAGTCAACAGATGCGGAATAAATGTGTCGGAAATGTCCACGGATATGTTCTGTTTTTCATAATCACTCTTCCGTCCCTTTCTTATTAATGACTTATTACCGGATGTTTAACAAGGGTAAACATAGTCGAACGGAAACTACCTACCCTTCCGAAACACATGAGTTGATAGCCATGTTTTATTTGGGTTGATGTTGCTCATTGTTGTGTTTTCTGTGTAGTATTTTGTCTACCATTGGCTGTCTTTTAGTCCTTTTTCTATTCGTCATTATATTGTCTGGTCGTTCTTTTAGGAATTAACGCTTCAGATTACCTATTTTACATCTTAAAACGTTTCGTCTAGCAATATCTATGTATTGATTCTATATCTTACCACATTGTTCCTCTGTACAATCTTTAAACAAAAATTGTATATTTTCATCAAGACTTTTATTCAAAACAAGTACAGCACCTCTATTTTTTGGATTTAAATGATCAAAATTTATAATTAATTGAAGGTTTGAACTAATTTGAAGACATATATTCAATGTCTTGTTGTATATAGCTAACCTAATTCCATTGTGTTTACTACAACCAGTCCATGCAGGTGTTATTTTGGTTAGCTTACAAAGTTCACAAGTTCAGTTTAGTGTTTAGTCTGATTCAGCTGTTCGAATTGTTCCACAACCAGATTACAAGATGTCAATCTTATAAGTATAGAAGATTATTTAATAAGTTAGAGATTACATGGTTTATGACACGTTTATATCAGCACTAACACTTTAGGGTACACCCTGATCTAGGTGTGCTATATAATATGTAAAACCACAATAAATATATAATAATCTTTTTATTGTTAATTAATACTGATTAATACTTTATTGACAAATGTTAATTACATTTCATGTGGGTGTTATCTGACTTTTACACCTGTACATTAACGTTACCTGTAAAGGTGTGATATTTTTTAATAACAATCCATGTATTATATAATAACTAGACGAATTAAACCTAAAACGATTATGAACAACATTTTAATTTAGTTTTGCATTGGTATTTTATTGTAATCTTTAGCTTAGTTTACTGTGTAACGTTTTGTAAATCGTTGTTTGTCTTTTTCTTTTCGCCAATGTATTGTCTGTCCTTCGACTTACGGCTTCTCATTATCCTTTTGGTATCTTCAAACTTTTCTTATACAAATGATCGTGAATAAGTGGGTAGTCTGATTCCATTCATATAATTCTGCTGTCAAAAATCCTGACCATCACAAACAGTTACTTCTTTTGATATATATGACATAATTTTCAGTTTTTCTCAAAAGATGACAAATTATGTGCCACCGTATTAGTTTGAGCAACACTGTTGTGAAAAATATGAAATATTTTTCATCTCAAAGCATGACATAATATATGTCACAGTTTTGTTAATTATTACATTCATTTCTCAAAGCATGACAAATTATGTCCTACATGATGAATATAGATAATTATATTAATAAAGAAATAATCAGCCGATCAGACAGACAATAAAGGAATGTTAAATACTGACATTGAAACAGGATGTGCTTATCTTATAACGATAAACACAGTTTGAAGATACAAATGGGACAATCAGAGACCGATAAGTCCAAAAGAAAAGGACAAACATTACACAGAAAACTAAATAGCGAGTAACACGAACCCCATGCACTCAGGTGCTTTAGTATGGCAAGCAGTTCCTGATCTACATGCGACACCCGTCGTAAATAAACGTTAGAGAAGAGAAGAGGGGCATCAAAAAAGGACAATCCAGAGAAACATAGGGTACACAAGAAGAAGAAAAATCAAACAAAGCCACAACACAATATGTATTGGACACCACTATGCGCAAACAAGCACACATAACGTAAATAAGGCATGAACCATCCTTCAAACAACTGGAGGTAAAGTACGAACCGAACATCATTTTATGTGGAAATCGTAATGGACATCACAACACGGAACTCAGAACATAAAGACGTATAATAGGAAAACATTTTTTTGTTAATATGAGCAACACGGAACCCACAAAAAAACCGGGATTGAACTCAGATGCTCGCGCAGGATAAGCAGTTCCTGTTTCTTATAAGAAACTAGCCGTGTTACTCATATATACAGTAAAAACCGGTAAAAGTCTTGGCAGTGATAGAGGAAAGATACATCAACGTAAAAAGTAAAAAAAATCATTGTGATTTGAGGTATGGATATATCGTAACGGTCAACCAGATTGTGATAACAAGGGAAAGATTTCTGGTCTCCAACGAGGCTCCGATCAATATATATCTTTCCCGCGGGTGTCTGAGATTTTTCCGTCTTGTCCTCTTACCGGTGCTTGATTCTTTTTCTCACTAATTTAACAAAATAATTTTTATTTGACAGCTATGCACTTTAAGCAGACGATGTAAACAAACAGAGTTATTTCCCTTTGAAAGTAGTCCGTCGTGTACATAATTTGTGTAAGCGTGTGTGTTTTTGATGTGTACCGCATAATCTGATGCGAAAGGGATGCATGTTTGTAACCTAATTTTCGGGGCAATACATAAGTGGATGACTAGATAAATACACAAAACGTAAATATTTAAACGAATTTATTGATTCAATAACATTTTGCGAAACGTAACATTTTTACGGGAAAAGGAGCGTGAAATTGTTATCTCAACCACGGGTTGAGACAAGGATTTCTCACTTTTGAGAGAGACCAGTTCCTATTTTTAGCGATATGAGATTTTCTTATCTTGCATTAGTGCAAGACAATAAAATCACGTGCATTTTACCGGCAAATGCATGCTGTACATTTTATGTCAAGTGCCCCCCCCCCCCCCCCCCCCATTCTCCATGCTTTTCCTTTTTAAAATAAACAATTCACTGTATATAAGTTTTCAATCTTTTATAAACACGCAAATCCTAACAATCAGCCATATTATTACATAATAACCTTCACGCAAAACACAAAAATACGGAACTATTTGTTTGATTGACATGAAGTGGAAATAACTCGCATTGTTTACATGATCGTCTGTTAAAAGTACATAAACAAACACGAAACTAAAAACAGCTGATAAAAGTGAGAAATAAAATCAAACACCAGCAAAAAGTGCAAGACAGGGAAATCTCCGACACCCTCGGGTGTCGTAGATTTCCCTGTCTTGCACTTTTGCCGGTGTTAGATTCTATATATCTCACACGGCTAAAAATAGGAACTGTGCTGTATCATTAGTGAGAAAATCAGAAGCCGTTAATCGAATAAGGACAGACCATACAAAACACTGTACAGCAAATTAAACATTGAGCAACAAGAACCACACAAAAAATCTAAGTCGGTGTTGAACATAGGTTAAAGCGGTAATCATATCCCTAAAGGGTGCATGTCCTACGTGGTATAACTGACTTATATCACGTACTATTATATGATCAATACACAATGACAGCTGGTCTTTGACAGATTCATGCAGAAAAGCCGATTATATTGTACGGTATATTCGTACAATCTACATTAATAGCTTTGTATTTAGCTTAGTTTAAGCATATTTTATTTGCCAATTAAATAGACGAATGAATTACCCACATGTTAAGCAAACTTATGAAGTCTTCCTCAAGTTTTGTACTGAGTACTGATGTTCTGTAGGGTACAGTCGTTCTCCTCTTGACGTAAAATGTGGGTTTCAGGGGGCCGAAGACATCATTTACAAAATACAGAATAAACAAGCGTTGTTTCAATAAATTGATACAAGATTAGGTTTGTCATTTCGAAATCCTTTTTGACAGTTTATTATAATAGGGATAATATACAGCAGAACATAATTGACAGGATGGAATTGCAGAATATCAAGTTCATATTACAGAACGACAAGATAACACGAACCTAGAAAAACAGACATGATTTACATTCTGTAGATTGAGTATAATATCATAAATGACAAAGAGTGAGTGATCTCTGTTTATGGTCAATATAAGCAATTTTAGTTCTGTTATGGTTGAAACAAGTTACATTCGATGAGATGATGATGATATCCGCTCTGTACTAGATCAACAATTTGATTTTTATAGTGCTAACTCACAGATGCAACAATCCACCGGTAGACATTTCGCTGGACTCGGACACAGTATTTTGATTCTAAACCAGCTCTTACTCATAAATATTGTGTGCTTAACGGCGAAGCAGAATATCTCAAATTTACAGTCTTTGTTTTGACCCGATGATGGATCGAACTCACGATCTACCGCCCGCGATACGAACACGATATCCATTCCACCACCGATGCGGTATTCCTTCCATTTTATTATTAAAGATGATAAGATGGTCTCTGATGAACCAGTGGTAAGGTGGTTGAAGCTTCGAACATGAAAAAATGTGTTCATATCTAACATTCTAAATTATGCTTGATGTTTCATGCTGTGAAATTACAAATATAAACATTAAAACTACAACCGGATACTGTAAGATCACGTCACATCAAGACTTAAATAAAACTAATGAACTACTACGCTATTCAGACGTTTCACAATATCTCTGCTGTCTGAGTATTAATCTATATAAGTCAATGATTTATAAAAAATCTTATCATCTTTTATAATTTTTTCTGAAGATATCAACACCTTGTAGAACAATATTCCGTCAAAAACTTACAGATGACTAAAGGTTGAATTGATAATTAGATTCGGGTTTAAAGTTTACCATTGTTTCCCTATTATGTCTATAGTTGAGGCTATCATCTCTCCTTTGCGTCACGAACAACCAATATATATGTATTATTTTCAAGATTAAGACTCGGTGTTCTTCATAGCAAGGATGCACACCTAATTTTATTCAGGGGTTGGTACAGTATTATTGCCATAATTGATTGTTGTTCATTTAGTATCCCCCTTAAACTAATAATACACCAGTTTCAATAGCATTGAAAGCAAAATAGTCGCTACAACATGAATACAGAATTCACACGATATCCTAAATGTGTTTTTCTCTCGAATCATTAGATGTCATGAAAATATGACAAGTGTAACATTGCAATGTCACTACATGGATGTCTAATATTCATTGTCAGTGATAATAACTTGCACCTTGAAAGTAATTAATTGTTAGTGATAATAACTTGTACCTTGAAGGTAATTAAATTCACATGAAGCTCAAAGGTAGAGACGAAAGATGAGTACAGAGCCGTCCGGTGTGTTCCCGCACCTAAGGGTTCAGTGGTTAATTTCACAGCTTACCAACATTTTATTGAATTAATTTAAATCATCCTCAAATACATTGAAGTATTATCTTTATGGTCTTTATCCGGATTCGGCTACAATTTTTAACATTTCAGTGAAAACGAAGTGTAAACAAACCAACCCTCGATTTTTGACAAAGATTGCAACGTCCGGTGATATCGCGCATGCATACTTTGGATGGTTCTTAAAATGAATAAAGGAAAGATTTTATTTTGAAAGTTTTCGAAATTGAAGTTTATACCTATTCATTCAAAATAAGCTCAAATTTGAAAACATTTGATATCTTTTAATATAATTAGAGTTAATCCTCACATACCAGTAGTCTCCATCTTAACTTTTCCAATGATTTTGCAATTTTGACATGTACAATACGTATGCGCGAACTCACCGGATGCGTGAACACCGGTGCCAAGACAGCAAATGATTTCCTTCCAATAAACCACCTTGTCATACTATTTTTGTTAATATGGAATGGATATATAAGTGTAATAGATCGATTCTGATATGGAAATGTATATTATGGCATGCGTGACTGGTCAATTGTCATTTCATTCTGCTGTCTCGAAGCATCTTAGGGAAAGTTATAGACTACTGTTAGCTGTATGTAGAAAAATAGCACATAGCACACTCCAAACAACTAGAAGATTAAATATTGTAATCGGCTGTGAGTAGTTCATTGTTTTTTTGGTTTTATCATCACTTCTAACGTTTTACGATCGCCACCATCACATGGTAAACCGTTACGGAATACCTGTGTCAAAAATGACCACGGATATGTTTAACTTGTTGTAAGCCCTTCCCGGTCCTTTCCCCATTCATGACTTATCACTGGGTTTGTAGCACGACATGTGCCACTAGTGGAGCAGGAACTGCTTATCTTTCCGGAGCACCTGAATTCACCCTCGGGTTTTAGTGGGGTTCGTGTGGATCGATTATGCTAGCGAAGGGTCACATATGAACGAACAGTCCGATAAAAAGAAATATGAGGAAAGTATTTGATAGTAAATCAATCAAGATTATATTCTCCCCATTCGGTGATTATTGAAAGGTTGCTTTGTTCAATCAATTGTTAACTCTACATTAATCTGATAACTAAAATACTCGGTTAATTCGAACAAACATATAGCCCCCTCTCTCCGACAGGGTTGCACTGTATAGCACTATTTAATATATATCTTAACAGGTACATACACACCAGTGATACACACCTGACGTGAACTGAAGCATTCTATGATTTATATATATCTTAACAGGTACATACACACCAGTGATACACACCTGACGTCAAATATATATATCTTAACAGGTACATCCACACCAGTGATACACACCTGACGTCAATTGAAGCATTATATGATTTAATATATATCTTAACAGGTACATACACACCATTCTAATATGACGTCTATAAAACGGCACACATGATAATACTCAACAACTCTATATTTAGCGCAAGTGCAGTACACAACAAATATGGCTGTTCCATTGTGACTCCCGCTGTGAAATTACCGTGACGACCGAGTGTAAACAAACAAAACACCGGCATATAACGTATTTTTAAAATCCTTAAAATAAAAATTCCCCGTCAGTTATAAATAAATATTCTGTAACTAAGTATTTTTTTATCATTTGTTTTGAAAATTTACATTTGGGTATCGGTATGTGTTTTCGTGTGTTATCTGTTTTCGTTTTATCCATTTTATTTTGATTTCCACAGCGCACGCATTATTTTTGACGTGTCTTTCGGTTTCTATTTATGGAACGTAAACAGGACTACAACGTGACATCTGTAAAAAATGTTAAAATTTGCTTTTAAAGACGTAAGTACCAAAAACAGTGAACCTACCTACTGAACCATACTTTTTGTAATGCTAAACATTTACTTCATTTATAAAGTAGCTGGGAAAAAATCCAGAAGGGCTATATAAAATTTAACTATGTCGCCTGCCTCTCAGACACCGGCTCTTCCTGTCATGTAACTGTGACTGTTTCTTCTTATATAAAATACATGTCACTTTGCAGTGCATTGTGGTTTCAGCACTAACAAAAACATCTGAAGTAAACACAATTTTGAAAGTGGTAATTTTCAAACATTCTGTTATTTTATTTAGATGTAGTATGATTTGGTAGATGGCCAGAACCATGAACTTTTAAAACCAGCCATTTCCGGATTATATATTCGTTTCCATCCCGTATATCGGCCTTGTTTTTACTTCACACGAAAACAGATGACGCCATTTTACTGACAACAAAAGTTGCCAGATAATCGCGAGTATATTAAAATACAAGAATGGCTTTAAAAACAATCTTATGTACAAAGAAATATTTAACTAGCCATTCTTCGAAAATTCCAATCGTCATATGAATGAAGGGTTAACACTGTTAATCGCTATATCGGAAAATCGATAATAGCACGAAAACCGATAACACGATGCTACATTCCATTGATATGTGTCGGCCATGAATAACAAAATACACTAACCTTGTTTTCCTACGTATACATTGATAACTAGACGGTGATGTAATTAAGTTACTGATATTTTCCAATTTGATGGCATTTTGAATTTTGCTACTCAAACAAGTAAAATGCTCACAAAATCGTAAAATAAATCAGTAACCAGCTTGTGTCAATCAGCGTCTCTTGTAAACAACGTCACAGGATGGCGATATATTACAAAAGTGAAAGTCGATAGATGGTTGTCTTAAGTATTTTTTCCGGAATTTTTTTTTATGTCAACAATACAAACTTTTTTTTTCATTGGCATTTATTTTTTTTATTTCATATCTAACAATAATTGTCGATTATTAACAACTGTTCAAGTGTTCGATATTATGTTTGACAACTCCGCTCCGCCATCTTGTAAGCGCTCGAAATGATGAGCTTATGAACTCCGACTTTTAAAAAAAATATTTTTACGCAGGAATTGTTCAATCGAATCTATGTTGGAAAATACACAATAAATATGTTTTTCGTGTTAACATCCATATCTTTGTTTTAAAATATCTCGTTCAAATACAAATAATTCAAAATCAATTCAAAATTTCCGAAGGAGGTAAATGGAACAGCCACAAAATGCCGTGTGTATACAGTTCACGAATGGTTAAAAATTACCGTATTTGTCTTATTAGAATCGAAATAATTCATGGCAGGCATAGAGTTGTGCAAATTTACACATGGGCTGGGCCTTTATATTCTTAGATTTTAAAATTCGAATATAAAGGCCCAGCCCATGTGTAAATTTGCACAACTCTATGCCTGCCATGAATTATTTCTTAAGTGATACACACCTGACGTCAACTGAAGCATTCTATGATTTAATATATATCTTAACAGGTACATACACACCAGTGATACACACCTGACGTCAACTGAAGCATTCTATGATTTAATATATATCTTAACAGGTACATACACACCAGTGATACACACCTGACGTCAACTGAAGCATTCTATGATTTAATATATATCTTAACAGGTACATACACACCAGTGATACACACCTGACGTCAACTGAAGCATTCTATGATTTAATATATATCTTAACAGGTACATACACACCAGTGATACACACCTGACGTCAACTGAAGCATTATATGATTTATATATATCTTAACAGGTACATACACACCAGTGATACACACCTGACGTCAACTGAAGCATTCTATGATTTAATATATATCTTAACAGGTACATACACACCAGTGATACACACCTGACGTCAACTGAAGCATTCTATGATTTAATATATATCTTAACAGGTACATACACACCAGTGATACACACCTGACGTCAACTGAAGCATTATATGATTTATATATATCTTAACAGGTACATACACACCAGTGATACACACCTGACGTCAACTGAAGCATTCTATGATTTAATATATATCTTAACAGGTACATACACACCAGTGATACACACCTGACGTCAACTGAAGCATTATATGATTTAATATATATCTTAACAGGTACATACACACCAGTGATACACACCTGACGTCAACTGAAGCATTATATGATTTAATATATATCTTAACAGGTACATACACACCAGTGATACACACCTGACGTCAACTGAAGCATTCTATGATTTAATATATATCTTAACAGGTACATACACACCAGTGATACACACCTGACGTCAACTGAAGCATTCTATGATTTAATATATATCTTAACAGGTACATACACACCAGTGATACACACCTGACGTCAACTGAAGCATTATATGATTTAATATATATCTTAACAGGTACATACACACCAGTGATACACACCTGACGTCAACTGAAGCATTATATGATTTAATATATATCTTAACAGGTACATACACACCAGTGATACACACCTGACGTCAACTGAAGCATTATATGATTTAATATATATCTTAACAGGTACATACACACCAGTGATACACACCTGACGTCAACTGAAGCATTCTATGATTTAATATATATCTTAACAGGTACATACACACCAGTGATACACACCTGACGTCAACTGAAGCATTATATGATTTAATATATATCTTAACAGGTACATACACACCAGTGATACACACCTGACGTCAACTGAAGCATTCTATGATTTAATATATATCTTAACAGGTACATACACACCAGTGATACACACCTGACGTCTACTGAAGCATTCTATGATTTAATATATATCTTAACAGGTACATACACACCAGTGATACACACCTGACGTCAACTGAAGCATTATATGATTTAATATATATCTTAACAGGTACATACACACCAGTGATACACACCTGACGTCAACTGAAGCATTCTATGATTTAATATATATCTTAACAGGTACATACACACCAGTGATACACACCTGACGTCTACTGAAGCATTCTATGATTTAATATATATCTTAACAGGTACATACACACCAGTGATACACACCTGACGTCAACTGAAGCATTATATGATTTAATATATATCTTAACAGGTACATACACACCAGTGATACACACCTGACGTCAACTGAAGCATTCTATGATTTAATATATATCTTAACAGGTACATACACACCAGTGATACACACCTGACGTCTACTGAAGCATTCTATGATTTAATATATATCTTAACAGGTACATACACACCAGTGATACACACCTGACGTCAACTGAAGCATTATATGATTTAATATATATCTTAACAGGTACATACACACCAGTGATACACACCTGACGTCAACTGAAGCATTCTATGATTTAATATATATCTTAACAGGTACATACACACCAGTGATACACACCTGACGTCAACTGAAGCATTCTATGATTTAATATATATCTTAACAGGTACATACACACCAGTGATACACACCTGACGTCAACTGAAGCATTCTATGATTTAATATATATCTTAACAGGTACATACACACCAGTGATACACACCTGACGTCAACTGAAGCATTCTATGATTTAATATATATCTTAACAGGTACATACACACCAGTGATACACACCTGACGTCAACTGAAGCATTCTATGATTTAATATATATCTTAACAGGTACATACACACCAGTGATACACACCTGACGTCAACTGAAGCATTATATGATTTAATATATATCTTAACAGGTACATACACACCAGTGATACACACCTGACGTCAACTGAAGCATTCTATGATTTAATATATATCTTAACAGGTACATACACACCAGTGATACACACCTGACGTCTACTGAAGCATTCTATGATTTAATATATATCTTAACAGGTACATACACACCAGTGATACACACCAGTGATACACACCAGTGATACACACCTGACGTCAACTGAAGCATTCTATGATTTAATATATATCTTAACAGGTACATACACACCAGTGATACACACCTGACGTCAACTGAAGCATTCTATGATTTAATATATATCTTAACAGGTACATACACACCAGTGATACACACCTGACGTCAACTGAAGCATTCTATGATTTAATATATATCTTAACAGGTACATACACACCAGTGATACACACCTGACGTCAACTGAAGCATTCTATGATTTAATATATATCTTAACAGGTACATACACACCAGTGATACACACCTGACGTCTACTGAAGCATTCTATGATTTAATATATATCTTAACAGGTACATACACACCAGTGATACACACCTGACGTCAACTGAAGCATTATATGATTTAATATATATCTTAACAGGTACATACACACCAGTGATACACACCTGACGTCAACTGAAGCATTATATGATTTAATATATATCTTAACAGGTACATACACACCAGTGATACACACCTGACGTCAACTGAAGCATTCTATGATTTAATATATATCTTAACAGGTACATACACACCAGTGATACACACCTGACGTCAACTGAAGCATTATATGATTTATATATATCTTAACAGGTACATACACACCAGTGATACACACCTGACGTCAACTGAAGCATTCTATGATTTAATATATATCTTAACAGGTACATACACACCAGTGATACACACCTGACGTCAACTGAAGCATTCTATGATTTAATATATATCTTAACAGGTACATACACACCAGTGATACACACCTGACGTCAACTGAAGCATTATATGATTTATATATATCTTAACAGGTACATACACACCAGTGATACACACCTGACGTCAACTGAAGCATTCTATGATTTAATATATATCTTAACAGGTACATACACACCAGTGATACACACCTGACGTCAACTGAAGCATTATATGATTTAATATATATCTTAACAGGTACATACACACCAGTGATACACACCTGACGTCAACTGAAGCATTATATGATTTAATATATATCTTAACAGGTACATACACACCAGTGATACACACCTGACGTCAACTGAAGCATTCTATGATTTAATATATATCTTAACAGGTACATACACACCAGTGATACACACCTGACGTCAACTGAAGCATTCTATGATTTAATATATATCTTAACAGGTACATACACACCAGTGATACACACCTGACGTCAACTGAAGCATTATATGATTTAATATATATCTTAACAGGTACATACACACCAGTGATACACACCTGACGTCAACTGAAGCATTATATGATTTAATATATATCTTAACAGGTACATACACACCAGTGATACACACCTGACGTCAACTGAAGCATTATATGATTTAATATATATCTTAACAGGTACATACACACCAGTGATACACACCTGACGTCAACTGAAGCATTCTATGATTTAATATATATCTTAACAGGTACATACACACCAGTGATACACACCTGACGTCAACTGAAGCATTATATGATTTAATATATATCTTAACAGGTACATACACACCAGTGATACACACCTGACGTCAACTGAAGCATTCTATGATTTAATATATATCTTAACAGGTACATACACACCAGTGATACACACCTGACGTCTACTGAAGCATTCTATGATTTAATATATATCTTAACAGGTACATACACACCAGTGATACACACCTGACGTCAACTGAAGCATTATATGATTTAATATATATCTTAACAGGTACATACACACCAGTGATACACACCTGACGTCAACTGAAGCATTCTATGATTTAATATATATCTTAACAGGTACATACACACCAGTGATACACACCTGACGTCTACTGAAGCATTCTATGATTTAATATATATCTTAACAGGTACATACACACCAGTGATACACACCTGACGTCAACTGAAGCATTATATGATTTAATATATATCTTAACAGGTACATACACACCAGTGATACACACCTGACGTCAACTGAAGCATTCTATGATTTAATATATATCTTAACAGGTACATACACACCAGTGATACACACCTGACGTCTACTGAAGCATTCTATGATTTAATATATATCTTAACAGGTACATACACACCAGTGATACACACCTGACGTCAACTGAAGCATTATATGATTTAATATATATCTTAACAGGTACATACACACCAGTGATACACACCTGACGTCAACTGAAGCATTCTATGATTTAATATATATCTTAACAGGTACATACACACCAGTGATACACACCTGACGTCAACTGAAGCATTCTATGATTTAATATATATCTTAACAGGTACATACACACCAGTGATACACACCTGACGTCAACTGAAGCATTCTATGATTTAATATATATCTTAACAGGTACATACACACCAGTGATACACACCTGACGTCAACTGAAGCATTCTATGATTTAATATATATCTTAACAGGTACATACACACCAGTGATACACACCTGACGTCAACTGAAGCATTCTATGATTTAATATATATCTTAACAGGTACATACACACCAGTGATACACACCTGACGTCAACTGAAGCATTATATGATTTAATATATATCTTAACAGGTACATACACACCAGTGATACACACCTGACGTCAACTGAAGCATTCTATGATTTAATATATATCTTAACAGGTACATACACACCAGTGATACACACCTGACGTCTACTGAAGCATTCTATGATTTAATATATATCTTAACAGGTACATACACACCAGTGATACACACCAGTGATACACACCAGTGATACACACCTGACGTCAACTGAAGCATTCTATGATTTAATATATATCTTAACAGGTACATACACACCAGTGATACACACCTGACGTCAACTGAAGCATTCTATGATTTAATATATATCTTAACAGGTACATACACACCAGTGATACACACCTGACGTCAACTGAAGCATTCTATGATTTAATATATATCTTAACAGGTACATACACACCAGTGATACACACCTGACGTCAACTGAAGCATTCTATGATTTAATATATATCTTAACAGGTACATACACACCAGTGATACACACCTGACGTCTACTGAAGCATTCTATGATTTAATATATATCTTAACAGGTACATACACACCAGTGATACACACCTGACGTCAACTGAAGCATTATATGATTTAATATATATCTTAACAGGTACATACACACCAGTGATACACACCTGACGTCAACTGAAGCATTATATGATTTAATATATATCTTAACAGGTACATACACACCAGTGATACACACCAGTGATACACACCAGTGATACACACCTGACGTCAACTGAAGCATTATATGATTTAATATATATCTTAACAGGTACATACACACCAGTGATACACACCTGACGTCAACTGAAGCATTCTATGATTTAATATATATCTTAACAGGTACATACACACAAGTGATACACACCTGACGTCAACTGAAGCATTATATGATTTAATATATATCTTAACAGGTACATACACACCAGTAATACACACCAGTGATACACACCTGACGTCAACTGAAGCATTCTATGATTTAATATATATCTTAACAGGTACATACACACCAGTGATACACACCAGTGATACACACCAGTGATACACACCAGTGATACACACCAGTGATACACACCAGTGATACACACCAGTGATACACACCAGTGATACACACCAGTGATACACACCTGACGTCAACTGAAGCATTCTATGATTTAATATATATCTTAACAGGTACATACACACCAGTGATACACACCAGTGATACACACCAGTGATACACACCTGACGTCAACTGAAGCATTATATGATTTAATATATATCTTAACAGGTACATACACACCAGTGATACACACCAGTGATACACACCAGTGATACACACCAGTGATACACACCTGACGTCAACTGAAGCATTATATGATTTAATATATATCTTAACAGGTACATACACACCAGTGATACACACCAGTGATACACACCAGTGATACACACCAGTGATACACACCTGACGTCAACTGAAGCATTATATGATTTAATATATATCTTAACAGGTACATACACACCAGTGATACACACCAGTGATACACACCAGTGATACACACCAGTGATACACACCAGTGATACACACCTGACGTCAACTGAAGCATTATATGATTTAATATATATCTTAACAGGTACATACACACCAGTGATACACACCAGTGATACACACCAGTGATACACACCTGACGTCAACTGAAGCATTATATGATTTAATATATATCTTAACAGGTACATACACACCAGTGATACACACCAGTGATACACACCTGACGTCAACTGAAGCATTATATGATTTAATATATATCTTAACAGGTACATACACACCAGTGATACACACCTGACGTCAACTGAAGCATTATATGATTTAATATATATCTTAACAGGTACATACACACCAGTGATACACACCAGTGATACACACCTGACGTCAACTGAAGCATTATATGATTTAATATATATCTTAACAGGTACATACACACCAGTGATACACACCAGTGATACACACCTGACGTCAACTGAAGCATTATATGATTTAATATATATCTTAACAGGTACATACACACCAGTGATACACACCTGACGTCAACTGAAGCATTATATGATTTAATATATATCTTAACAGGTACATACACACCAGTGATACACACCAGTGATACACACCTGACGTCATTATATGATTTAATCCTCTTATAGACGTCATTTTAATAGTTGTTTATGAAAAAAACATAAAATAACAAGAAATCCCTAAATAGAATATAAACACCATCCACAAATGTTTTAACAGCTGTTGATATTGATATTTAAACATTTATACCTCGTTATATATTCATTGAAAACCTTTGACATATCGGTTAATAATCAATCGCATTCTTTTGAAGGAAATGTATATAATATGTGACCATAGAAACCTTCGTGACTTTCTAGAACTTGGATGAACTGTAGAAATTTGTGTATGTCTATCAGTCAAAGAATCTTTTTTTCAAAGCTGGTGATAGAAATACATTAAAATATACCTCCATATTGTTTGTATTCTGTCAAGAAGTTCACGTTTATTTTTTTTCAACCATAAGTCATTGTATGGTTGTATTAATAATTTAAGATGGTTTATGAGATGTATGTTTAATTTTATATTGTAGATGATATAACAATCTAAAACAATGATAAATTATGGTAATTCTTAAAAGACGTTATGTAATTGCTGGAAAAATTAATATTCGCCCGAGTTGGAAATAATAGCGCTTTCTGAGATATGGATCTAGATTTGTTAAACCGCTAGCCACAAGCCGATCATTTAATATGCTCCGCTTCCAGTTTAACAGCAACTACAAATTACGGAATTTACACTGCATTATTACAATATAAAGAAAACATCCGCATAGATAAGGTATAGCGTCATAACGATACCTTCCTGGATGTATATCAGAGATACCATTTTACTTTTCTACCGTGTCAAGCATACTCCGCCAAAGTCGTACTGTTTTCATTTGATATACTCGTAATTGAACCATTTGTCGATCGAAATAACATCAAATTATACAAATCTCGTTTTAGACTACGTCGACAATTGAAACCAAACAACACCTTAAAAAAATTCAAGCTAAATTTAATCTCAACGAATGATTAGACATTTTTATGTGGTAATTATATGGACATTAACAGTACTAGTCTTTCTCTGTCATTATCTACTATTAGTCTTTCACACTTTGTCTGCTGTGTCTGGTGGGCTCCAGAACTATTTCTAAGTAAACATTATGATACAAAAAAATGTATTGACAATATTATCAGACTATTAAATGAATAAAATACAAGAATAGCAGATTGATATTTTCAAATATAATATCAGTACATATGCATTGCAATAAGAACTGTTAAGTTATATTACGAAACGTTTGAAGATACCTATTGGGTAACCAAAAGCCGTATATCGAAGGACAGATATTGTAATGCCCAAAATGAAAAAAGACAAAAATACAAACAATGATCTACAAAACAGTACACAGACAACTAAAGATTGAGCAACACAAACCATCTTAAAATCGAAGGTGAACTCATGTGCTCTAAAATGATAAGTAGTTCAATATGTGTTCACAACATAGTAATGTCGACGACAGATGTGATTACTTTACCGTTAACTTTCATACATTGTAATCGTCAAGCACATTGCCTTTTACATGATTTGCAACGAAATTATGTTAGATTAAAAAAGACAAACATTGTAGTGGTCTTTGTTTTATTTCAATATACAAATATATATCAAGCACAAACACGAACAGATAAAACGGACCAAAAGCAGAATGGTTCGTACAGCATGAACAGATAAAATGGACCAAAGCACAATGGCTCGTACAACATGAACAGATAAAACGGACCAAAAGCACAATGGCTCGTACAACATGAACAGATAAAACGGACCAAAAGCACAATGGCTCGTACAACATGAACAGATAAAACGGACCAAAAGCACAATGGCTCGTACAACTTGAACATATAAAACGGACCAAAAGCACAATGGCTCGTACAACATGAACATATAAAACGGACCAAAAGCACAATGGCTCGTACAACATGAACATATAAAACGGACCAAAAGCACAATGGCTCGTACAACATGAACATATAAAACGGAAACGGACCAAAAGCACAATGGCTCGTACAACATGAACATATAAAACGGACCAAAAGCACAATGGCTCGTACAACACGAACAGATAACACGGACCGAAAGCACAATGGCTCGTACATATAAGAGACCTACATATAAGTCAGTCAAACCTTCTGGTAGATATGTCTCCTTAACGTTATTTTCACAAACACAATAATATTAAAACAAGTGTCCTTTGTTTTACATTACTACCCGAACCTTTGTTTTCTTCATTCGACATCGGTAGTGTATTGATTAGCATGATCGTCTCGAGTGTGGTAGATCATATGTTCGAACCCCGATCCGGTCAAACCAAAGACCATCAAATTGGTATGTTATTGCTGTTCCGCAAAGCACGCAACATTAAGGAGAAAGAGCATAGACTGGTTGGCTCGGAATGAGGATAATGTGTCCGAGTATGGCGAAGTGTCTATTCGTAGACTGTTGTTTCAGTGAGCTAGGACTAAGCGCGTTGGTCTAATACAAAGCGAACCTCATCATCATATCTTTGAAAATTAACCTGATCTCGCCATGATATAGCTGAAAAAATTGCTGAGTTAGCATTAAACAACAATCACTCACTCACTCTTCATTCAAAGTCATAATTACATTGCTATTATTTCTAGCACATAATAATAGTTACGTTGTTACGACACTGGTTATATCACTATAATTACAACCAACACATAACCCTGGTTATGTTACTATTATGTTAATTAACTCATATCATTGGTTATGCTGTATCACTTTTTATTGAGTATACCAATATTGTTTTTTGCTTTTTACAGATTGTTCTTGAGCCACATTTTGTGTTAAATAGAGAATCAAATCAGACAGAAATGCTTATGTAAAGTAAGACAATATAGAATTAGATAAAGACAGATTTATTGGTCTGTTTTGTCTGGTAAGATATTGAACAAAACCTGCAAACTATAATATTATCAGGAGATAATCAGACCAAGCGCATGAATATAGCTTTGTTTTATTGAGGCAATATAGACATAGCTCAATATAAAGATAATTGAAAATAAAGATATGGATGAATGCAGGATTTAGTGTCAGATGTCGTTTAGATTTGACAATAGCAAAAACACAGCTGGATGGTTTGTAATATTGAAAGTTTAAACTTATTATAATTACATCATAATGAAGGAGCCATCTTACTATTTTTATACGTATTTCCTAAATTTTGGTATACAAATACTGTTTACTCGTAGTTTTCTCTAATCAAAACGTAAATATCTAATTTAGTGTGCACGACGCGTTTCTGGTATAACCTTCGTCAGGTACGACACGTTTCTGGTATAACCTTCGTCAGGTACGACATGTTTCTGGTATAACCTTCGTCAGGTACGTTTCTGGTATAACCTTCGTCAGGTACGACACGTTTCTGGTATAACCTTCATCAGGTACGACACGTTTCTGGTATAACCTTCATCAGGTACGACACGTTTCTGGTATAACCTTCGTCAGGTACCACACGTTTCTGGTATAACCTTCGTCAGGTACGTTTCTGGTATAACCTTCGTCAGGTACGACATGTTTCTGGTATAACCTTCGTCAGGTACGTTGAAAGTCAAATGATTGTCTAAATATGATGGGAGCAGGAAAACCAAAGGGCCTAAATAGAATAGTCAAATCTACCAAGGTCGCCTATACCCGATGAAGGCGAATCTTAGTATTAATGAAAGGAAAAATTATATTAGAAATATAATATTAAAAAAAGCAGACAAAACATCCGCAAAATGTTCAATTTTACCTCCAAGCAAACAAGACATTCAAGATCAGACATCTGGCTACATACGATTGCCACAGAAACACACAAATAACCTCTTATTGTGTCCTGTAGCTGTTGAGATAATTTTCATGTTAAAGAAAGATGTTTGACTATCCACGACATAGATTAGATATTCTGTTTCCACTGTTTATTTAGGCATGAAATCCATTTGTCAGCTCGATTTTGTCAATCCGTCTTCATGTCTTATTGAAGAGTATCTAAATTGGAGTATTATATATACGTTTTATAGAGTCGTAGACAACGATTGTCACCATTATCTTTCTAATGTATCTGTACTTATATTGCTGATTAAGAAATATAAACTAAATGACTTTATCTATGAGGTTCAATCATGCGTTCATTTTATCAATGAATTGAGTCTGTTCTAATGTCTATCAGTATTTGTAAAGCACCAAGAAAGGTATTTTAATCTCTCAGACAAGACACACTCCAATAGCAGACAAATATAATTATCAGAATGTGTTCAGTGACATTCAATCAAAAACACGAATGAAGAATTTTGTTACAATACTAATGTATTCTTATTAATCTTGGTGCAAAGATTTTTGATCCAAGAATCATGAACGTTTTCTAAGAGAGATCAAAGCATATATATCATCTTTGAAGCGTTAGCTAGCCTTCTGTTACTTTTTGTTCTTACTTCAATTATGAGATTACTCCATGTTATTCTGCTATTAAAAGTGATTCCAAGATGTTTATCTTTAACCACCTCTTTAATTATTATGTAATGAAGTATAAATAAAAATAAAAACGAAGATATCCAATTTAGTCCTCAATTCTTTGGGCGCAAGTAAACCATGAACCCTAAACAAGATAGTCATAAGAAGCTATGGCTATGTTTGCCCTAGGGATACCAAGAACCATAAACAAGATAGCTATAAGAGGTCATGGTTATGCTTGACCGAGGGATACAAAGAACCATAAACAAGATAGCTATAAGAGGCTATGGTTATGTTTGCCCGAGGGATACCAAGAACCATAAACAAGATAGCCATAAGAGGCTATGGTTATGTTTGCCCGAGGGATACCAAGAACCATAAACAAGATAGCTATAAGAGGTTATGGCTATGTTTGCCCGAGGGATACAAAGAACCATAAACAAGATAGCTATAAGAGGCTATGGTTATGTTTGCCCGAGGGATACCAAGAACCATAAACAAGATAGCCATAAGAGGCTATGGCTATGTTTGCCCTAGGGATACCAAGAACCATAAACAAGATAGCTATAAGAGGTTATGGCTATGTTTGCCCGAGGGATACAAAGAACCATAAACAAGATAGCTATAAGAGGCTATGGTTATGTTTGCCCGAGGGATACCAAGAACCATAAACAAGATAGCCATAAGAGGTTATGGTTATGTTTGCCCTAGGGATACCAAGAACCATAAACAAGATAGCCATAAGAGGCTATGGTTATGTTTGCCCGAGGGATACCAAGAACCATAAACAAGATAGCCATAAGAGGCTATGGTTATGTTTGCCCGAGGGATACCAAGAACCATAAACAAGATAGCTATAAGAGGTTATGGCTATGTTTGCCCTAGGGATACCAAGAACCATAAACAAGATAGCTATAAGAGGCTATGGTTATGTTTGCCCGAGGGATACCAAGAACCATAAACAAGATAGCCATAAGAGGCTATGGCTATGTTTGCCCTAGGGATACCAAGAACCATAAACAAGATAGCTATAAGAGGTTATGGTTATGTTTGCCCTAGGGATACCAAGAACCATAAACAAGATAGCCATAAGAGGCTATGGCTATGTTTGCCCTAGGGATACCAAGAACCATAAACAAGATAGCCATAAGAGGCTATGGCTATGTTTGCCCTAGGGATACCAAGAACCATAAACAAGATAGCTATAAGAGGTCATGGTTATGCTTGACCGAGGGATACAAAGAACCATAAACAAGATAGCTATAAGAGGTTATGGTTATGTTTGCCCGAGGGATACCAAGAACCCTAAACAAGATAGCCATAAGAGGTTATGGTTATGTTTGCCCTAGGGATACCAAGAACCATAAACAAGATAGCCATAAGAGGCTATGGCTATGTTTGCCCTAGGGATACCAAGAACCATAAACAAGATAGCCATAAGAGGCTATGGCTATGTTTGCCCTAGGGATACCAAGAACCATAAACAAGATAGCTATAAGAGGTCATGGTTATGCTTGACCGAGGGATACAAAGAACCATAAACAAGATAGCTATAAGAGGTTATGGTTATGTTTGCCCGAGGGATACCAAGAACCCTAAACAAGATAGCCATAAGAGGTTATGGTTATGTTTGCCCTAGGGATACCAAGAACCATAAACAAGATAGCCATAAGAGGCTATGGTTATGCTTGACCGAGGGATACAAAGAACCATAAACAAGATAGCTATAAGAGGCTATGGTTATGCTTGACCGAGGGATACCAAGAACCATAAACAAGATAGCCATAAGAGGCTATGGCTATGTTTGCCCGAGGGATACAAAGAACCATAAACAAGATAGCCATAAGAGGCTATGGTTGTTTGCCCGAGGGATACCAAGAACCCTAAACAAGATAGCCATAAGAGGCTATGGTTATGCTTGACCGAGGGATACAAAGAACCATAAACAAGATAGCTATAAGAGGCTATGGTTGTTTGCCCGAGGGATACCAAGAACCCCAAACAAGATAGCCATAAGAGACTATGGTTATGCTTGACCGAGGGATACAAAGAACCATTAACAAGATAGCCATAAGAGGCTATGGCTATGTTTGCCCGAGGGATATTTACCTTTGTTTTAATAAATTGTATTATTCAGGAAACATAAATTTAAAGTGGTGGATAATTTAGTGTATGCTTCCTCTTTGTTTTTAAGACTACAGTGATAATGTCATTATTTATTACGCTTAGCATAACAATTATATTGGCGTCAATTCTTTATAATAATATAATTGTTTCATCTGAGAAGTTTCTCGATTCATTTTGTTCTAACATTGGAACTGTAATGTTTTAAACAATATAGGTAAGTAATGCAATAACCTGTACATAAATCGACATATTTACAGAATAATTTATTTTATTTTCCAAATCAGGTCCCCAAGGGGGCATTTACATTTAACAGTCATGATTGCTTGACATATATAAAAAGCATATAACAGCAAAATCAGTACATATCAAGGATTAAGCGATAAAATGATTTATTGAACAATATAATGACTTGTCAATTAATATTGACCAATGAGGTATGTGCAGCTGTGTTGCTACTCTGGGTAATGGAAGCAAAGCTTAATATAATATTGTTCTGCCGCAATGGGCACCAAGGGACGGCGCTAAGGTTTGTTGAAGTTCTAACAAGACCTCATCGTGTCCAATGCACATATCATTTACCATTTTACTTGATAGTGGGATTGATACAGGAGTCATGATAATGTTTGCGAGTGGAGCAAGATGTCTACCTGTAAAATACTGTGTCAGTGACCTAGCACTATAAACAAAAATATAGCTCGTTATGTGTGTCTAGTACATAAAAATGTAAAGTGCTCTTTCTATTATATATATATACAACTTTGTATATACAGTGTTCATCTAATATATATTTTGATCGGATGCAAGGAAAAAACAGGAAACAATAAATTATAAGGAAATATGGCTTAAATGATACAATACTGAAATACGTTATGTTATGTAAGACTATTTTAGAAAATTTAAATACAAATCAAATGACTTTTTTGCGACAGTGCAATTCAAAAACAGCAAAACATCTTTAAAAACACATTCCGAGACCATTCCTGTTGTCCCGTTTTCAGTCCCCGTTTTTTTTTACATCCCGAATACATCTTTATGTTTGATAATTCCATATACAGTCTGTTGTAATGGACGATGGTCAGATTAAATATACATTTCTAAACATTAAATGTTTTTTTTTCACTGAAATATTTTTTATTTATATAATATTAACTAGATTTGAATTACGACAACAAATAAATAGGTATTTTAGTTGATTACACATGAATCTAATATAAGTCCATTTAATGGTATTTTTATTGCAGGACGCAGAAGAAGTAATTGATATTTACTGTGTACAATGTTATGACTTCTCATACCATTTTCATGCCACATTAACCTGACATATTCTTTCAATCAATCTAAGCAACTCATTATATCCAGTCCGTGATTTTTCTGACTGTAATTACTTCGATATAAACTCGTATATTCCTGAAAATCAAACGACCAGAAACAAACTAGGCCGATAAGTAAATAAATAACAGACATTGTTTTTATTTCCTGGTCAATATTGTACCAATATGTTGTACAATGCAATACCCTTAATTAATCACGATCCATAGTAAGATAATGAAGAATAAACGTCAGAGAAAACCGAAGGGGCAATCAAACATGAACAATCTAGAGAAACCAGCAACACAAGGGACACAAGACGAAGAAAAACAAAACAAAAACACAACACAATATGTGTTGGACACCACTATACGTAAACAAACACAAACAACGTAAGTAAAACATGAGGCCCCCTACACACAACTGTAGGTAAAGACGAACAGAACATCGTGGTTATGCGGAAATCGTAACGGACATCACAACGCGAAACTCAGAACGTAAAAGATACATAATAGACCAACACAAGAATTTAAGAAGAAGAGCAACGCGGACTCCACAAAAATAAAAACCGGGGATAAGCAGTTTCTGCTTCTTATAAGACACCCTCCGTGTTACTCATCTATGACCTAACCGTAAAATATTAAAAACCTATAATTGTATCAATATTAGGATCGTGATACACGTCACTTATCACAGAGACACGTCGGTAAGTTAGATATATACGTTCTTATTACTAGCATACGTCATCGGGTATCAGCCTTCCGGTGTATAATCACTACATATTTGATACTGAAATTTGACTTTCTAATTTCTCAGGATCAAACGCCACTGAAGAAGTTAGAAAGAGTTTGAAGATACCAAAGGAGTAATCAGAATCCGTAAATCGAAGGACAGACAACACAATGGCCAAAATAAAAAGGACAAAAGGACAAACAACGATCTACAAAACATTACACATAAAACCAAAGATCGAGTAATACGAGCCCCACTAAAACTGGGGGTGAAATCGGATAAATACAGAATGTGCACCTGTTGCATTAATTGAATACAATATTTAATATATTCATTACACCATGTATCCTTTACTTGTAGGTAGAATTGTATACATTAAGGGTTCAATCTCCTTCATTGTTCAGCTTTGTTAGGGCATGTTTAATCTACTTATAATGAGCTTTTTTGTAACAGTCTACAAATTCCGTTAATATGTCTTTAAAAGGATGACTTGATTTCATAAAACGAATTTAGTTAATGACTTAATTATTGTTCAATAAACGAGAAAAATGGACGTTAGGAATACATCTAAAGTGTAAATACTGAACCTGATTACACAAAACCTAAACCCATACAGACAGTATAATAAGATATAAGTAAATTAGGCATACATTTGTCAGCAATTTCCTATGATTGTCCTTTCTCCAATGTTTCTTCGTTCATAAATATCACAATTTGTAAACAGATGGATCAACGAGAACATCTAATACATATTTTCTCTCATTTCTATAACATGGCTTACCACAAAAAATAGTTTTGACTGCATATTATTTCCTAACTCATCTTAATAAACGTCATAGAAATTACCCATTTCTCCTGGTTTGTTTTCGAAATAATTTTTTAATCAAATCAATGTATTTGCAAGCAGATTCATTCCCTATTGAAATTATACAGAAATATTTATTTCATGAGACCTATATCATATTCTAGTGGATGCTGACCTTAAGTGATGGAGGGTAACTGTTCTGTGTAATAAAACAAGGACGGACTATGCATCTTAAAGACAGTGGTCATTATTTTACAACACTGATGCTCATAATAATTATGCTTAAATTACTGAAAGTTATGGTTAGCTATATTCGGAGTTCGGTAATTTTGTTATTACCCTTATTTAGCATCGTTTTATGTTTGAATTACTTTTTCTTATTGCATTTATCCCGTCATCATACTGTTTGGGGCTTAAGGGACCACCGTGGTCGTGATCGCATGGTAGTTGGATATACAACTACATGTGGAATCAGTGTCTATGCTTAAAAATGTTGGTTGCAGTGGGTCAAGCATAGGGATATGCTATACTAGGAATAGTACTGATTTATGTGGAACCATAGCTCTAGCATATTTATGGTGGAAGGTATTGCCCAGGTTGATGGCATCCAAACATTTGCTAGCAAAGAAAAGTGGGAGAAAGGATTGGTTTTCCTTTTTATTTCTATGTATCGTAACTGGCCTTTGCATATTGTTGTGATCGACCAATATTCAGTATAATAGCAGTCAGTTTGTACAGAGTAGAAACATGATCAGTAGTTGAATTTTTAGGCAAGTTGTATATAGAGAATTTAACTTTGAAAATGGTAAGGAATACAGTTTTGTTCGAATGTGATGCATTTCTAGTGGTTTTTGAACGCACGGAGACGGTAAAAGGCCATTTATAGATATATCATGTATTTGAGGTGATGTGTACAAACGATGAACATGACTCCGTTTACGCTTAGGAGTGTTATCGAAAATGTGCATCACACATTGCTGGACTAGATATGTTACTTATACCATCCATTTTGTTATTACACCCATATGACATTGTAGTACCCAAATTTCGAATACAGTGTTCCCCTTTCTCTCTACGGAGAGGGGTGCTGAAATTACGATTGTTACAACGATGGTAGAATGCGGACTTTCCTGGAGTGGATAGACTGGTCGTACTAGCTAAAGAAATGATGCAATTCTACAATAATGTTTTCGGGGGAATCTTGTTATCTAAATTTCTACAATAATTAAACTTTACTTGGCAACTGTCATATTTCATAGTATCATATCACCGATTTTTATTAAGCCTTTGATCTTTCATTGATTGAATTATTATCACATCATTAGATTATTCATACTAAAATGAGTATTTCATTATAGACACGACAGTAAAATCAATCATATGCCTTGTTCTCATGTCCTTGTACATTTAATTTAGATTAAGAAAAAACCATATTCAGTAATTGAATGCATTGCCAAAATATATGACCTTGACTTTTGAATGGCTGCCAATTGTTTATGTAAATGTGTATATAAAGCGAGATTATATGTTCAAAAAGAGAAATCAACTTCCAAATGACCTTGCCTTCATCTCTCTCTAGATTGACTATCTTATTATACACATTACAAAATGGGAGATTTTACTACTTCATTTATCACTTTTGTAGGATAGTGAATACAATGTAAAATTGATTTAGGATCTGTTGATACAGCCATTTATCTTTTAATCTATTACATTTATACCAAGCTTCAGGTTATAAATCTACCTGTATGTCTTTATAGTATTAAAGTAAACATGTCATTATTTCCCCCGTTAGTATCTTCAATCACTTAAATACAGATACTAAGGAGAGTGGTTAGCTCGGAATAAGAATAGTGTGTCCACGTTGAGCGACATATCTACCCGTAGACTGTTGCTTCAGTGAGCTAGCACTATAAAAATCCAACTCAACGTGTTGGTCTAGTGCAAAGCGGACCTCTTCATCATCTCATCAAAATCTTATTTGTTCTCGCCAAAATATAGCTGCAAAATTGCTGATTGTCATTCACTAACAATCTAATCCTTCTATCATAAAATATAATAAATCACATATAACATAATTAAAACGACGGGCTCCACCAGTGGAGCAGGAACTGCCTACCCCGGATATATGGGGTTGCTCAATTTGGAGTTGTCCAATCTTTTATTATATTTTTTATTGTGAATGTTAAGTTTTCCTGCTTTATTTATTAGGATTGTAATATTGTGTTCTGTACCCTCTATAACTGATATGTCTATACCATGTCCATTAGCAGATGGCAAGAGCTGACCTAGTGTAAAGACATAATGATATCATAGCGATGGTAATTTAATAACAGTTTTTATCTGTAATAAACTAACTATATGTATGTATTGCAGTTCATTAGAAAGACCACCTAATAATATAATCGATAAAAAAAACCTACCGTTGACGATAATAGACTGACAATAGCGTATCCGAAACCAATTAAACGTGTCTAAATGATGTAGAATGTTAAAAGGATTTAAGGACTTGAGTGTGTGATTGACAGCTATCTAAGGTCTGCAATGTCTGTACCGATACTAATTTAATCAACTTTAAATTTCAGTCACATGTTTCCCTTCACAAAGGGAACTTCTAATAACTCAATTAAATCGACTTATATAATTTGCTGTTGTACAAAGAAAAACGACAATAAAAAAATCTATACATTTCGATTACCATAGTCGGTAGCCATTTTATTGTTCAATGGCAATATTTTATCTTCAATGTCAGTATTAACTCATATAAGGATGATGTTTGATTAGATAATATATGTAAAAAGCCATTAATATTTTCTTAGCTTCAGAAACATTTTTGTTTCGTGTGTTCTAGTTTGGTTGTGCAATGGAACCTTCAGAGCATTGAATGGTGACGAAACCTGTTAAATGTTAATATTGTTATTCAGAGCATTGAATGGTGACGAAACCTGTTAAATGTTAATATTGTTATTCAGAGCATTGAATGGTGACGAAACCTGTTAAATGTTGATATTGTTATTCAGAGCATTGAATGGTGTCGAAACCTGTTAAATGTTAATATTGTTATTCAGAGCATTGAATGGTGACGACACCTGTTAAATGTTAATATTGTTATTCAGAGCATTGAATGGTGACGAAACCTGTTAAATGTTAATATTGTTATTCAGAGCATTGAATGGTAACGAAACCTGTTAAATGTTAATATTTTTATTCAGAGCATTGAATGGTGACGAAACCTGTTAAATGTTAATATTGTTATTCAGAGCATTGAATGGTGACGAAACCTGTTAAATGTTAATATTGTTATTCAGAGCATTGAATGGTGACGAAACCTGTTAAATGTTAATATTGTTATTCAGAGCATTGAATGGTGTCGAAACCTGTTACATGTTAATACTGTTATTCAGAGCATTGAATGGTGACGAAACCTGTTAAATGTTAATATTGTTATTCAGAGCATTGAATGGTGACGAAACCTGTTAAATGTTAATATTGTTATTCAGAGCATTGAATGGTGACGAAACCTGTTAAATGTTAATATTGTTATTCAGAGCATTGAATGGTGACGAAACCTGTTAAATGTTAATATTGTTATTCAGAGCATCGAATGGTGACGAAACCTGTTAAATGTTAATATTGTTATTCACAAGAAAGAAGAAGCCTTATTGTACCACTTAATACTGGAAATAACAGATACATTGTATGAATGGTTGTTGTGAAATGTCATTTTTGTTGAGTTAGTGTAATAAGAAAAAAGCTCACATTGAGGAACATTACTTCTAACTTCTATATGTTTTAATTATATAAACTATTTATATGTCAGGAATTATATCGTCAACGCTAGTATCATATCGAGGTGTGGGAGCTGAGCAAATAAACGTTAGAGAAAACCGAAGGGACCATCAACAAAGGACAATCTAGAGACATTGGCACCATCGGGAACACAACCGAAGGGACCATCAACAAAGGACAATCTATAGACATTGGCACCATCGGGAACACAACCGAAGGGACCATCAACAAAGGACAATCTAGAGACATTGGCACCACCGGGAACACAACCGAAGGGACCATCAACAAAGGACAATCTAGAGACATTGGCATCACCGGGAACACAACCGAAGGAACCATCAACAAAGGACAATCAAGAGACATTGGCACCACCGGGAACACAACCGAAGGGACCATCAACAAAGGACAATCTATAGAAATTGGCACCATCGGGAACACAACCGAAGGGACCATCAACAAAGGACAATCTATAGACATTGGCACCACCGGGAACACAACCGAAGGGGCCATCAACAAAGGACAATCTAGAGACATTGGCACCACCGGGAACACAACCGAAGGGACCATCAACAACGGACAATCTATAGACATTAGCACCACCGGGAACACAACCGAAGGGACCATCAACAACGGACAATCTATAGACATTAGCACCACCGGGAACACAACCGAAGGGACCATCAACAACGGACAATCTATAGACATTGGCATCACCGGGAACACAACCGAAGGGACCATCAACAACGGACAATCTATAGACATTGGCACCACCGGGAAGACAAGACGCAAGACACAGGACGGAGATAACAAAACGACCCCCCTGAGAAACAAACAAACAAAACAAAGAACAAAAACACACACACAATAAGTTCTTGTTTCTTATAAAACACCCGCCATGTTATTTACTTATAAAACACCCGCCATGTTATTTACTTATAGAACACCCGCCATGTTATTTACTCATAAAACACCCACCGTGTTATTTACTTATAAAACACCGCCATGTTATTTACTCATAAAACACCCGCCATGTTATTTACTCATAGTCGTAGGACACCAATAGTCGTAGTACACTAATAGTCGTACCGGTTCATGTGCAAATCATGTTACATTATGCAATTTAGTGACATTTATATGAAAGAAGTCTAACACTGAATAACACGGCGTCTATCATAAGAAACAGGAAGTCTTTACCCTTCCAGAGCTCTTGCGTTCAATTGATGGGGTCCATTTTGCTCATCGTTTTAGTCTTCTGTGTTGTTTATTTTGTTAAGTTTACCATCGGTTTAGCTGTGTCACGTGCACAATGTTGTTATATAAAAGATCATAGCTCTGTATTTTATGACAAGTCAATGGCTGTTTGAAAATAAATCGTGACGATGACAATGTCGTAATTAATATATGAAATGGTTCTTCTGAGTTCTGGTATATTGATTGCATTGCATTAGAGACGCACAAAAGATAATGTGCAGGTTTAATTATTAATGGTACTATAAACGGACAGTCACATCATAAATATATATAGAAAAGTACACTTAGAGAATGTGTCTTTCCATTACTATAAAACAGTTGATTAATTTCGGTGATCTATCAAGCTGGTATCTTAGCTTTTAAAGCAATCTTAATAACTTATTTCGTTTAACTTTTGCAAGAAGAGTTTGAAGATAGCAAAGGGGTGTTTTGATACTTTTGTAAATGTCTAACTCGGAATCAGTTGCTTCTGTTTCATGTTGTGATATGTTTATATAAATCCTTTATACTATTTCAAATGTTATCAACAAGAGGTAATAAGTCAGTGATCAAAAGAGTAAAACAAGAACAATGCAGGAAGACAAATTACCCGCATGCAAGCGTTAATTTACTTTTAAATGATCCAATGTTTCTACTTCTTTGTGCTAATCAGATCTATTCATTAGTGTATGACACAAGACAGGATTTTTTTTTCAAAAACATAAAATATAAAATACTGCATGTATACCATTTTGGATCTGTTTCCATAATTATTTGGTTAAGATTTTGGAATTCTTCTGACGGTGTGGTAATTTTTGAAACATGAAAATGGAAAAATACAATCTTTCAATATATTTGTTTTGTGGTAGGTGAAATTGTGGACTATAGCACCTGAGAGACAGAATAAAATTTCTTGTACAAGAACGACCCGGATAAAAAAATCAACAACAACAGTATATCACAACTAACGTTGTGTGTTCGAATCCCGCCCATGGCGAGGTGTACTCGATACAACATTATGTGATCAAAATTTACAGTGACTTGCGACAGATGGGTGGTTTTCTCCTGCTACTCCGGTTTCGTCCACCAATAAAACTGACCGCTACGATATCACTGAAATATTGTTAAAAGCGACGCTACACACAATAACCCCAACTCTAACAACAACAGTACTTTGTAGAATACATGTTGAAATTAATGTTTATACTTTCTTTTCCATAATTCATAAAAGAATAAACAGTTAGAAAACCCGTGTTCTATGTCAAATAAAAAATGCTGAAACTAAAGTACTAAGTACTTATTGCCTTAAATTGTACGTTCGTCCATTCTTATGAAAGTTACAAATCTGACCACCAATTTAGAGAAAGTAACGAGATCATTAACGATCATATAAACAACTACTTATCTCTTAATTGAATGTTTTCTGTCAGAAAATACACTTTGGATCAATCAAATTAAAGGTATTGGACCATGCTATTGTACTCTCCATATTATGTTGTTATTTATTTTTGTGATTGTGTGTGATCTTGTTGAGTGGAATCGAATTTGGGCATTATTTGTTTGTTTTTTCATCCCATTATCAAGAGGTAGAGGGTTGGGATCTCATTAATCAGTTCAACCCCGCCACTTTTTTGTGATTGTCCCAAGCCATGACCTGTATTTTTATTGGCATATGTCGTTGACTTTTTTTTATGATAAATGATTTGAGAGGTGAGAGATTTATTGATATTGGTGGAACTATTGACATCACTAATTAAACATTGGTGGAACTGTTGACATCACTATTTATTGATATTGGTGGAACTGTTGACATCACTATTTAAACATTGGTGGAACTATTGACATCACTATTTAAACATTGGTGGAACTGTTGACATCACTATTTATTGATATTGGTGGAACTGTTGACATCACTATTTATTGATATTGGTGGAACTGTTGACATCACTATTTAAACATTGGTGGAACTGTTGACATCACTATTTATTGATATTGGTGGAACTGTTGACATCACTATTTAAACCGTTCTTTTCATAACAGTCGTTTCAATTACGTTGCGTACATCTATATAATATATTAGATAAAAAGGCAAAAAATAAATATGCATACACATTTATCTATCAATATGTTCATGACTTTATCTTTCAAAATAATAAATTTATTAATTGACTTGCAATCATGTATGTGCTTTAGGCCTTTTCCAGTTTTTAAATCGATAAATTGTATAAACTTACTATCTTTAGTAGGGAGGACACAAACCATGGTCAGTATTGTGACACGTGACCGGCATCGTATGATAGTTAATTTTTCACTTACTTACACAACCAGTGTATATCTGAAATAAGTTTTGGAAGTCCGGACACGCGTCGTGTGTGCTAAATTAGATATCTACATTCTTAGTAAGATATATAACGTGTTGTAGTATAGTTACTTGATCACGGTAGATGGTTTTGTTCGCATAGCATACTACAGGTTCCTCAACCAACAAAGCTGAACACAAAGACATAGGTGGTAAAACATGTAGAATTTGGCGTTTAACACACATTGACTATATACCTAGTATAATTGTCATTAAGATACAAACCATCACAGTAAAGGTGTTCGTCCAAGTTTGTGGCATATCTAGCTGTATATGTAGTATCCCTTATTTCAAATACCTAAGATACATCAGCATAGTCACAAAACTGTGCATTATTGCATGAAATGATTTCATCTTTATAAAGAAACGTATAATTAGAGAACCAGGATAGCTTCTTTTAGTTTTTCGGAAGGAGTCTGAGTGGAAGAAAAGAATATCATAATCGATACTCATGGGAATGTCGATTCTGTTGAAAAACACTTCCCTCAAGCATAACAAATATGTAATTTTTTATCAAAGACAAATTAATTACAGAGACTAATGCTTTTAATCTCGCATTCAGGTATATTAACAATGATCTGCCAATCTATAATCCAAACTTTACTAACCTGGATTACATTTACACATCCCCCAAAGAATTTGAGATGAAAGAAACAACAGAAATAGATTCAGATGACAAGAATTCTATTTGTGTCTCGACGTAATTGTTACTTCATTTGACTTGATAAATACAACCAAAGATAGCAATCAAGCTGATTATTTCCATAAAGATACTATTTATTCAGCTAATCAAAAATTTTATTTTAGTTCAGGTAACTTTATTTCAAAACGTGTTTAATCAAATTTTATAATGATGGTAGGAATATAAGATTTCACATACTTTATTGTTTACATCTAATACACAGATTTCTTTGATCATTTATGTTGAGAATCCAAAAACTTCCGTTACGTTATATTTATGGCCAAAAATGTACAAACTTTCACAGAATATAACGAAATAGAAACTGTCTAAATGGCTATTTGTATATTCAATTTATATAACATGACTACAAAGCTAGAACTGGCAAAATAAAAAAAAGTTATGCAATCGATAATAATTGACAAATCAGATGATAGACAAAAGTCCATTCGGACGTGAGTACTCTTTGTTTGTCTTCGACAATATTCATATCAGAATACATCCACGTAAGATATGTGATTACTCTGTATCATTATTCTAAAATGGTGTAAAAAATGTTGTTATATGCCGATGTTAATATCATATAGACACACTATATTGAAAGATGAACTTCGGGAATGATTCAAAGGGACTGAAGCAAATACATAAAAAGAAAACACAGGATAGCCCCCAATTTACGGTTTTTGTTGATAGATAGGTAATACGATGTTAAAAGTCATATCCATTCCGTCAATTGTACGGGGGTTTCTGCCAATGACGCCATTTGTTGTTATTCATTTCTACGGCAGCATTCTGTCTTATTTAGTTGTAATAGTCATTTCAAGATTTCAAGATGGATCTCTTAGATCAAGATTTCAAGATGGATTTCATAGCAGTGAATTAGTTGTTCAAGCAAAGCGAGAATTCAAGGAGATTTAGCGAATATATACCGCATTGTTTGCATCATATTAAACACTCTGGTATTGTTGAAAATACGAATATCTACATTACAAAACTTTCACTAAGCCTAGTAAAATCTGTCTTTATGGAAGAAGAAAACATTTTCCACCTCTATCAATTAGAAACTATTACACCATTCACAAGACACAGTATACCTCTTTGCATCTACTATTAGAGAAGGTGCATGCGTGAGAAGCGGAAACCATCAAAATTTTGACAGGGAAAAAATATTTCAATCCCGTCATATCTTCGGCCTTTAAGACTGTAAAACTTGTAAATTAAGATAGTTGTGATCTCAATTCACGCTTTGGTGTCCCAAACTTTTTTGTACATTGAAATTTACATTCCATAAAATAAAATTATTTTTGTTGTCAATGCCGCCAAAATCGGATCATGTGACCATCACCTGATATCACATATACAAACATACACAACACTTCTAGTGTAAACAAACACCATTGGAATATATCTTTCGTTCTTCTATACTAGAATGTATGTACTAACAAGGCTATTTCATCCACCATTTGGTAGCCGAGGGAACAACGATCTAATACCTCCATATCGATCCTAACATTATTGAAGCACGATAGGTTGCGCACTTCCAACTCGAGCACTGTAGAGTAAGTACAAAATGAGACTACACTATACTATATTGATTACATTTACCATCTTACTAGCAAATAGTCAGTTTAAGGCTAAACTATATCATGTCCAGCCTTATGAACATAGCATGTTAGGCCATTGTGAAAAAACAGATGGGAAAATATACAATCACTCCATCATGACTGGAGTTATTGCATCACAGCTGAAGGTAAGCAAAGGCAGACCTGTTAGTAAGTGCATCTTTATAATTTTACTTGCAAATGCCTTTGACATAGAAAAAACCCATGACCAAGAAGTCCAAAATGGCCATGCGGCACTTGCAATAAAGCAGTGACATGGAAACAAAAAGCTATCTGTTGTGATTCCTGTGAAACATAGTTTCATATTTAATACCAACACATACAATCAAATATATTCCGATTCATGAATGCAAGCAATATATCATGGGAATGCTTGCAATGTGGAATGTCAAATTGTTATGCCTCATTGTTTAATTCCTCCTATACCTTTGAAACTGAAAATCAGTTTGTCTTAGTAAGTGTTCGGATCTAAGTAGTCCTGGTATACCAAATGCCACTTCCTCTCCAAAATATGATAGACACAAATGTAAGAACAAAACAAAACACAAAGCACAAAAGAGTAAAGTAAAGAGACCTATTAGAATTCTAAATATAAATTTCCAGTCAATTTGTAATATAAAAAAAACAAGAATTGCAAGAAATTAAAGATTCAGCAAAACCAGACATAATAATAGGAACAGAAACATGGTTAGATAATACAATACCATCCACAGAGTTCTTTCCAACAACTATGTTCAATGTCTTTAGAAAAGACAGACCACCAAATAACAAAAACAAAAGCCATGGAGGTGTACTATTGGCAATAACTAAAGATTTCATTAGTTCAGAAGTAAAAGAATAACAAACAAATTGTGAAATTGTCTGGGTCGAAATAAACATTACTGGAGCTAAACAGATTTTGGTTGGTAGTTATTATACATCACCTTCTGATGAAGGAACATCATTAGAACAACTAGAGATATCACTAAGTAGAGTAAATAATATAACATCATCTCATCTATGGTTAGGAGGTGACATTAACTTAGTCCATATTGATTGGTCAGTACCATCACTTATTACAGGCAAGCCAGATGCTAAACACCATCAACATCTATTAGACATCACATCTGATCATAACTTACACCAAATGACAGATATCCTAACCAGAAATGACAGAGTGTTAGGCCTTTTCTTTGTAAAAAAATCCAACAAGTGTAAACAAACTCACTACTTTACCTCCTATCGGTCTTGCTGACCATGACATTGTCTACATAGAAGTAGATACGAGAAAAATGATGAGATATGATAACGCAAACTGGGAAAATATCAGAACTGATCTAAATGACACAATGAGAACAATAAAGGATAAATACACTTCATGTAAAGTTAATGAACTATGGAATATATTTAAATAGGGGTAATAACAAAATTACCGAACTCCGAACAATCTGGAAACATGCAAACGTAGCGCCAGCATTTAGAAAAGGTGAAAAATATAAAGCAGTAATTTACCGCCCTATATCTCTTACATGCATCTGTTGTAAGATTATGACATATCTAGAAAACAACAACATTCTTTATGATCTTCAACATGGCTTCAGAAAATCTAGATCATGCGAATCGCAATGATTACAATTTATTCAGGAACTTGCCAAAAAATAACAATAAGAACATACAGACTGATTTGATCAGTATGGACTTTGCTAAAACATTTGATAAGGTACCACACCGTCGCCTTCTTTATAAACTCAAATATTATGGCATACAAGAAAACACCCTACTCTGGATCCAAGCTTTTCTGTCAGACCGTACACAAACAGTTGTTGTAAATGGAATATCTTCCAATACAGTACCAGTTACATCAGGTGTTCCCCAGGGTACTGTATTGGGCCCTATCTTATTTCACATTTACATACACGACTTTCCAGAATACCTATCACACAGTAAATTATGACTTTTTACAGACGACAGCATCACTTACAGAGATATCAAAACACAGGATGACTGCCTTAAACTCCAACAAGACCTAGATTCAGCAGCACGATGGGAGGCAGATTGGCTTATGGCCTTCCATCCAAATAAATGCACCAAACTCACAGTTTCCTCCAAAAAAACAACCAATCCAGCATAATTATATTCTCCACAACCACATCTTAGAATCAGTAACATCTGCAAAATACCATGGCATCACTTTACAATCAAGCTTAAAATGGAACCTACATTATGGCAACATCATTTCAAATGGAAACAAATCCCTTGGATTCTTGATACGAAATCTAACAGTTTCAAACACAGACATTGAATATAGAGCATTAGTAAGACCAAAGTTTGAGTAAATCTGCAGTGTATGGGATCCACATACCAACGAATATAAAAAGAAAATAGAAATGGTGCAGAGGCGAGCAGCTCGCTACACTATGAACAATTATCACAACACTAGTAGTGTCAATACAATGATCTACACTCTAGGTTGGCCAACCCTAGCTGAGAGCCGCCTCAAAACACAGCTCATTATATTTTACAAAATTACACACTGCCTCATTGCTATTCTAACAGAGATCTTAGTGCCATCAGACAACAGGTTAAGAAAACATCTTTCACAATCCTACCAACACATACAAATATCTAAAGATACATATAAATGGTCATTTCTTCCTCATACAATTATACAATGGAACATGCTACCGCAACATACAGTTCAATCAACCACAACATACAGTACAATCAGCCACAACATACAGTTCAATCAACCACAATATACAGTACAATCAACCACAACATACAGTTCAATCAACCACAATATACAGTACAATCAACCACAACATACAGTTCAATCAACCACAACATACAGTTCAATCAACCACAATATACAGTACAATCAACCACAACATACAGTTCAATCAACCACAACATACAGTTCAATCAACCACACTAGACATATTTAGATGAACAGTTAACACCAACTGTTCTCTATCCACTACTGTAAACCAATGATTTCAATGTACATAGTTTTACCCAAAATTTTGTAAGAAAAAAATAAAATAAAATAAACAATTTGTAAATAATTCACTGAATCAATTGTAATATACAAAAATTTATATATATTTTTAAATCAATTATCACGCATGCGCACCAGCAAGTAATCTTCAGCTATGAGGTTTTGCTGTATCCTAAAAAAGAAGAATTACGGAATTTCCTTAATTTCATATTTTCCGTTATTCTGTAAAATGCATATAGTTATGCTAAACCAATTGAAAAATATTCATTGAAAACGGTTTTGTTTTGGTGATGGTCCGTGTTGCTCATCTTTATAATTTTTTATGTTGTGTGTGTGTGTGTGTGTGTGTTTTTTAAATTTTGTTTGTCTTTGTTCTGTGTCTCGTGCCCAATGTTGCTTTCATCTCTGGGTTGACCATTATGGAACGACCATTTAACTTGAAGGGGGGGTTATGGTTTTTTTTTCTAAAAAAAATATTCTGATTCCCAATGTTGCTGAAAAAAATATTCTGATTTTGGTGGAGGAAAAAAAAATAATCTGATTCAGAGTTTTTATCATTAACCTAATGTTAAGTTCTGGAAAAAAATAAATATTCTAACTCTTGTGTTATCCGGAAAAAAAATTCTGAACGAAACAAAAAACCATAACCCCCCCTTTCAAGTTAAATGGTCGGTCCCTTAGTGATTATCCATTCCGAGTTCTCTAACATTTATATATCTCTAAGAATTTTATTTTCCATTTTAAGTTGCTTAGATTTATATATCGAAGGAAAACAATACCTGTTATGGAACATTTATATAGATTTTCTAATTTCCAATAAAGATATGTCACTTGAGGCCAAATTGTGTCCAGCAATTAATATGTAGATTCTTAGACGAACTGTTTAAAACAAACTATTGCTTAAACTATTAGAAATTCATTAAATGTGTATTATTTCCGCAATTTATTTTTTCAAAAGTCTACGCATTGAATTGTAACAGGAGTTTCTGGATCCCCTTGTGAGGAGAATCGCTTATTGTGGATAATGCCATTATATATTTTTAGAAATGAACTTTCAGCCATGTTATATATGGATGAAACAAACATGAGAGGAATTATTAAACTGAATGCGTTATCATGGATAACAATCAAGAGATCATTGATAGTGAAATACAATTGGGTATGATCGTGCAGTTGAATGTTCCATTCTATTGACGACAAAAACCTATTCTGTTTTCTTTTATTTATAAAATTTCATTACTTAGGCAAGAAATAAATACAAACGAATGACAGAACTTTACATTAACCCATAATAGATTTATAATAAACAATTACAGATGCTTGCTCAAATGTATATGCCTAGAGTAAAACTTGAACAAAAATATGAATAAGGGTAATAACAAAATTACCGAACTCCGAACAATCTTCCAAAGGGAAAGTCAAAACTCATAAGTATATAAACAGACAAAATCAGTTAACAACCGGAAAACTGTGAAAACCGTAATGACCCTGACTTGGTACAGGCATTTCTAAAGAAATGGTGGGTTGAATCAGATTTTAAAGCGCCAAACCTCCCACTTTCATTACGGCTCAAAGGTTCCAGCTGTCACTATAACAGTATTTATAACAATACTGGAACAAAATAGGTAAAATAGTTGTCAAAGCAGTATCAAATTCAGTGAGGAGGGTGAAACATCTATCGTGAACCATCTCCATAAACAACCCCGAATCACCTGAAGTATTTTAACTACGAAAGTAAATGTCAAAAACACTGTTAGTTACTTAATATCATTCTGTTGGTTTTCGCTAAATACACCACAGTTTAATGATTAAACTCATGAGGGTGCAGAAGAATGTTACTAGGTAATAAGTTTGTACAATAGTTTGTACAAAGAAAATCTATGTTTTTTTTTATATTTTTTTGGGTAATTTTCCATTTTTACATACAATACATACATTACAATTCATTTACACTACAAGATATTACACACATTATATTGGCATTTTCCGATCTGGATATATATATTTATTTATTGAAATAATACCTATATCACAAGTTATTACATATGAAATGAAAACGATGTTTGAATGAACGATATATTACAATTTTTCGTCACACTTTGTTGAACCCAATTAAAACCCATGCGGATTTCTACGATTTTGATTTTTATGCATTTACGGACAATTTGACAGTGTCAAACACTACTGATTTGTGCGATTTTGATATTGGTGAGTAACATATGATACTTGAATATAATGGCTAGGCAAGTCAGGATAGATCTAACGACATTACTTAAACCAACGTTGAGACAATCATGACAGTTGAGACAATCATGACAGTTTCATTCCTCCTCTTTCGTTATTCCTCATTGTAAGATTCAGCAAGGACAATAATAAATGTTTCCTCATATCTGAATAAAACCGCCTGTCACTGCCCATATCTAGGAGTCGCTCGGCTGAAAGAATCAAGGATGTTGTCTCCTCTATCAAATACTAGCTTATGAAAACTGTAAATAATATTTGACAATTGTCATGTGCATCCTCTGATATAATCATCAACTGGTAGCAGATGGTCAGTATTTGTTAGAAGCTAGAACATTAGGGATGGATTTGAAAAGTAAGATCGAAGAATCCTGATATTTTATAAGACACATGCTGTGTTACTGATTATCAAGTTCAGTAACAGTCTTGTCGGTGATAGAAGAAAGAAAACATCTCGATTAAATGGTAAAATATCCAGTGTCATTTGAAATATAGATATTTAGCAACTGTCAACCAGTTCATGATTACGACCGAAGAATTTTGTAGCGATGACTGCAACCTAGAAGCAACGTATCCTTGTTTGGGTTCACCCCCGGCTTTGAGTGGAGTAAGTGTTGCTCGATCTTCAGTTTTCTATGTAATATTTTGTAGATCATTGTCTGTCCTTTTGTCCTTTTTCTATTGGCCATTGAGTTGTCTGTCCTTTTGTCCTTTTTCTATTGGCCATTGTGTTGTCTGTCCTTTTGTCCTTTTTCTATTGGCCATTGTGTTGTCTGTGCTTTTGTCCTTTTTCTATTGGCCATTGTGTTGTCTGTCCTTTTGTCCTTTTTCTATTGGCCATTGAGTTGTCTGTCCTTTTGTCCTTTTTCTATTGGCCATTGAGTTGTCTGTCCTTTTGTCCTTTTTCTATTGGCCATTGTGTTGTCTGTCCTTTTGTCCTTTTTCTATTGGCCATTGTGTTGTCTGTCCTTTTTTGTCCTTTTTCTATTGGCCATTGAGTTGTCTGTCCTTTTGTCCTTTTTCTATTGGCCATTGTGTTGTCTGTCTTTTTGTCCTTTTTCTATTGGCCATTGAGTTGTCTGTCCTTTTGTCCTTTTTCTATTGGCCATTGTGTTGTCTGTCCTTTTGTCCTTTTTCTATTGGCCATTGAGTTGTCTGTCCTTTTGTCCTTTTTCTATTGGCCATTGTGTTGTCTGTCCTTTTGTCCTTTTTCTATTGGCCATTGTGTTGTCTGTGCTTTTGTCCTTTTTCTATTGGCCATTGTGTTGTCTGTCCTTTTGTCCTTTTTCTATTGGCCATTGAGTTGTCTGTCCTTTTGTCCTTTTTCTATTGGCCATTGAGTTGTCTGTCCTTTTGTCCTTTTTCTATTGGCCATTGTGTTGTCTGTCCTTTTGTCCTTTTTCTATTGGCCATTGTGTTGTCTGTCCTTTTTTGTCCTTTTTCTATTGGCCATTGAGTTGTCTGTCCTTTTGTCCTTTTTCTATTGGCCATTGTGTTGTCTGTCTTTTTGTCCTTTTTCTATTGGCCATTGAGTTGTCTGTCCTTTTGTCCTTTTTCTATTGGCCATTGAGTTGTCTGTCCTTTTGTCCTTTTTCTATTGGCCATTGAGTTGTCTGTCCTTTTGTCCTTTTTCTATTGGCCATTGAATTGTCTGTCCTTTTGTCCTTTTTCTATTGGCCATTGAGTTGTCTGTCCTTTTGTCCTTTTTCTATTGGCCATTGAATTGTCTGCCCTTTTGTCCTTTTTCTATTGGCCATTGAGTTGTCTGTCCTTTTGTCCTTTTTCTATTGGCCATTGTGTTGTCTGTCCTTTTGTCCTTTTTCTATTGGCCATTGTGTTGTCTGTCCTTTTGTCCTTTTTCTATTGGCCATTGAGTTGTCTGTCCTTTTGTCCTTTTTCTATTGGCCATTGTGTTGTCTGTCCTTTTGTCCTTTTTCTATTGGCCATTGAGTTGTCTGTCCTTTTGTCCTTTTTCTATTGGCCATTGTGTTGTCTGTCCTTTTTTGTCCTTTTTCTATTGGCCATTGTGTTGTCTGTCCTTTTGTCCTTTTTCTATTGGCCATTGAGTTGTCTGTCCTTTTGTCCTTTTTCTATTGGCCATTGTGTTGTCTGTCCTTTTGTCCTTTTTCTATTGGCCATTGAATTGTCTGTCCTTTTGTCCTTTTTCTATTGGCCATTGAGTTGTCTGTCCTTTTGTCCTTTTTCTATTGGCCATTGAGTTGTCTGTCCTTTTGTCCTTTTTCTATTGGCCATTGAGTTGTCTGTCCTTTTGTCCTTTTTCTATTGGCCATTGTGTTGTCTGTCCTTTTGTCCTTTTTCTATTGGCCATTGTGTTGTCTGTCCTTTTGTCCTTTTTCTATTGGCCATTGAGTTGTCTGTCCTTTTGTCCTTTTTCTATTGGCCATTGTGTTGTCTGTCCTTTTGTCCTTTTTCTATTGGCCATTGAGTTGTCTGTCCTTTTGTCCTTTTTCTATTGGCCATTGTGTTGTCTGTCCTTTTTTGTCCTTTTTCTATTGGCCATTGTGTTGTCTGTCCTTTTGTCCTTTTTCTATTGGTCATTGTGTTGTCTGTCCTTTTGTCCTTTTTCTATTGGCCATTGAGTTGTCTGTCCTTTTTTGTCCTTTTTCTATTGGCCATTGAGTTGTCTGTCCTTTTGTCCTTTTTCTATTGGCCATTGAGTTGTCTGTCCTTTTGTCCTTTTTCTATTGGCCATTGAGTTGTCTGTCCTTTTGTCCTTTTTCTATTGGCCATTGTGTTGTCTGTCCTTTTGTCCTTTTTCTATTGGCCATTGTGTTGTCTGTCCTTTTGTCCTTTTTCTATTGGCCATTGTGTTGTCTGTCCTTTTTTGTCCTTTTTCTATTGGCCATTGAGTTGTCTGTCCTTTTGTCCTTTTTCTATTGGCCATTGTGTTGTCTGTCCTTTTGTCCTTTTTCTATTGGCCATTGAGTTGTCTGTCCTTTTGTCCTTTTTCTATTGGCCATTGAGTTGTCTGTCCTTTTGTCCTTTTTCTATTGGTCATTGTGTTGTCTGTCCTTTTGTCCTTTTTCTATTGGCCATTGAGTTGTCTGTCCTTTTTTGTCCTTTTTCTATTGGCCATTGAGTTGTCTGTCCTTTTGTCCTTTTTCTATTGGCCATTGAGTTGTCTGTCCTTTTGTCCTTTTTCTATTGGCCATTGAGTTATCTGTCCTTTTGTCCTTTTTCTATTGGCCATTGTGTTGTCTGTCCTTTTGTCCTTTTTCTATTGGCCATTGAGTTGTCTGTCCTTTTGTCCTTTTTCTATTGGCCATTGAGTTGTCTGTCCTTTTGTCCTTTTTCTATTGGCCATTGAGTTGTCTGTCCTTTTGTCCTTTTTCTATTGGCCATTGTGTTGTCTGTCCTTTTGTCCTTTTTCTATTGGCTATTGAGTTGTCTGTCCTTTTGTCCTTTTTCTATTGGCCATTGTGTTGTCTGTCCTTTTGTCCTTTTTCTATTGGCCATTGAGTTGTCTGTCCTTTTGTCCTTTTTCTATTGGCCATTGTGTTGTCTGTCCTTTTGTCCTTTTTCTATTGGCCATTGTGTTGTCTGTCCTTTTGTCCTTTTTCTATTGGCCATTGAGTTGTCTGTCCTTTTTTGTCCTTTTTCTATTGGCCATTGTGTTGTCTGTCCTTTTGTCCTTTTTCTATTGGCCATTGTGTTGTCTGTCCTTTTGTCCTTTTTCTATTGGCCATTGTGTTGTCTGTCCTTTTGTCCTTTTTCTATTGGCCATTGAGTTGTCTGTCCTTTTTTGTCCTTTTTCTATTGGCCATTGTGTTGTCTGTCCTTTTGTCCTTTTTCTATTGGCCATTGAGTTGTCTGTCCTTTTGTCCTTTTTCTATTGGCCATTGTGTTGTCTGTCCTTTTGTCCTTTTTCTATTGGCCATTGAATTGTCTGTCCTTTTGTCCTTTTTCTATTGGCCATTGAGTTGTCTGTCCTTTTGTCCTTTTTCTATTGGCCATTGAGTTGTCTGTCCTTTTGTCCTTTTTCTATTGGCCATTGAGTTGTCTGTCCTTTTGTCCTTTTTCTATTGGCCATTGTGTTGTCTGTCCTTTTGTCCTTTTTCTATTGGCCATTGTGTTGTCTGTCCTTTTGTCCTTTTTCTATTGGCCATTGAGTTGTCTGTCCTTTTGTCCTTTTTCTATTGGCCATTGTGTTGTCTGTCCTTTTGTCCTTTTTCTATTGGCCATTGAGTTGTCTGTCCTTTTGTCCTTTTTCTATTGGCCATTGTGTTGTCTGTCCTTTTTTGTCCTTTTTCTATTGGCCATTGTGTTGTCTGTCCTTTTGTCCTTTTTCTATTGGTCATTGTGTTGTCTGTGCTTTTGTCCTTTTTCTATTGGCCATTGAGTTGTCTGTCCTTTTTTGTCCTTTTTCTATTGGCCATTGAGTTGTCTGTCCTTTTGTCCTTTTTCTATTGGCCATTGAGTTGTCTGTCCTTTTGTCCTTTTTCTATTGGCCATTGAGTTGTCTGTCCTTTTGTCCTTTTTCTATTGGCCATTGTGTTGTCTGTCCTTTTGTCCTTTTTCTATTGGCCATTGTGTTGTCTGTCCTTTTGTCCTTTTTCTATTGGCCATTGTGTTGTCTGTCCTTTTTTGTCCTTTTTCTATTGGCCATTGAGTTGTCTGTCCTTTTGTCCTTTTTCTATTGGCCATTGTGTTGTCTGTCCTTTTGTCCTTTTTCTATTGGCCATTGAGTTGTCTGTCCTTTTGTCCTTTTTCTATTGGCCATTGAGTTGTCTGTCCTTTTGTCCTTTTTCTATTGGTCATTGTGTTGTCTGTCCTTTTGTCCTTTTTCTATTGGCCATTGAGTTGTCTGTCCTTTTTTGTCCTTTTTCTATTGGCCATTGAGTTGTCTGTCCTTTTGTCCTTTTTCTATTGGCCATTGAGTTGTCTGTCCTTTTGTCCTTTTTCTATTGGCCATTGAGTTATCTGTCCTTTTGTCCTTTTTCTATTGGCCATTGTGTTGTCTGTCCTTTTGTCCTTTTTCTATTGGCCATTGAGTTGTCTGTCCTTTTGTCCTTTTTCTATTGGCCATTGAGTTGTCTGTCCTTTTGTCCTTTTTCTATTGGCCATTGAGTTGTCTGTCCTTTTGTCCTTTTTCTATTGGCCATTGTGTTGTCTGTCCTTTTGTCCTTTTTCTATTGGCCATTGAGTTGTCTGTCCTTTTGTCCTTTTTCTATTGGCCATTGTGTTGTCTGTCCTTTTGTCCTTTTTCTATTGGCCATTGAGTTGTCTGTCCTTTTGTCCTTTTTCTATTGGCCATTGTGTTGTCTGTCCTTTTGTCCTTTTTCTATTGGCCATTGTGTTGTCTGTCCTTTTGTCCTTTTTCTATTGGCCATTGAGTTGTCTGTCCTTTTTTGTCCTTTTTCTATTGGCCATTGTGTTGTCTGTCCTTTTGTCCTTTTTCTATTGGCCATTGTGTTGTCTGTCCTTTTGTCCTTTTTTTTATTGGCCATTGTGTTGTCTGTCCTTTTGTCCTTTTTCTATTGGCCATTGAGTTGTCTGTCCTTTTTTGTCCTTTTTCTATTGGCCATTGTGTTGTCTGTCCTTTTGTCCTTTTTCTATTGGCCATTGTGTTGTCTCTCCGGCTACTGATTACAGTTTTGGTATCTTCAAACCTTCCGTGAGTAGCTTCTACGTCAGAAGCAGAGCTTTATAAAGAAAAATCACTTTACTGCGTACAAACCTTACAATAACGTTCGATCTGAGAAATGTTAACTTCATGCTCTGGTACTACTGGAATACTTCTAAAGACGAATGGGAAATTGAGTAAAAATTGGATGGTCCTATCAAGGAATCATATTTGTATTCTTAGAGAAAATGTCTCTTTTTGCAACAGAGATCATTTCCATGTACAACAAGATTAGTAAATACAAGTTGTAGATCAGGTGGTGAGCGATCCTCGAACTTCTGGTTACTTATAAATATTAACTTTTTTTCTTTCTTACTGGTAACTGAAGGTCATAATTTTATATTCACCTTGTATTAACGTTCGAATACAGTACAGCGAATTTAAATAACGTCTTGACGGGAAAAAAAGATATAATTTGTGGACAAACGTGATTAATTATCTCTAGATTATGTTATTTGACGCTGAAAGGAATGTATTTAATTATACTACAGTAGTTAATGCTCAAGGTTACCTTGAAATTTATCTTCTTCGTCTGTTTTTTTATTTATTTTTTTTAAGATTTCACTTTTTTTTGCAGTAAGTAGAATATATCATTAATGAAAAAGTTGTAATGTTGTGATTTTTTTTTGGACAATGTTAATATTTATCTGAATACAAAATACATAGAAATTACATATTAGATTGCCGCGTTTTTAAGCAGAAAATCAACAATTTAGATGTCCGTAGAAACCATAGTCTACACAAACAGGATATATTTTAGTAATATATCTTATAGCAATATGTTTTCATGATGATATTACAAATATGTGAATCTTTCACTATATGGGAGTAATTTGGCTTTATAATCACAAAATACAATGCTGGCTCTTCAGTTACAACAAACACAATACTTGTCATAGGATTGAATGGAGAGTGCTTTATTATTACATCAAATGTTTAGTGGCAGAAAGTATGTTCATTTCATCGTGCACCTGAAATGGTGGAACAACAATTGATTACAATCTTCTGTTAGAAGTAAAATGCAGCAATTATCAGACATGGTAAATAAAATCGTAAATCAGACAAGTACGTGGAAAAAAAATAAAAAGAAAGGTTATTGCTCGCTTTGTTGATATTTATGGAATTACTTAGCATCATTGTTTAGCCTTTCATTTCATAAAAAGATAAATAACGAACGTGAAAACACATATATAAAGATGAGCACCACTGGCCGCAACAAAAACCGAAGATGCGCTTAGGTGCTCCGGAAGTGTAGTTACTCGTGGTAAAGGTCAAAGTTCAATACATTATTTATCTATGGCTTACATTTATGATAACATTAACCATGAATAAGTAAAACATTGAGTGGCTTAGCACGACGGGTATCACGTGTGGAGCAGGAACTGTCACCCTTACAAGTGTACCCGAGTTCACCCCTTGTTTTACTGCTCAATCTGTAATGTCCTTCTTTAATTAACGCTTCGGATTACCCCTTTGGTTTCTAAAAACTTTTCTTGAATTGAAATGTTCACTCGTTATGAGGAAATGAGAAACAAAAGCATGACTTGTTCACATGAGGCAGATTTAGATAAATCTAAAGTGGAATCCATTTAAAAGAATGTTTTATTAAAGTGTAAATTGTTATGATGGATCTTACTATTAAATATTAAGAGGTAGATTGAAAATAAGGGTATTAACAAAATTACCGAACTCCGAGCAATCTTACAAAGGGAAAGTCAAAACTCATAGGTATATAAACAGACAAAATCAGTCAACAACCGGAAAACTGTGAAAACCGTAATGACCCTGACTTGGTACAGGCATTTCTAAAGAAATGGTGGGTTGAATCAGATTTTAAAGCCGCCAAATCTCCCCCTTTCATTACGGCTCAAAGTTTCCGGCTGTCACTATAACAGTATTTATAACAATACTTGAACAAAACAGGTAAAACAGTTGTCATAACAGCACCAAACTCAGTGAAGTGAATGTCAAAAACATTTTTACGTCACACATTGATAAAAAAATATTTGAAAAGATCGTGTTAAAATAATTTGATCTTTGATCTTTTGTAAACACAGATGTTAAATCGTGACCGATATAATATTTATGTATATGGAATCAAACTAAAAGAGAACATGTGTGGCGAAAAATTATTAATTATGTCTTGGACTAATTATGAAAATAATTCACCAGGACAAGTCATCAAAAACAAATTAGTAATTTCTTTGGTGCCTTTTCAAACGATGGAGGCCTATTACCTTGCAATGTTAGTTGTCATCCTATCTTATAATCTTATAATCTGCTTATCATGATATAAGCGACTTGATGACCACTTTCTTGATTGACAACATACAAGTAAAAACATAAGGGAAATATAAAATACAAAAGTTATCAAACAATGAACGAACTTCTGCAAAGACCAGGAAGTGAGGCATTGATGTCAATGGCAGTGCTATGGAAAGGTTAGGATATCATGATACATACATGGCGCCCATCACCATGTATGTACAATGTACGAAAAGTTTGAAGATACCAAATAAGGGTAATAACAAAATTACCGAACTCCGAACAATCTTACAAAGGGAAAGTCAAAACTCATAATTATATAAACAGACAAAATCAGTTAACAACCGGAAAACTGTGAAAACCGTAATGACCCTGACTTGGTACAGGCATTTCTAAAGATGTTATTGTTTTGGCAATTGTGTTGTCTATGCTTCTTCGGTTTATGGATTCTGATTACCCCTTTGGTATTTGCAAACTCTTCTTCTTACACAGAAAACTACAGGCTTAGCAACACGAACCCCATTAAAACTGGGACTTGTTCGTGTGTATCATTAATGATCAACTTCGTATATAAAATTTGCTTATGTTTCAACAAAGAATATATAAAACCAAATTGCATGAACAGTCTGCTGCATGAGATGCTTATTTAAAGACTATATAATCCCAATAAACAATAACAAATATTAGATTAGCGGAAATGGCAAGCATCAAAATAAAACTGATAGTATTTCTAGGACGAATAATACGTTTATGCTATAATAATAATAATACTAAATTGTTCTCAGTTTGTTTCTTTTTGTCTTCAGTTCATTAATTTAGACAGAACTTCAAATCAATGAAAATTATTGCATTGTTTGTTGGCCATTTATTAATAACAACATATATATCAAATAAGTTCTGCCAATATAATGTATTGACATCCTTGACTGCTGTCAATCGTAATGATGATAAGCACAATATCAAACACACAATCTCTGTATTTACTTAGGTATATTATAAACATTGCTACCAGAGTAATTATATAAAACTGTAATTAAACGAAATGCAGCCATATTACTGAACGTTATCATTGTTGGCATACAATCATTTATCGTCTAAGGCGATTTGTTTCTTCCCTAAATCATCTCCAAAGATGTCCCAAATATACAATGCAATGAAAAACCAATACAATCATTCACACTGTCCGAACAATTCTAAAGTACAATAGAAAAATCGTAGAAACACAAACACGGCGGATATGATCATGATATTTCACTGAGTGAAAGTGCAAAATTGACAAACGAATTCGATAAATACAACAGAGAGGGAATAAGACGTAGTTTCGCCGGTTGTGGGATATAACCTCTCCGTAAACGGCGCTAACTGGTTGTGCTAAATGTATGAAATACAAAACTATACTCTACATCTTGTTTGTAGAATGTCTAACTATTTAGATTTATAAGAACCGTGCATCCGCTGCATGACAAACAACAGCTCTCTGCAAGATGTTATTTGTTGTTAGTTACAAGAGACAATTTTACCATCCTCATCATTATATCCTCCTTTTTGTGTGGCAACGAATATTTCAGCCCAACTGTCATTTTACCAAATTAAATGGTAGTGTAGGTCAAAGTTTAACAGACGATGAAACGCGTATAATGTTTCAAATATCTTCACTGAAACCACTGCGGTATTTAAGCAAACCTGTAATGTTTCCTAAAAATGTTTTTTTTTATATTGAGTAAAAATTAAAGATGCAATCAATTTTAATACAATGATGTTTAGCAGGGTCCTTTTTATCCTCTCGCCAACGAAGTTGCGAAGGGATATAATAACGCTACCGTCCGTCCGTCCGTCACATCCTTGTGAACACTCTAGAATCGATATCCTTCAATGGATTTTGACCAAACTTGGTACATACGTAGTCCTTCAGAGAATCTGGAACCCTGTTGATTTTCCATGTCATAGGTCAAAGGTCAAGGTCACCGTGTCAAATATTTGAGACAATTCAGTATGCACTTTGTCATCGCAAATTCTTCTACATGATTAATCAGAAGTTCATGAAACTTTGTACATTACAAGATCCTAATATGAAGATGTGCACATTAGTAGGATATCCCAGTCCATTGAGTTTACCCCTGTTATGCTTTTTTGTTTTTTGTTTGAGACAATTCACCATGCGCTTTGTCATCACAACTCCTCCCACATGCTTAATGAGATGTTTGTGAAACTTAGTATATTGTGAGAACCTAATATGAAGATATGCACATTAGTAGTATATCCTGGTCCATTGAGTTTTTCCAGAGTTATGCCCGTTTGAACTTGGAAATATTGATACAATTCACCGTGCACTTTGTCATCACAACTCCTCCCACATGCTTAATGAGATGTTTGTGAAACTTAGTATATTGCAAGATCCTAATATGAAGATGTGTACATTAGTACCATATCCCGGTCCATTGAATTTTTCTAGAGTTGTGCCCAAAACTATGCACTTGTACATCCTTAGATTCTAATGTGCAGTTATGCGCATTCAAACATAGAAATTCACCATTTGAACTTTTCTTCACGAAATATGGCTTTGATATTGGACTGATGGATCTTCACTAAATATTGTTATTTTCAAGGTCATAGGTCAAAGGTCAAGGTCACCGGGTCAAATTTTTTAGGCCAGGGTATATGCCATGCTTTGCGTTGCCCTGTTAAAATGTTAATATGTCGTAGCATTCGTAACAACTACAGATTCAATTGAACAGAACTTTTGGCCACTGTGTTGTCTGTTCTTAGATTTATGGATTCTGATTACCCCTTTGGTATCTTGTGGACATTGTGTTTTCTGTTCTTCTTCGATTTACGGATTCTGATTACGCCTTTGGTAACTTTTGGCCATTGTGTTGTCTGTTCTTCTTAGATTTACGGATTCTGATTACCCCTTTGGTATCTTGTGGACATTGTGTTGTCTGTTCTTCTTAGATTTACGGATTCTGATTACGCCTTTGGTATCTTGTGGACATTGTGTTGTCTATTCTTCTTAGATTTACAGATTCTGATTACCCCTTTGGTATCTTGTGGACATTGTGTTGTCTGTTCTTCTTCGATTTACGGATTCTGATTACGCCTTTGGTAACTTTTGGCCATTGTGTTGTCTGTTCTTCTTAGATTTACGGATTCTGATTACCCCTTTGGTATCTTGTGGACATTGTGTTGTCTGTTCTTCTTAGATTTACAGATTCTGATTACCCCTTTGATATCTTGTGGACATTGTGTTGTCTGTTCTTCTTAGATTTACGGATTCTGATTACCCCTTTGGTATCTTGTGGACATTGTGTTGTCTGTTCTTCTTAGATTTACGGATTCTGATTACCCCTTTGATATCTTGTGGACATTGCGTTGTCTGTTCTTCTTAGATTTACGGATTCTGATTACCTCTTTGGTATCTTGTGGACATTGTGTTGTCTGTTCTTCTTAGATTTACGGATTCTGATTACCCCTTTGGTATCTTGTGGACATTGTGTTGTCTGTTCTTCTTAGATTTACGGATTCTGATTACCCCTTTGGTATCTTGTGGACATTGTGTTGTCTGTTCTTAGATTTATGGATTCTGATTACCCCTTTGGTATCTTGTGGACATTGTGTTGTCTGTTCTTCTTAGATTTACGGATTCTGATTACCCCTTTGGTATCTTGTGGACATTGTGTTGTCTGTTCTTAGATTTACGGATTCTGATTACCCCTTTGGTATCTTGTGGACATTGTGTTGTCTGTTCTTCTTAGATTTACGGATTCTGATTACTCCTTTGGTATCTTGTGGACATTGTGTTGTCTGTTCTTCTTCGATTTACGGATTCTGATTACCCCTTTGGTAACTTTTGGTCATTGTGTTGTCTGTTCTTCTTAGATTTACGGATTCTGATTACCCCTTTGGTATCTTGTGGACATTGTGTTGTCTGTTCTTCTTAGATTTACAGATTCTGATTACCCCTTTGATATCTTGTGGACATTGTGTTGTCTGTTCTTCTTAGATTTACGGATTCTGATTACCCCTTTGGTATCTTGTGGACATTGTGTTGTCTGTTCTTCTTAGATTTACGGATTCTGATTACCCCTTTGGTATCTTGTGGACATTGTGTTGTCTGTTCTTCTTAGATTTACAGATTCTGCTTACCCCTTTGATATCTTGTGGACATTGTGTTGTCTGTTCTTCTTAGATTTATGGATTCTGATTACCTCTTTGGTATCTTGTGGACATTGTGTTGTCTGTTCTTCTTAGATTTACGGATTCTGATTACCCCTTTGGTATCTTGTGGACATTGTGTTGTCTGTTCTTCTTCGATTTACGGATTCTGATTACCTCTTTGGTATCTTGTGGACATTGTGTTGTCTGTTCTTCTTAGATTTACGGATTCTGATTACCCCTTTGGTATCTTGTGGACATTGTGTTGTCTGTTCTTCTTAGATTTACAGATTCTGATTACCCCTTTGATATCTTGTGGACATTGTGTTGTCTGTTCTTCTTAGATTTACGGATTCTGATTACCCCTTTGGTATCTTGTGGACATTGTGTTGTCTGTTCTTCTTAGATTTACGAATTCTGATTACCCCTTTGGTATCTTGTGGACATTGTGTTGTCTGTTCTTCTTAGATTTACAGATTCTGATTACCCCTTTGATATCTTGTGGACATTGTGTTGTCTGTTCTTCTTAGATTTACGGATTCTGATTACCTCTTTGGTATCTTGTGGACATTGTGTTGTCTGTTCTTCTTAGATTTACGGATTCTGATTACCCCTTTGGTATCTTGTGGACATTGTGTTGTCTGTTCTTCTTAGATTTACGGATTCTGATTACCTCTTTGGTATCTTGTGGACATTGTGTTGTCTGTTCTTCTTAGATTTACGGATTCTGATTACCCCTTTGGTATCTTGTGGACATTGTGTTGTCTGTTCTTCTTAGATTTACAGATTCTGATTACCCCTTTGATATCTTGTGGACATTGTGTTGTCTGTTCTTCTTAGATTTACGGATTCTGATTACCCCTTTGGTATCTTGTGGACATTGTGTTGTCTGTTCTTCTTAGATTTACGAATTCTGATTACCCCTTTGGTATCTTGTGGACATTGTGTTGTCTGTTCTTCTTAGATTTACAGATTCTGATTACCCCTTTGATATCTTGTGGACATTGTGTTGTCTGTTCTTCTTAGATTTACGGATTCTGATTACCTCTTTGGTATCTTGTGGACATTGTGTTGTCTGTTCTTCTTAGATTTACGGATTCTGATTACCCCTTTGGTATCTTGTGGACATTGTGTTTTCTGTTCTTCTTAGATTTACGGATTCTGATTACCCCTTTGGTATCTTGTGGACATTGTGTTGTCTGTTCTTCTTAGATTTACGGATTCTGATTACCCCTTTGGTATCTTGTGGACATTGTGTTGTCTGTTCTTCTTAGATTTACGGATTCTGATTACCCCTTTGGTATCTTGTGGACATTGTGTTGTCTGTTCTTCTTAGATTTACAGATTCTGATTACCCCTTTGGTATCTTAGATTTACAGATTCTGATTACCCCTTTGGTATCTTAGATTTACAGATTCTGATTACCCCTTTGGTATCTTAGATTTACAGATTCTGATTACCCTTTTGGTATCTTCAAACTCTTCTGTACATAACTGACTATTCAATAAAAATAATGAATTTACATAACAAGGTTTCCTTCTAGTTACAATTGCACTAAATCGTCCTCAGATTAGTGTTTTATCGACTGTGGTTTTGTACTGATAAGATATATGTCGTCTTGATTCCTAATATTCCCTAATGAACTGAAATCTATATCCCTCTTTGACTTTTTTTATCACAATTAATACTATACTGCACTTTATTGTAACACTCTACTGCACTTTATCAGTTTTATGCTATTTTTTTTTACAAACTGTTTAATTATTTGATATGTTTGATGTTGATATTGTTAATACCGCATGGTACAAGTACAGATGGCGGCTCATGGTACACTATCACACTTGTTTACATTTCAACTGCAGTAGCTTATTTAATATGACTTCTTATTTGTCATATAGCCTGACTGGTAGAGTGACAGTACTGGCTGCTTTAGTTATCTGTCTAACATATAGCCTGACTGGTAGAGTGACAGTACTGGCTGCTTTAGCTATCTGACTAACAGATCATGGGTGCCACATAATTAATAATACAGGAGATGATGCACCTTCCGTACCACTTGATCTCACTCCCCATTGTTGTCAGAGGTAAAGTTGTTTTGACGTTTGTGTTTTGTTTAATCTAAAAACGTAGATATCTAATTCAGTACATACGACGCCTTTCTGGAATAACCTTCATCAAGTATTCTCAAAGTCAAAATATTTAAAAGCCAAACAATTTAAAAGGCTTTGTGCTTGTAATGCTTTTGCATTCTGGTTAAGGACAAAAGAAATGCACATGATACTAATGCACACGAGGTACAACGTTATGTATAAATTAACATTAAAGTTAACGAAGAAACATTTCTTTCAATAACAAACATAAATTTGAAAAAACTGCTAGTGTTTCTATTTCATTTTATTTTTTATTAGAAAACGAAGGAGGGTTTTCAATCTCAGATTCCGCAAAGTTAAGGATATAAAGCATATGACTTGGTTTCTGTAAGGATTAAATAAATCCCCGATTTAACATGACTCTGCCTATGAAACGGGATAGAATATCGCCGAGTCCGCAGGGCTATTGGTATTTAATTTTTCAATTGGGTTAAGGTTACGTTACGAAACCAATTATTTTATTACGATGTATATTAAATCTCTGAGTCCGTAGAACTAAGTCTTTAGGTTTCGTAAAGCGTAAATTCCGGATTCCGTATGTCTAAGTGTATTAAACATATCATTTGTTATCGTAACATTTTACTGGTAATAAATGTATAATGTCCGATTTTCAATATACAGGAATATTCTATTTTAAGCAATCACAGTGTGAACAGATTGGTCATGGTCAGAAATAGCCACTATAATACCTGAAGCCATATATCATTAGTGTCAGCGACACATGTTGTTACATGACAGATGTTCATGTTATCTGATAAGCGTACTCATCCTATTCTCACTTTCTAAAAGTTGCCATGACATCTAATTTGTGTTTTTCATTGCAAATAACTAGAGTTGCTGCTGTAGTAATTTGTTGGTTTTTGCCAATTAGTTTCTAATTCCTTTCTTACATGTAATTTAATTATTTTTCCATATTTTACACACAAAACATAATGCAGGAAAGTAGGTCAATGAGAGTACCCGATGAAGATTATACCAGAAACGTGTTTTGAACACTAAATTAGATAATCGACATTTGTATTACTATCACAGTGTCGATACATCTGCGTGTGACTATTAGTCTCCGAGGGTATCATCGTCGATTAGTCAGTGATCCGAAACTGGCATTTACAGTTCCCAAGATATGAATATGAGAGGTGACCGCATGCAATCCGTGGAAGGATCTCTGTAACTGGAATTATGTTTTACCTTACTCTCAAATTATGTTGATATTAAACATCATCTAAAGGTTTGTATATTGTTTATCTTATTAAAAAAACTAACCACATCGGTGAGGTAATGATTAGAGTACTCGCCTCGGGTCAAACCAAAGACAATAAAATTGGAATTTGTTGCTTCTCCGCTAAGAACGCATCATTGATTAGAAGAGCAAAGACTGGTTGGCTCGGAATAAAGATAATATGTCCGAGTTGGGGTACATGTCTATCCTCGGACTATTGTTTCAGTGAGCTAGTACTAACAAAAAATCCACCTAAGCGTGTTGGTCTGGTACAAAGCAGGCCTCATCATCATCTTATTGTTCTCGCCATGATATAACTGAATAGTGCTGAGTTGACGTTATACAACACTGACTCACCCATTACAATTAGCGACCACGGACACGTCATGTAGTATGTATAGGATCTGTTACAGCAAGTTATAATTAGTGACCACGGGCACGTCATGTAGTATGTATAGGATCTGTTACAGCAAGTTATAATTAACGACCACGGGCACGTCATGTAGTATGTATAGGATCTGTTACAGCAAGTTACAATTAGTGACCACGGGCACGTCATGTAGTATGCATAGGATCTGTTACAGCAAGTTATAATTAGCGACCACGGGCACGTCATGTAGTATGTATAGGATCTGTTACAGCAAGTTACAATTAGTGACCACGGGCACGTCATGTAGTATGCATAGGATCTGTTACAGCAAGTTATAATTAGCGACCACGGGCACGTCATGTAGTATGCATAGGATCTGTTACAGCAAGTTACAATTAGTGACCACGGGCACGTCATGTAGTATGCATAGGATCTGTTACAGCAAGTTATAATTAGTGACCACGGGCACGTCATGTAGTATGTATAGGATCTGTTACAGCAAGTTATAATTAGTGACCACGGGCACGTCATGTAGTATGTATAGGATCTGTTACAGCAAGTTATAATTAGCGACCACGGGCACGTCATGTAGTATGTATAGGATCTGTTACAGCAAGTTATAATTAGCGACCACGGACACGTCATGTAGTATGTATAGGATCTGTTACAGCAAGTTATAATTAGTGACCACGGGCACGTCATGTAGTATGCATAGGATCTGTTACAGCAAGTTATAATTAGTGACCACGGGCACGTCATGTAGTATGTATAGGATCTGTTACAGCAAGTTATAATTAGTGACCACGAGCACGTCATGTAGTATGCATAGGATCTGTTACAGCAAGTTATAATTAGTGACCACGGGCACGTCATGTAGTATGTATAGGATATGTTACAGTAAGTTATAATTAGAGACCACGGGCACGTCATGTAGTATGTATAGGATCTGTTACAGCAAGTTATAATTAGTGACCACGGGCACGTCATGTAGTATGTATAGGATCTGTTACAGCAAGTTATAATTAGTGACCACTGGCACGTCATGTAGTATGTATAGGATCTGTTACAGCAAGTTATAATTAGTGACCACGGGCACGTCATGTAGTATGCATAGGATCTGTTACAGCAAGTTATAATTAGTGACCACGGACACGTCATGTAGTATGTATAGGATCTGTTACAGCAAGTTATAATTAGTGACCACGGACACGTCATGTAGTATGCATAGGATCTGTTACAGCAAGTTATAATTAGTGACCACGGGCACGTCATGTAGTATGTATAGGATCTGTTACAGCAAGTTACAATTAGTGACCACGGGCACGTCATGTAGTATGCATAGGATCTGTTACAGCAAGTTATAATTAGTGACCACGGGCACGTCATGTAGTATGTATAGGATCTGTTACAGCAAGTTATAATTAGTGACCACCGGCACGTCATGTAGTATGCATAGGATCTGTTACAGCAAGTTACAATTAGTGACCACGGGCACGTCATGTAGTATGCATAGGATCTGTTACAGCAAGTTATAATTAGTGACCACGGGCACGTCATGTAGTATGTATAGGATCTGTTACAGCAAGTTATAATTAGTGACCACCGGCACGTCATGTAGTATGTATAGGATCTGTTACAGCAAGTTACAATTAGTGACCACGGGCACGTCATGTAGTATGCATAGGATCTGTTACAGCAAGTTATAATTAGTGGCCACGGGCACGTCATGTAGTATGTATAGGATCTGTTACAGCAAGTTATAATTAGTGACCACGGGCACGTCATGTAGTATGTATAGGATCTGTTACAGCAAGTTATAATTAGCGACCACGGACACGTCATGTAGTATGCATAGGATCTGTTACAGCAAGTTATAATTAGCGACCACGGACACGTCATGTAGTATGCATAGGATCTGTTACAGCAAGTTATAACTAGCGACCACGGGCACGTCATGTAGTATGCATAGGATCTGTTACAGCAGTTACAATTAGTGACCACGGGCACGTCATGTAGTATGTATAGGATCTGTTACAGCAAGTTACAATTAGTGACCACGGGCACGTCATGTAGTATGTATAGGATCTGTTACAGCAAGTTATAATTAGCGACCACGGGCACGTCATGTAGTATGTATAGGATCTGTTACAGCAAGTTACAATTAGTGACCACGGGCACGTCATGTAGTATGCATAGGATCTGTTACAGCAAGTTATAATTAGTGACCACGGGCACGTCATGTAGTATGTATAGGATCTGTTACAGCAAATTATAATTAACGACCACGGGCACGTCATGTAGTATGTATAGGATCTGTTACAGCAAGTTATAATTAGTGACCACGGGCACGTCATGTAGTATGCATAGGATCTGTTACAGCAAGTTATAATTAGCGACCACGGGCACGTCATGTAGTATGTATAGAATCTGTTACAGCAAGTTATAATTAGCGACCACGGGCATGTCATGTAGTATGCATAGGATCTGTTACAGCAAGTTACAATTAGTGACCAAGGGCACGTCATGTAGTATGCATAGGATCTGTTACAGCAAGTTATAATTAGCGACCACGGGCACGTCATGTAGTATGTATAGGATCTGTTACAGCAAGTTATAATTAGCGACCACGGGCACGTCATGTAGTATATATAGGATCTGTTACAGCAAGTTACAATTAGTGACCACGGGCACGTCATGTAGTATGCATAGGATCTGTTACAGCAAGTTATAATTAGTGACCACGGGCACGTCATGTAGTATGCATAGGATCTGTTACAGCAAGTTATAATTAGTGACCAAGGGCACGTCATGTAGTATGCATAGGATCTGTTACAGCACGTTATAATTAGTGACCACGGGCACGTCATGTAGTATGTATAGGATCTGTTACAGCAAGTTATAATTAGTGACCACGGGCACGTCATGTAGTATGCATAGGATCTGTTACAGCAAGTTATAATTAGTGACCACGGGCACGTCATGTAGTATGCATAGGATCTGTTACAGCAAGTTATAATTAGTGAACACGGGCACGTCATGTAGTATGTATAGGATATGTTACAGCAAGTTACAATTAGCGACCACGGACACGTCATGTAGTATGCATAGGATCTGTTACAGCAAGTTACAATTAGTGACCACGGGCACGTCATGTAGTATGTATAGGATCTGTTACAGCAAGTTATAATTAGCGACCACGGGCACGTCATGTAGTATGTATAGGATATGTTACAGCAAGTTATAATTAGTGACCACGGGCACGTCATGTAGTATGTATAGGATCTGTTACAGCAAGTTATAATTAGTGACCACGGGCACGTCATGTAGTATGTATAGGATCTGTTACAGCAAGTTATAATTAGTTTCCACGGGCACGTCATGTAGTATGTATAGGATCTGTTACAGCAAGTTCTAATTAGTGACCACGGGCACGTCATGTAGTATGCATAGGATCTGTTACAGCAAGTTATAATTAGTGACCACGGCACGTCATGTAGTATGCATAGGATCTGTTACAGCAAGTTATAATTAGCGACCACGGGCACGTCATGTAGTATGTATAGGATCTGTTACAGCAAGTTATAATTAGTGACCACGGGCACGTCATGTAGTATGTACAGGATCTGTTACAGCAAGTTATAATTAGTGACCACGGGCACGTCATGTAGTATGTATAGGATCTGTTACAGCAAGTTATAATTAGTGACCACGGGCACGTCATGCAGTATGTATAGGATCTGTTACAGCAAGCTATAATTAGTGACCACGGGCACGTCATGTAGTATGTATAGGATCTGTTACAGCAAGTTATAATTAGCGACCACGGGCACGTCATGTAGTATGTATAGGATCTGTTACAGCAAGTTATAATTAGTGACCACGGGCACGTCATGTAGTATGTATAGGATCTGTTACAGCAAGTTATAATTAACGACCACGGGCACGTCATGTAGTATGCATAGGATCTGTTACAGCAAGTTATAATTAGTGACCACGGGCACGTCATGTAGTATGCATAGGATATGTTACAGCAAGATATAATTAACGACCACGGGCACGTCATGTAGTATGCATAGGATCTGTTACAGCAAGTTATAATTAGTGACCACGGGCACGTCATGTAGTATGTATAGGATCTGTTACAGCAAGTTATAATTAGTGACCACGGGCACGTCATGTAGTATGCATAGGATCTGTTACAGCAAGTTATAATTAGTGACCACGGGCACGTCATGTAGTATGTATAGGATCTGTTACAGCAAGTTATAATTAGCGACCACGGGCACGTCATGTAGTATGTATAGGATCTGTTACAGCAAGTTATAATTACTGACCACGGGCACGTCATGTAGTATGCATAGGTTCTGTTACAGCAAGTTATAATTAGTGATCACGGGCACGTCTTGTAGTATGCATAGGATCTGTTACAGCAAGTTATAATTAGCGACCACGGGCACGTCATGTAGTATGTATAGGATCTGTTACAGCAAGTTCTAATTAGTGACCACGGGCACGTCATGTAGTATGCATAGGATCTGTTACAGCAAGTTATAATTAGAGACCACGGGCACGTCATGTAGTATGCATAGGATCTGTTACAGCAAGTTACAATTAGTGACCACGGGCACGTCATGTAGTATGCATAGGATCTGTTACAGCAAGTTATAATTAGTGACCACGGGCACGTCATGTAGTATGCATAGGATCTGTTACAGCAAGTTACAATTAGTGACCACGGGCACGTCATGTAGTATGCATAGGATCTGTTACAGCAAGTTATAATTAGTTACCACGGGCACGTCATGTAGTATGTATAGGATCTGTTACAGCAAGTTATGATTAGTGACCACGGGCACGTCATGTAGTATGCATAGGATCTGTTACAGCAAGTTACAATTAGTGACCACGGGCACGTCATGTAGTATGCATAGGATCTGTTACAGCAAGTTATAATTAGTGACCACGGACACGTCATGTAGTATGCATAGGATCTGTTACAGCAAGTTATGATTAGTGACCACGGGCACGTCATGTAGTATGTATAGGATCTGTTACAGCAAGCTATAATTAGCGACCACGGGCACGTCATGTAGTATGTATAGGATCTGTTACAGCAAGTTATAATTAGTGACCACGGGCACGTCATGTAGTATGTATATGATCTGTTACAGCAAGTTATAATTAGCGACCACGGACACGTCATGTAGTATGTATAGGATCTGTTACAGCAAGTTATAATTAGTGACCACGGGCACGTCATGTAGTATGTATATGATCTGTTACAGCAAGTTACAATTAGTGACCACGGGGACGTCATGTAGTATGTATAGGATCTGTTACAGCAAGTTATAATTAGTGACCACGGGCACGTCATGTAGTATGTATAGGATCTGTTACAGCAAGTTATAATTAGTGACCACGGGCACGTCATGTAGTATGTATAGGATCTGTTACAGCAAGTTATAATTAGCGACCACGGACACGTCATGTAGTATGTATAGGATCTGTTACAGCAAGTTATAATTAGTGACCACGGGCACGTCATGTAGTATGTATATGATCTGTTACAGCAAGTTATAATTAGTGACCACGGGCACGTCATGTAGTATGCATAGGATCTGTTACAGCAAGTTATAATTAGTGACCACGGGCACGTCATGTAGTATGCATAGGATCTGTTACAGCAAGTTATAATTAGCGACCACGGACACGTCATGTAGTATGCATAGGATCTGTTACAGCAAGTTATAATTAGCGACCACGGACACGTCATGTAGTATGTATAGGATCTGTTACAGCAAGTTATAATTAGCGACCACGGGCACGTCATGTAATATGTATAGGATCTGTTACAGCAGTTACAATTAGTGACCACGGGCACGTCATGTAGTATGTATAGGATCTGTTACAGCAAGTTACAATTAGTGACCACGGGCACGTCATGTAGTATGTATAGGATCTGTTACAGCAAGTTATAATTAGCGACCACGGGCACGTCATGTAGTATGTATAGAATCTGTTACAGCAAGTTACAATTAGTGACCACGGGCACGTCATGTAGTATGCATAGGATCTGTTACAGCAAGTTATAATTAGTGACGACGGGCACGTCATGTAGTATGTATAGGATCTGTTACAGCAAATTATAATTAACGACCACGGGCACGTCATGTAGTATGTATAGGATCTGTTACAGCAAGTTATAATTAGTGACCACGGGCACGTCATGTAGTATGTATAGGATCTGTTACAGCAAGTTATTATTAGTGACCACGGGCACGTCATGTAGTATGTATAGGATCTGTTACAGCAAGTTATAATTAGCGACCACGGGCACGTCATGTAGTATATATAAGAATCTGTTACAGCAAGTTATAATTAGCGACCACGGGCATGTCATGTATTATGTATAGGATCTGTTACAGCAAGTTACAATTAGCGACCACGGGCACGTCATGTAGTATGCATAGGATCTGTTACAGCAAGTTATAATTAGCGACCACGGGCACGTCATGTAGTATATATAGGATCTGTTACAGCAAGTTACAATTAGTGACCACGGGCACGTCATGTAGTATGCATAGGATCTGTTACAACAAGTTATAATTAGTGACCACGGGCACGTCATGTAGTATTCATAGGATCTGTTACAGCAAGTTATAATTAGTGACCACGGGCACGTCATGTAGTATGTATAGGATCTGTTACAGCAAGTTATAATTAGTGACCACGGGCACGTCATGTAGTATGTATAGGATCTGTTACAGCAAGTTATAATTAGTGACCACGGGCACGTCATGTAGTATGTATAGGATCTGTTACAGCAAGTTATAATTAGCGACCACGGGCACGTCATGTAGTATGCATAGGATCTGTTACAGCAAGTTATAATTAGCGACCACGGACACGTCATGTAGTATGTATAGGATCTGTTACAGCCAGTTATAATTAGTGACCACGGGCACGTCATGTAGTATGCATAGGATCTGTTACAGCAAGTTATAATTAGTGACCACGGGCACGTCATGTAGTATGTATAGGATCTGTTACAGCAAGTTATAATTAGTGACCACGGGCACGTCATGTAGTATGCATAGGATCTGTTACAGCAAGTTATAATTAGTGACCACGGGCACGTCATGTAGTATGTATAGGATATGTTACAGTAAGTTCTAATTAGTGACCACGGGCACGTCATGTAGTATGCATAGGATCTGTTACAGCAAGTTATAATTAGTGACCACGGGCACGTCATGTAGTATGTATAGGATCTGTTACAGCAAGTTACAATTAGCGACCACGGACACGTCATGTAGTATGTATAGGATCTGTTACAGCAAGTTACAATTAGTGACCACGGGCACGTCATGTAGTATGTATAGGATCTGTTACAGCAAGTTATAATTAGCGACCACGGGCACGTCATGTAGTATGTATAGGATATGTTACAGCAAGTTATAATTAGTGACCACGGGCACGTCATGTAGTATGTATAGGATCTGTTACAGCAAGTTATAATTAGTGACCACGGGCACGTCATGTAGTATGCATAGGATCTGTTACAGCAAGTTATAATTAGTGGCCACGGGCACGTCATGTAGTATGTATAGGATCTGTTACAGCAAGTTCTAATTAGTGACCACGGGCACGTCATGTAGTATGTATAGGATCTGTTACAGCAAGTTATAATTAGTGACCACGGCACGTCATGTAGTATGCATAGGATCTGTTACAGCAAGTTATAATTAGCGACCACGGGCACGTCATGTAGTATGTATAGGATCTGTTACAGCAAGTTATAATTAGTGACCACGGGCACGTCATGTAGTATGTACAGGATCTGTTACAGCAAGTTATAATTAGTGACCACGGACACGTCATGTAGTATGCATAGGATCTGTTACAGCAAGTTATAATTAGCGACCACGGACACGTCATGTAGTATGTATAGGATCTGTTACAGCAAGTTATAATTAGCGACCACGGGCACGTCATGTAATATGTATAGGATCTGTTACAGCAGTTACAATTAGTGACCACGGGCACGTCATGTAGTATGTATAGGATCTGTTACAGCAAGTTACAATTAGTGACCACGGGCACGTCATGTAGTATGTATAGGATCTGTTACAGCAAGTTATAATTAGCGACCACGGGCACGTCATGTAGTATGTATAGAATCTGTTACAGCAAGTTACAATTAGTGACCACGGGCACGTCATGTAGTATGCATAGGATCTGTTACAGCAAGTTATAATTAGTGACCACGGGCACGTCATGTAGTATGTATAGGATCTGTTACAGCAAATTATAATTAACGACCACGGGCACGTCATGTAGTATGTATAGGATCTGTTACAGCAAGTTATAATTAGTGACCACGGGCACGTCATGTAGTATGTATAGGATCTGTTACAGCAAGTTATTATTAGTGACCACGGGCACGTCATGTAGTATGCATAGGATCTGTTACAGCAAGTTATAATTAGCGACCACGGGCACGTCATGTAGTATATATAAGAATCTGTTACAGCAAGTTATAATTAGCGACCACGGGCATGTCATGTATTATGTATAGGATCTGTTACAGCAAGTTACAATTAGCGACCACGGGCACGTCATGTAGTATGTATAGGATCTGTTACAGCAAGTTATAATTAGCGACCACGGGCACGTCATGTAGTATATATAGGATCTGTTACAGCAAGTTACAATTAGTGACCACGGGCACGTCATGTAGTATGCATAGGATCTGTTACAACAAGTTATAATTAGTGACCACGGGCACGTCATGTAGTATTCATAGGATCTGTTACAGCAAGTTATAATTAGTGACCACGGGCACGTCATGTAGTATGTATAGGATCTGTTACAGCAAGTTATAATTAGTGACCACGGGCACGTCATGTAGTATGTATAGGATCTGTTACAGCAAGTTATAATTAGTGACCACGGGCACGTCATGTAGTATGTATAGGATCTGTTACAGCAAGTTATAATTAGCGACCACGGGCACGTCATGTAGTATGCATAGGATCTGTTACAGCAAGTTATAATTAGCGACCACGGACACGTCATGTAGTATGTATAGGATCTGTTACAGCCAGTTATAATTAGTGACCACGGGCACGTCATGTAGTATGCATAGGATCTGTTACAGCAAGTTATAATTAGTGACCACGGGCACGTCATGTAGTATGTATAGGATCTGTTACAGCAAGTTATAATTAGTGACCACGGGCACGTCATGTAGTATGCATAGGATCTGTTACAGCAAGTTATAATTAGTGACCACGGGCACGTCATGTAGTATGTATAGGATATGTTACAGTAAGTTCTAATTAGTGACCACGGGCACGTCATGTAGTATGCATAGGATCTGTTACAGCAAGTTATAATTAGTGACCACGGGCACGTCATGTAGTATGTATAGGATCTGTTACAGCAAGTTACAATTAGTGACCACGGGCACGTCATGTAGTATGTATAGGATCTGTTACAGCAAGTTATAATTAGTGACCACGGCACGTCATGTAGTATGCATAGGATCTGTTACAGCAAGTTATAATTAGCGACCACGGGCACGTCATGTAGTATGTATAGGATCTGTTACAGCAAGTTATAATTAGTGACCACGGGCACGTCATGTAGTATGTACAGGATCTGTTACAGCAAGTTATAATTAGTGACCACGGGCACGTCATGTAGTATGCATAGGATCTGTTACAGCAAGTTATAATTAGTGGCCACGGGCACGTCATGTAGTATGTATAGGATCTGTTACAGCAAGTTCTAATTAGTGACCACGGGCACGTCATGTAGTATGTATAGGATCTGTTACAGCAAGTTATAATTAGTGACCACGGCACGTCATGTAGTATGCATAGGATCTGTTACAGCAAGTTATAATTAGCGACCACGGGCACGTCATGTAGTATGTATAGGATCTGTTACAGCAAGTTATAATTAGTGACCACGGGCACGTCATGTAGTATGTACAGGATCTGTTACAGCAAGTTATAATTAGTGACCACGGACACGTCATGTAGTATGCATAGGATCTGTTACAGCAAGTTATAATTAGCGACCACGGACACGTCATGTAGTATGTATAGGATCTGTTACAGCAAGTTATAATTAGCGACCACGGGCACGTCATGTAATATGTATAGGATCTGTTACAGCAGTTACAATTAGTGACCACGGGCACGTCATGTAGTATGTATAGGATCTGTTACAGCAAGTTACAATTAGTGACCACGGGCACGTCATGTAGTATGTATAGGATCTGTTACAGCAAGTTATAATTAGCGACCACGGGCACGTCATGTAGTATGTATAGAATCTGTTACAGCAAGTTACAATTAGTGACCACGGGCACGTCATGTAGTATGCATAGGATCTGTTACAGCAAGTTATAATTAGTGACCACGGGCACGTCATGTAGTATGTATAGGATCTGTTACAGCAAATTATAATTAACGACCACGGGCACGTCATGTAGTATGTATAGGATCTGTTACAGCAAGTTATAATTAGTGACCACGGGCACGTCATGTAGTATGTATAGGATCTGTTACAGCAAGTTATTATTAGTGACCACGGGCACGTCATGTAGTATGCATAGGATCTGTTACAGCAAGTTATAATTAGCGACCACGGGCACGTCATGTAGTATATATAAGAATCTGTTACAGCAAGTTATAATTAGCGACCACGGGCATGTCATGTATTATGTATAGGATCTGTTACAGCAAGTTACAATTAGCGACCACGGGCACGTCATGTAGTATGTATAGGATCTGTTACAGCAAGTTATAATTAGCGACCACGGGCACGTCATGTAGTATATATAGGATCTGTTACAGCAAGTTACAATTAGTGACCACGGGCACGTCATGTAGTATGCATAGGATCTGTTACAACAAGTTATAATTAGTGACCACGGGCACGTCATGTAGTATTCATAGGATCTGTTACAGCAAGTTATAATTAGTGACCACGGGCACGTCATGTAGTATGTATAGGATCTGTTACAGCAAGTTATAATTAGTGACCACGGGCACGTCATGTAGTATGTATAGGATCTGTTACAGCAAGTTATAATTAGTGACCACGGGCACGTCATGTAGTATGTATAGGATCTGTTACAGCAAGTTATAATTAGCGACCACGGGCACGTCATGTAGTATGCATAGGATCTGTTACAGCAAGTTATAATTAGCGACCACGGACACGTCATGTAGTATGTATAGGATCTGTTACAGCCAGTTATAATTAGTGACCACGGGCACGTCATGTAGTATGCATAGGATCTGTTACAGCAAGTTATAATTAGTGACCACGGGCACGTCATGTAGTATGTATAGGATCTGTTACAGCAAGTTATAATTAGTGACCACGGGCACGTCATGTAGTATGCATAGGATCTGTTACAGCAAGTTATAATTAGTGACCACGGGCACGTCATGTAGTATGTATAGGATATGTTACAGTAAGTTCTAATTAGTGACCACGGGCACGTCATGTAGTATGCATAGGATCTGTTACAGCAAGTTATAATTAGTGACCACGGGCACGTCATGTAGTATGTATAGGATCTGTTACAGCAAGTTACAATTAGTGACCACGGGCACGTCATGTAGTATGCATAGGATCTGTTACAACAAGTTATAATTAGTGACCACGGGCACGTCATGTAGTATTCATAGGATCTGTTACAGCAAGTTATAATTAGTGACCACGGGCACGTCATGTAGTATGTATAGGATCTGTTACAGCAAGTTATAATTAGTGACCACGGGCACGTCATGTAGTATGTATAGGATCTGTTACAGCAAGTTATAATTAGTGACCACGGGCACGTCATGTAGTATGTATAGGATCTGTTACAGCAAGTTATAATTAGCGACCACGGGCACGTCATGTAGTATGCATAGGATCTGTTACAGCAAGTTATAATTAGCGACCACGGACACGTCATGTAGTATGTATAGGATCTGTTACAGCCAGTTATAATTAGTGACCACGGGCACGTCATGTAGTATGCATAGGATCTGTTACAGCAAGTTATAATTAGTGACCACGGGCACGTCATGTAGTATGTATAGGATCTGTTACAGCAAGTTATAATTAGTGACCACGGGCACGTCATGTAGTATGCATAGGATCTGTTACAGCAAGTTATAATTAGTGACCACGGGCACGTCATGTAGTATGTATAGGATATGTTACAGTAAGTTCTAATTAGTGACCACGGGCACGTCATGTAGTATGCATAGGATCTGTTACAGCAAGTTATAATTAGTGACCACGGGCACGTCATGTAGTATGTATAGGATCTGTTACAGCAAGTTACAATTAGCGACCACGGACACGTCATGTAGTATGTATAGGATCTGTTACAGCAAGTTACAATTAGTGACCACGGGCACGTCATGTAGTATGTATAGGATCTGTTACAGCAAGTTATAATTAGCGACCACGGGCACGTCATGTAGTATGTATAGGATATGTTACAGCAAGTTATAATTAGTGACCACGGGCACGTCATGTAGTATGTATAGGATCTGTTACAGCAAGTTATAATTAGTGACCACGGGCACGTCATGTAGTATGCATAGGATCTGTTACAGCAAGTTATAATTAGTGGCCACGGGCACGTCATGTAGTATGTATAGGATCTGTTACAGCAAGTTCTAATTAGTGACCACGGGCACGTCATGTAGTATGTATAGGATCTGTTACAGCAAGTTATAATTAGTGACCACGGCACGTCATGTAGTATGCATAGGATCTGTTACAGCAAGTTATAATTAGCGACCACGGGCACGTCATGTAGTATGTATAGGATCTGTTACAGCAAGTTATAATTAGTGACCACGGGCACGTCATGTAGTATGCACAGGATCTGTTACAGCAAGTTATAATTAGTGACCACGGACACGTCATGTAGTATGCATAGGATCTGTTACAGCAAGTTATAATTAGCGACCACGGACACGTCATGTAGTATGTATAGGATCTGTTACAGCAAGTTATAATTAGCGACCACGGGCACGTCATGTAATATGTATAGGATCTGTTACAGCAGTTACAATTAGTGACCACGGGCACGTCATGTAGTATGTATAGGATCTGTTACAGCAAGTTACAATTAGTGACCACGGGCACGTCATGTAGTATGTATAGGATCTGTTACAGCAAGTTATAATTAGCGACCACGGGCACGTCATGTAGTATGTATAGAATCTGTTACAGCAAGTTACAATTAGTGACCACGGGCACGTCATGTAGTATGCATAGGATCTGTTACAGCAAGTTATAATTAGTGACCACGGGCACGTCATGTAGTATGTATAGGATCTGTTACAGCAAATTATAATTAACGACCACGGGCACGTCATGTAGTATGCATAGGATCTGTTACAGCAAGTTATAATTAGTGACCACGGGCACGTCATGTAGTATGTATAGGATCTGTTACAGCAAGTTATTATTAGTGACCACGGGCACGTCATGTAGTATGCATAGGATCTGTTACAGCAAGTTATAATTAGCGACCACGGGCACGTCATGTAGTATATATAAGAATCTGTTACAGCAAGTTATAATTAGCGACCACGGGCATGTCATGTATTATGTATAGGATCTGTTACAGCAAGTTACAATTAGCGACCACGGGCACGTCATGTAGTATGTATAGGATCTGTTACAGCAAGTTATAATTAGCGACCACGGGCACGTCATGTAGTATATATAGGATCTGTTACAGCAAGTTACAATTAGTGACCACGGGCACGTCATGTAGTATGCATAGGATCTGTTACAACAAGTTATAATTAGTGACCACGGGCACGTCATGTAGTATTCATAGGATCTGTTACAGCAAGTTATAATTAGTGACCACGGGCACGTCATGTAGTATGTATAGGATCTGTTACAGCAAGTTATAATTAGTGACCACGGGCACGTCATGTAGTATGTATAGGATCTGTTACAGCAAGTATTAATTAGTGACCACGGGCACGTCATGTAGTATGTATAGGATCTGTTACAGCAAGTTATAATTAGCGACCACGGGCACGTCATGTAGTATGCATAGGATCTGTTACAGCAAGTTATAATTAGCGACCACGGACACGTCATGTAGTATGTATAGGATCTGTTACAGCCAGTTATAATTAGTGACCACGGGCACGTCATGTAGTATGCATAGGATCTGTTACAGCAAGTTATAATTAGTGACCACGGGCACGTCATGTAGTATGTATAGGATCTGTTACAGCAAGTTATAATTAGTGACCACGGGCACGTCATGTAGTATGCATAGGATCTGTTACAGCAAGTTATAATTAGTGACCACGGGCACGTCATGTAGTATGTATAGGATATGTTACAGTAAGTTCTAATTAGTGACCACGGGCACGTCATGTAGTATGCATAGGATCTGTTACAGCAAGTTATAATTAGTGACCACGGGCACGTCATGTAGTATGTATAGGATCTGTTACAGCAAGTTACAATTAGCGACCACGGACACGTCATGTAGTATGCATAGGATCTGTTACAGCAAGTTACAATTAGTGACCACGGGCACGTCATGTAGTATGTATAGGATCTGTTACAGCAAGTTATAATTAGCGACCACGGGCACGTCATGTAGTATGTATAGGATATGTTACAGCAAGTTATAATTAGTGACCACGGGCACGTCATGTAGTATGTATAGGATCTGTTACAGCAAGTTATAATTAGTGACCACGGGCACGTCATGTAGTATGCATAGGATCTGTTACAGCAAGTTATAATTAGTGGCCACGGGCACGTCATGTAGTATGTATAGGATCTGTTACAGCAAGTTCTAATTAGTGACCACGGGCACGTCATGTAGTATGTATAGGATCTGTTACAGCAAGTTATAATTAGTGACCACGGCACGTCATGTAGTATGCATAGGATCTGTTACAGCAAGTTATAATTAGCGACCACGGGCACGTCATGTAGTATGTATAGGATCTGTTACAGCAAGTTATAATTAGTGACCACGGGCACGTCATGTAGTATGTACAGGATCTGTTACAGCAAGTTATAATTAGTGACCACGGGCACGTCATGTAGTATGCATAGGATCTGTTACAGCAAGTTATAATTAGTGACCACGGGCACGTCATGCAGTATGTTTAGGATCTGTTACAGCAAGCTATAATTAGTGACCACGGGCACGTCATGTAGTATGTATAGGATCTGTTACAGCAAGTTATAATTAGAGACCACGGACACGTCATATAGTATGTATAGGATCTGTTACAGCAAGTTATAATTAGTGACCACGGGCACGTCATGTAGTATGCATAGGATCTGTTACAGCAAGTTATAATTAACGACCACGGGCACGTCATGTAGTATGTATAGGATCTGTTACAGCAAGTTATAATTAGTGACCACGGGCACGTCATGTAGTATGCATAGGATCTGTTACAGCAAGATATAATTAACGACCACGGGCACGTCATGTAGTATGCATAGGATCTGTTACAGCAAGTTATAATTAGTGACCACGGGCACGTCATGTAGTATGTATAGGATCTGTTACAGCAAGTTATAATTAGCGACCACGGGCACGTCATGTAGTATGCATAGGATCTGTTACAGCAAGTTATAATTAGTGACCACGGGCACGTCATGTAGTATGTATAGGATCTGTTACAGCAAGTTATAATTAACGACCACGGGCACGTCATGTAGTATGCATAGGATCTGTTACAGCAAGTTATAATTAGTGACCACGGGCACGTCATGTAGTATGCATAGGATATGTTACAGCAAGATATAATTAACGACCACGGGCACGTCATGTAGTATGCATAGGATCTGTTACAGCAAGTTATAATTAGTGACCACGGGCACGTCATGTAGTATGTATAGGATCTGTTACAGCAAGTTATAATTAGTGACCACGGGCACGTCATGTAGTATGTATAGGATCTGTTACAGCAAGTTACAATTAGCGACCACGGGCACGTCATGTAGTATGTATAGGATCTGTTACAGCAAGTTATAATTAGCGACCACGGGCACGTCATGTAGTATATATAGGATCTGTTACAGCAAGTTACAATTAGTGACCACGGGCACGTCATGTAGTATGCATAGGATCTGTTACAACAAGTTATAATTAGTGACCACGGGCACGTCATGTAGTATTCATAGGATCTGTTACAGCAAGTTATAATTAGTGACCACGGGCACGTCATGTAGTATGTATAGGATCTGTTACAGCAAGTTATAATTAGTGACCACGGGCACGTCATGTAGTATGTATAGGATCTGTTACAGCAAGTTATAATTAGTGACCACGGGCACGTCATGTAGTATGTATAGGATCTGTTACAGCAAGTTATAATTAGCGACCACGGGCACGTCATGTAGTATGCATAGGATCTGTTACAGCAAGTTATAATTAGCGACCACGGACACGTCATGTAGTATGTATAGGATCTGTTACAGCCAGTTATAATTAGTGACCACGGGCACGTCATGTAGTATGCATAGGATCTGTTACAGCAAGTTATAATTAGTGACCACGGGCACGTCATGTAGTATGTATAGGATCTGTTACAGCAAGTTATAATTAGTGACCACGGGCACGTCATGTAGTATGCATAGGATCTGTTACAGCAAGTTATAATTAGTGACCACGGGCACGTCATGTAGTATGTATAGGATATGTTACAGTAAGTTCTAATTAGTGACCACGGGCACGTCATGTAGTATGCATAGGATCTGTTACAGCAAGTTATAATTAGTGACCACGGGCACGTCATGTAGTATGTATAGGATCTGTTACAGCAAGTTACAATTAGCGACCACGGACACGTCATGTAGTATGTATAGGATCTGTTACAGCAAGTTACAATTAGTGACCACGGGCACGTCATGTAGTATGTATAGGATCTGTTACAGCAAGTTATAATTAGCGACCACGGGCACGTCATGTAGTATGTATAGGATATGTTACAGCAAGTTATAATTAGTGACCACGGGCACGTCATGTAGTATGTATAGGATCTGTTACAGCAAGTTATAATTAGTGACCACGGGCACGTCATGTAGTATGCATAGGATCTGTTACAGCAAGTTATAATTAGTGGCCACGGGCACGTCATGTAGTATGTATAGGATCTGTTACAGCAAGTTCTAATTAGTGACCACGGGCACGTCATGTAGTATGTATAGGATCTGTTACAGCAAGTTATAATTAGTGACCACGGCACGTCATGTAGTATGCATAGGATCTGTTACAGCAAGTTATAATTAGCGACCACGGGCACGTCATGTAGTATGTATAGGATCTGTTACAGCAAGTTATAATTAGTGACCACGGGCACGTCATGTAGTATGTACAGGATCTGTTACAGCAAGTTATAATTAGTGACCACGGGCACGTCATGTAGTATGCATAGGATCTGTTACAGCAAGTTATAATTAGTGACCACGGGCACGTCATGCAGTATGTTTAGGATCTGTTACAGCAAGCTATAATTAGTGACCACGGGCACGTCATGTAGTATGTATAGGATCTGTTACAGCAAGTTATAATTAGTGACCACGGACACGTCATATAGTATGTATAGGATCTGTTACAGCAAGTTATAATTAGTGACCACGGGCACGTCATGTAGTATGCATAGGATCTGTTACAGCAAGTTATAATTAACGACCACGGGCACGTCATGTAGTATGTATAGGATCTGTTACAGCAAGTTATAATTAGTGACCACGGGCACGTCATGTAGTATGCATAGGATCTGTTACAGCAAGATATAATTAACGACCACGGGCACGTCATGTAGTATGCATAGGATCTGTTACAGCAAGTTATAATTAGTGACCACGGGCACGTCATGTAGTATGTATAGGATCTGTTACAGCAAGTTATAATTAGCGACCACGGGCACGTCATGTAGTATGTATAGGATCTGTTACAGCAAGTTATAATTAGTGACCACGGGCACGTCATGTAGTATGCATAGGATCTGTTACAGCAAGTTATAATTAACGACCACGGGCACGTCATGTAGTATGCATAGGATCTGTTACAGCAAGTTATAATTAGTGACCACGGGCACGTCATGTAGTATGCATAGGATATGTTACAGCAAGATATAATTAACGACCACGGGCACGTCATGTAGTATGCATAGGATCTGTTACAGCAAGTTATAATTAGTGACCACGGGCACGTCATGTAGTATGTATAGGATCTGTTACAGCAAGTTATAATTAGTGACCACGGGCACGTCATGTAGTATGTATAGGATCTGTTACAGCAAGTTATAATTAGTGACCACGGGCACGTCATGTAGTATGTATAGGATCTGTTACAGCAAGTTATAATTAGCGACCACGGGCACGTCATGTAGTATGTATAGGATCTGTTACAGCAAGTTATAATTACTGACCACGGGCACGTCATGTAGTATGCATAGGTTCTGTTACAGCAAGTTATAATTAGTGATCACGGGCACGTCTTGTAGTATGCATATGATCTGTTACAGCAAGTTATAATTAGCGACCACGGGCACGTCATGTAGTATGTATAGGATCTGTTACAGCAAGTTCTAATTAGTGACCACGGGCACGTCATGTAGTATGCATAGGATCTGTTACAGCAAGTTATAATTAGAGACCACGGGCACGTCATGTAGTATGTATAGGATCTGTTACAGCAAGTTACAATTAGTGACCACGGGCACGTCATGTAGTATGCATAGGATCTGTTACAGCAAGTTATAATTAGTGACCACGGGCACGTCATGTAGTATGCATAGGATCTGTTACAGCAAGTTACAATTAGTGACCACGGGCACGTCATGTAGTATGCATAGGATCTGTTACAGCAAGTTATGATTAGTGACCACGGGCACGTCATGTAGTATGTATAGGATCTGTTACAGCAAGCTATAATTAGCGACCACGGGCACGTCATGTAGTATGTATAGGATCTGTTACAGCAAGTTATAATTAGTGACCACGGGCACGTCATGTAGTATGTATATGATCTGTTACAGCAAGTTATAATTAGCGACCACGGACACGTCATGTAGTATGTATAGGATCTGTTACAGCAAGTTATAATTAGTGACCACGGGCACGTCATGTAGTATGTATATGATCTGTTACAGCAAGTTACAATTAGTGACCACGGGGACGTCATGTAGTATGTATAGGATCTGTTACAGCAAGTTATAATTAGTGACCACGGGCACGTCATGTAGTATGTATAGGATCTGTTACAGCAAGTTATAATTAGTGACCACGGGCACGTCATGTAGTATGTATAGGATCTGTTACAGCAAGTTATAATTAGCGACCACGGACACGTCATGTAGTATGTATAGGATCTGTTACAGCAAGTTATAATTAGTGACCACGGGCACGTCATGTAGTATGTATATGATCTGTTACAGCAAGTTATAATTAGTGACCACGGGCATGTCATGTAGTATGCATAGGATCTGTTACAGCAAGTTATAATTAGTGACCACGGGCACGTCATGTAGTATGCATAGGATCTGTTACAGCAAGTTATAATTAGCGACCACGGACACGTCATGTAGTATGTATAGGATCTGTTACAGCAAGTTATAATTAGCGACCACGGACACGTCATGTAGTATGTATAGGATCTGTTACAGCAAGTTATAATTAGCGACCACGGGCACGTCATGTAATATGTATAGGATCTGTTACAGCAGTTACAATTAGTGACCACGGGCACGTCATGTAGTATGTATAGGATCTGTTACAGCAAGTTACAATTAGTGACCACGGGCACGTCATGTAGTATGTATAGGATCTGTTACAGCAAGTTATAATTAGCGACCACGGGCACGTCATGTAGTATGTATAGAATCTGTTACAGCAAGTTACAATTAGTGACCACGGGCACGTCATGTAGTATGCATAGGATCTGTTACAGCAAGTTATAATTAGTGACCACGGGCACGTCATGTAGTATGTATAGGATCTGTTACAGCAAATTATAATTAACGACCACGGGCACGTCATGTAGTATGTATAGGATCTGTTACAGCAAGTTATAATTAGTGACCACGGGCACGTCATGTAGTATGTATAGGATCTGTTACAGCAAGTTATTATTAGTGACCACGGGCACGTCATGTAGTATGTATAGGATCTGTTACAGCAAGTTATAATTAGCGACCACGGGCACGTCATGTAGTATATATAAGAATCTGTTACAGCAAGTTATAATTAGCGACCACGGGCATGTCATGTATTATGTATAGGATCTGTTACAGCAAGTTACAATTAGCGACCACGGGCACGTCATGTAGTATGTATAGGATCTGTTACAGCAAGTTATAATTAGCGACCACGGGCACGTCATGTAGTATATATAGGATCTGTTACAGCAAGTTACAATTAGTGACCACGGGCACGTCATGTAGTATGCATAGGATCTGTTACAGCAAGTTATAATTAGTGACCACGGGCACGTCATGTAGTATTCATAGGATCTGTTACAGCAAGTTATAATTAGTGACCACGGGCACGTCATGTAGTATGTATAGGATCTGTTACAGCAAGTTATAATTAGTGACCACGGGCACGTCATGTAGTATGTATAGGATCTGTTACAGCAAGTTATAATTAGTGACCACGGGCACGTCATGTAGTATGTATAGGATCTGTTACAGCAAGTTATAATTAGCGACCACGGGCACGTCATGTAGTATGCATAGGATCTGTTACAGCAAGTTATAATTAGCGACCACGGACACGTCATGTAGTATGTATAGGATCTGTTACAGCAAGTTATAATTAGTGACCACGGGCACGTCATGTAGTATGCATAGGATCTGTTACAGCAAGTTATAATTAGTGACCACGGGCACGTCATGTAGTATGTATAGGATCTGTTACAGCAAGTTATAATTAGTGACCACGGGCACGTCATGTAGTATGCATAGGATCTGTTACAGCAAGTTATAATTAGTGACCACGGGCACGTCATGTAGTATGTATAGGATATGTTACAGTAAGTTCTAATTAGTGACCACGGGCACGTCATGTAGTATGCATAGGATCTGTTACAGCAAGTTATAATTAGTGACCACGGGCACGTCATGTAGTATGTATAGGATCTGTTACAGCAAGTTACAATTAGCGACCACGGACACGTCATGTAGTATGTATAGGATCTGTTACAGCAAGTTACAATTAGTGACCACGGGCACGTCATGTAGTATGTATAGGATCTGTTACAGCAAGTTATAATTAGCGACCACGGGCACGTCATGTAGTATGTATAGGATATGTTACAGCAAGTTATAATTAGTGACCACGGGCACGTCATGTAGTATGTATAGGATCTGTTACAGCAAGTTATAATTAGTGACCACGGGCACGTCATGTAGTATGTATAGGATCTGTTACAGCAAGTTATAATTAGTGGCCACGGGCACGTCATGTAGTATGTATAGGATCTGTTACAGCAAGTTCTAATTAGTGACCACGGGCACGTCATGTAGTATGTATAGGATCTGTTACAGCAAGTTATAATTAGTGACCACGGCACGTCATGTAGTATGCATAGGATCTGTTACAGCAAGTTATAATTAGCGATCACGGGCACGTCATGTAGTATGTATAGGATCTGTTACAGCAAGTTATAATTAGTGACCACGGGCACGTCATGTAGTATGTACAGGATCTGTTACAGCAAGTTATAATTAGTGACCACGGGCACGTCATGTAGTATGCATAGGATCTGTTACAGCAAGTTATAATTAGTGACCACGGGCACGTCATGCAGTATGTATAGGATCTGTTACAGCAAGCTATAATTAGTGACCACGGGCACGTCATGTAGTATGTATAGGATCTGTTACAGCAAGTTATAATTAGCGACCACGGACACGTCATATAGTATGTATAGGATCTGTTACAGCAAGTTATAATTAGTGACCACGGGCACGTCATGTAGTATGCATAGGATCTGTTACAGCAAGTTATAATTAACGACCACGGGCACGTCATGTAGTATGTATAGGATCTGTTACAGCAAGTTATAATTAGTGACCACGGGCACGTCATGTAGTATGCATAGGATCTGTTACAGCAAGATATAATTAACGACCACGGGCACGTCATGTAGTATGCATAGGATCTGTTACAGCAAGTTATAATTAGTGACCACGGGCACGTCATGTAGTATGCATAGGATCTGTTACAGCAAGTTATAATTAGTGACCACGGGCACGTCATGTAGTATGTATAGGATCTGTTACAGCAAGTTATAATTAGTGACCACGGGCACGTCATGTAGTATGTATAGGATCTGTTACAGCAAGTTATAATTAGTGACCACGGGCACGTCATGTAGTATGCATAGGATCTGTTACAGCAAGTTATAATTACTGACCACGGGCACGTCATGTAGTATGTATAGGATCTGTTACAGCAAGTTATAATTAGTGATCACGGGCACGTCTTGTAGTATGTATAGGATCTGTTACAGCAAGTTATAATTAGCGACCACGGGCACGTCATGTAGTATGTATAGGATCTGTTACAGCAAGTTATAATTAATGACCACGGGCACGTCATGTAGTATGCATAGGATCTGTTACAGCAAGTTATAATTAGTGATCACGGGCACGTCATGTAGTATGCATAGGATCTGTTACAGCAAGTTACAATTAGTGACCACGGGCACGTCATGTAGTATGCATAGGATCTGTTACAGCAAGTTATAATTAGTGACCACGGGCACGTCATGTAGTATGCATAGGATCTGTTACAGCAAGTTACAATTAGTGACCACGGGCACGTCATGTAGTATGCATAGGATCTGTTACAGCAAGTTATAATTAGTGACCACGGGCACGTCATGTAGTATGTATAGGATCTGTTACAGCAAGTTATAATTAGTGACCACGGGCACGTCATGTAGTATGTATAGGATCTGTTACAGCAAGTTACAATTAGTGACCACGGGCACGTCATGTAGTATGCATAGGATCTGTTACAGCAAGTTATAATTAGTGACCACGGACACGTCATGTAGTATGCATAGGATCTGTTACAGCAAGTTATAATTAGTGACCACGGGCACGTCATGTAGTATGCATAGGATCTGTTACAGCAAGTTATAATTAGCGACCACGGGCACGTCATGTAGTATGCATAGGATCTGTTACAGCAAGTTATAATTAGTGACCACGGGCACGTCATGTAGTATGTATAGGATCTGTTACAGCAAGTTATAATTAGCGACCACGGACACGTCATGTAGTATGTATAGGATCTGTTACAGCAAGTTATAATTAGTGACCACGGGCACGTCATGTAGTATGTATATGATCTGTTACAGCAAGTTACAATTAGCGACCACGGACACGTCATGTAGTATGTATAGGATCTGTTACAGCAAGTTACAATTAGTGACCACGGGCACGTCATGTAGTATGTATAGGATCTGTTACAGCAAGTTATAATTAGTGACCACGGGCACGTCATGTAGTATGTATAGGATCTGTTACAGCAAGTTATAATTACTGACCACGGGCACGTCATGTAGTATGTATAGGATCTGTTACAGCAAGTTATAATTAATGACCACGGGCACGTCATGTAGTATGCATAGGATCTGTTACAGCAAGTTATAATTAGTGATCACGGGCACGTCATGTAGTATGCATAGGATCTGTTACAGCAAGTTACAATTAGTGACCACGGGCACGTCATGTAGTATGCATAGGATCTGTTACAGCAAGTTATAATTAGTGACCACGGGCACGTCATGTAGTATGCATAGGATCTGTTACAGCAAGTTACAATTAGTGACCACGGGCACGTCATGTAGTATGTATAGGATCTGTTACAGCAAGTTATAATTAGTGACCACGGGCACGTCATGTAGTATGTATAGGATCTGTTACAGCAAGTTATAATTAGTGACCACGGGCACGTCATGTAGTATGTATAGGATCTGTTACAGCAAGTTACAATTAGTGACCACGGGCACGTCATGTAGTATGCATAGGATCTGTTACAGCAAGTTATAATTAGTGACCACGGACACGTCATGTAGTATGCATAGGATCTGTTACAGCAAGTTATAATTAGTGACCACGGGCACGTCATGTAGTATGCATAGGATCTGTTACAGCAAGTTATAATTAGCGACCACGGGCACGTCATGTAGTATGCATAGGATCTGTTACAGCAAGTTATAATTAGTGACCACGGGCACGTCATGTAGTATGTATAGGATCTGTTACAGCAAGTTATAATTAGCGACCACGGACACGTCATGTAGTATGTATAGGATCTGTTACAGCAAGTTATAATTAGTGACCACGGGCACGTCATGTAGTATGTATATGATCTGTTACAGCAAGTTACAATTAGCGACCACGGACACGTCATGTAGTATGTATAGGATCTGTTACAGCAAGTTACAATTAGTGACCACGGGCACGTCATGTAGTATGCATAGGATCTGTTACAGCAAGTTATAATTAGTGACCACGGGCACGTCATGTAGTATGTATAGGATCTGTTACAGCAAGTTACAATTAGTGACCACGGACACGTCATGTAGTATGTATAGGATCTGTTACAGCAAGTTATAATTAGCGACCACGGGCACGTCATGTAGTATGTATAGGATCTGTTACAGCAAGTTACAATTAGTGACCACGGGGACGTCATGTAGTATGCATAGGATCTGTTACAGCAAGTTACAATTAGCGACCACGGGCACGTCATGTAGTATGCATAGGATCTGTTACAGCAAGTTATAATTAGTGACCACGGACACGTCATGTAGTATGTATAGGATCTGTTACAGCAAGTTACAATTAGTGACCACGGGCACGTCATGTAGTATGTATAGGATCTGTTACAGCAAGTTATAATTAGTGACCACGGGCACGTCATGTAGTATGCATAGGATCTGTTACAGCAAGTTATAATTAGTGACCACGGGCACGTCATGTAGTATGTATAGGATCTGTTACAGCAAGTTACAATTAGTGACCACGGGCACGTCATGTAGTATGCATAGGATCTGTTACAGCAAGTTACAATTAGTGACCACGGGCACGTCATGTAGTATGTATAGGATATGTTACAGCAAGTTATAATTAGCGACCACGGACACGTCATGTAGTATGTATAGGATCTGTTACAGCAAGTTATAATTAGCGACCACGGGCACGTCATGTAGTATGTATAGGATCTGTTACAGCAAGTTATAATTAGAGACCACGGACACGTCATGTAGTATGTATAGGATCTGTTACAGCAAGTTATAATTAGCGACCACGGGCACGTCATGTAGTATGTATAGGATCTGTTACAGCAAGTTATAATTAGTGACCACGGGCACGTCATGTAGTATGTATAGGATCTGTTACAGCAAGTTACAATTAGTGACCACGGACACGTTATGTAGTATGTATAGGATCTGTTACAGCAAGTTATAATTAACGACCACGGGCACGTCATGTAGTATGTATAGGATCTGTTACAGCAAATTATAATTAGCGACCACGGACACGTCATGTAGTATGTATAGGATCTGTTACAGCAAGTTACAATTAGTGACCACGGGCACGTCATGTAGTATGTATAGGATCTGTTACAGCAAGTTATAATTAGTGACCACGGACACGTCATGTAGTATGTATAGGATCTGTTACAGCAAGGTATAATTAGTGACCACGGGCACGTCATATAGTATGTATAGGATCTGTTACAGCACGTTATAATTAGTGACCACGGGCACGTCATGTAGTATGTATAGGATCTGTTACAGCAAGTTATAATTAGCGACCACGGACACGTCATGTAGTATGTATAGGATCTGTTACAGCAAGTTACAATTAGTGACCACGGGCACGTCATGTAGTATGTATAGGATCTGTTACAGCAAGTTATAATTAGTGACCACGGGCACGTCATGTAGTATGCATAGGATCTGTTACAGCAAGTTACAATTAGCGACCACGGGCACGTCATGTAGTATGTATAGGATCTGTTACAGCAAGTTACAATTAGTGACCACGGACACGTCATGTAGTATGCATAGGATCTGTTACAGCAAGTTACAATTAGTGACCACGGGCACGTCATGTAGTATGCATAGGATCTGTTACAGCAAGTTATAATTAGTGACCACGGACACGTCATGTAGTATGTATAGGATCTGTTACAGCAAGTTATAATTAGTGACCACGGGCACGTCATGTAGTATGTATAGGATCTGTTACAGCAAGTTATAATTAGTGACCACGGGCACGTCATGTAGTATGTATAGGATCTGTTACAGCAAGTTACAATTAGTGACCACGGGCACGTCATGTAGTATGCATAGGATCTGTTACAGCAAGTTAAAATTAGCGACCACGGACACGTCATGTAGTATGTATAGGATCTGTTACAGCAAGTTATAATTAGTGACCACGGGCACGTCATGTAGTATGTATAGGATCTGTTACAGCAAGTTATAATTAGTGACCACGGGCACGTCATGTAGTATGTATAGGATCTGTTACAGCAAGTTATAATTAGCGACCACGGGCACGTCATGTAGTATGTATAGGATCTGTTACAGCAAATTATAATTAACGACCACGGGCACGTCATGTAGTATGTATAGGATCTGTTACAGCAAGTTATAATTAGTGACCACGGGCACGTCATGTAGTATGTATAGGATCTGTTACAGCAAGTTATAATTAGCGACCACGGGCACGTCATGTAGTATGTATAGGATCTGTTACAGCAAGTTATAATTAACGACCACGGGCACGTCATGTAGTATGTATAGGATCTGTTACAGCAAGTTATAATTAGCGACCACGGGTACGTCATGTAGTATGCATAGGATCTGTTACAGCAAGTTATAATTAGCGACCACGGGCACGTCATGTAGTATGTATAGGATCTGTTACAGCAAGTTGTCTTGTTCTCAATTTGATAAAATATCAATATGCAAATTTGATTTAGGTTATACCAGTTAACTTGAATAAAATATTTTACATTGTTGTATTTAATATGCAATGAAATGTTACATCTTAGAAACCAATTATCACAGTAAGCAGCGTCGTGCATGTGTGAGTAATATATTTATACGAATTCCCAACACTTTTAATTCTATGAAAGGGTTGACATTTAATTCTATGAGAGGGTTGACATTTAATTCTATGAGAGGGTTGACATTTAATTCTATGAAAGTGTTGACATTTAATTCCATGAGAGGGTTGACATTTTATTCACACGTGGAAAACACTTACATAATCGTTTCATTTCACTAAGATGGGATAATTTGGCCCATAAAACTAGTTTATTGGCGTGTCTTTACCAAACCAAGAAGGTGAAACGTCATGTATATGTGGGGTATTGCTTATGTCTCGTTGTATGATTTTCTACTGAGCTGTTCCGACAGTGTGGTATTTTTTATTTTATTTTTCACCTAAGATAGGGAATATATGATTATTTGATGAACTGACACTTACTGTGAAATAAAATAATGCTAACCTGAAAAGATGTTAACGTAATAAAAGAAATGCAAGAAAAGAAAAAAAAACCAGTGAAGTAAAACGATGAGCATCATGGACCCAATCAAAACACCGGAGTTGAACCCATGTGTTCAATTGTGTCACATGATTTATTACCACTCTGCGACCCAATCAAAACACCGGAGTTGAACCCATGTGCTCAATGGTGTCACATGATTTATTACCACTCTGCGACCCAATCAAAACACCGGAGTTGAACCCATGTGCTCAATGGTGTTACATGATTTATTACCACTCTGCGACCCAATCAAAACACCGGAGTTGAACCCATGTGTTCAATGGTGTCACATGATTTATTACCACTCTGCTATGCTACACCGAATGGAACTAAAATGGCATAACATAATAAACCTCCGAAAGATATTAAACAAATGAAAAATCTTTAATTTTATATATAAATAAGTTGGTGCTGAGGCTAGATGGAGGTAAAACTGAGGCGTATTACAGACGAAACATTGTAAAAATATACATTGCTATTTTAATGACAACATTATTTTATTAGATTTTAGTTTGCAGTACCAACGACGTGTTTGTAATAGATAAACACGACGGGTGTCAGTAATGGAACAGGAACTGCTTATACTTCCGAAGCACCTGAGTTCATACCCGGTTTTTAGTGGGGTTCGTGTTACCCGATCTTTAGTTTTATGTGTATGTTTTATAGATCGTTGTTTTTCCTTTTGTACTTTTTCTTTTGGCCATTGTGTTGTCTGTCCTTGGTCGATTTGCGGATTCTGATTACCTCCCTTTGGTATCTTCAAACTCTTCAGACAAATACAAATATTCTTAGTTAGAACCTAATACTTTGTTTGTAGATGTAGATAATTATGTTGACAGTTACGGTACGATGAGAGATTCCATTACATGTGATCACTAGAGATGATATATACATATGACAATAACTTATAAAACTTCAAAACAATATTAGTCTGTGGAAATAAAATTGTATAGCAAGGCAAACCCGATTATAGAATCTAGTTATGAAAAATCGTATTTATTTAGTCAAAATTTCATTTAATTACGGAATAAATCACATTAAATGTTTTGTTTTTTTTCATAAATCAATAGTTTTCAATTAAAAGTCATAAAAACTTCACAAACACTGAGTATAAAGATTATTTTTAATATCATTATTTTACAGATTTTATTATTCCAGACGGTATATTTGATTGTGTTTATAAAGCACCACTATTACAACAAAAATGGAAGATTTAAAGTAATATGCAATAAAACATATGCTGGAGAGAATTACTACCCGATATTTAAAATAACATTACTAATAAATATCATTGATATGTGGAGGGGGAATGAACCTCGAATATACTGGAGGGAAGAAATACCCGGTTTTTAAATAAAATATCTGATAAATCTTAATCAAACATGTACGTAGAAACCCAAGGGATTCTGAAGAGCAAATTGGTGTAACTATGATTTTGATTATCAACTAATACAATACAACGGGTTAATATATGGTATGTGCATAAACTCAGACTGTAAACTGCTTCTGTATAAAGATGACAGTACTATTATGTTTTCCCATAAAAATCCAGAATGTATCTCACAAAAACACTGTAAACAACTGGAATCGTTCAGAAATCTAATTAAAATCAGAAGTTTCGGGTATATTTTTCTTTGGTTATATATACACTAACCTCTCGTGAAACACAGTATATCTTCATATTTTCAACCGACCAGTTAGTGATGAGCCTACTAAGAAGAGTTTGAAGATACCAAAGGGGTAATCAGAAAACGTATATCGACGAAGAACAGACAACACAATGGCCAAAAGAAAAAGTACAAAAGTACAAGCAACGATCTACAAAACATACATATAAAACTAAAGATCGAGCAACACGAACCCCACTAAAAACCGGGGGTGAACTCGGGTGCTCCGGTAGGGTACGCAGTTCCTGCTCCACTAGTGACACCCGTCGTGTTAATCTAGTTACAAACCCGGTGATAAGTCATGAATGATGAAATCACAAAATAAAAGTTGTTGTCACATTGGTCAATAAGTTTAATTGCGTTCATATGATTGGATGGTCACAGATGAATGATACATTACATGACATGACCCCAAATAAGATGTTGTTAAATGTTATTATATCGCCAAAGAAAGTAAGATTAAATAAATACAACAAACATGTTAAATTTTGGCTTTTCAATTGTTTTATTTAACACCAGTGATTCATATAGATATATAAATGCGCATCTTTTGCCAAAACTAGATGTAAGTTATCTTCAATGTTTATTTCAGTATGTATGTGGTCATAATGGTGCAAAATTTGTTACAATTAATAAAGCAACTTATAACTGTATGCAGTAGCACGAACAGCTGTCACTACTTCAGCAGGAAGAGCCTACCTGTCCGGAGCACCAGAGTTAAACCACCGACTTTTAGTAGAGATCAAATTATTCAGCCTACCTGTCCGGAGCACCAGAGTTAAACCACCGACTTTTAGTAGAGATCAAATTATTCAGCCTACCTGTCCGGAGCACCAGAGTTAAACCACCGACTTTTAGTAGAGATCAAATTGTTCAGCCTACCTGTCCGGAGTACCAGAGTTAAACCACCGACTTTTAGTAGAGATCAAATTGTTCAGCCTACCTGTCCGGAGCACCAGAGTTAAACCATCGACTTTTAGTAGAGATCAAGTTGTTCAGCCTACCTGTCTGGAGCACCAGAGTTAAACCACCGACTTTTAGTAGAGATAAAATGGTTCAGCCTACCTGTCTGGAGCACCAGAGTTAAACCACCAACTTTTAGTAGAGATCAAATTGTTCAGCCTATCTGTCCGGAGCACCAGAGTTAAACCACCGACTTTTAGTAGAGATCAAATTGTTCAGCCTACCTGTCCGGAGCACCAGGGTTAAACCACCGACTTTTAGTAGAGATCAATTTGTTCAGCCTACCTGTCCGGAGCACCAGAGTTAAACCACCGACTTTTAGTAGAGATCAAATTGTTCAGCCTACCTGTCCGGAGCACCAGAGTTAAACCACCGACTTTTAGTAGAGATCAAATTGTTCAGCCTACCTGTCCGGAGCACCAGAGTTAAACCACCAACTTTTAGTAGAGATTAAATTGTTCAGCCTACCTGTCCGGAGCACCAGGGTTAAACCACCGACTTTTAGTAGAGATCAATTTGTTCAGCCTACCTGTCCGGAGCACCAGAGTTAAACCACCGACTTTTAGTAGAGATCAAATTGTTCAGCCTACCTGTCCGGAGCACCAGAGTTAAACCACCGACTTTTAGTAGAGATCAAATTGTTCAGCCTACCTGTCCGGATCACCAGGGTTAAACCATCGACTTTTAGTAGAGATCAAATTGTTCAGCCTACCTGTCCGGAGCACCAGAGTTAAATCACCGACTTTTAGTAGAGATCAAATGGTTCAGCCTACCTGTCTGGAGCACCAGAGTTAAACCACCAACTTTTAGTAGAGATCAAATTGTTCAGCCTACCTGTCCGGAGCACCAGAGTTAAACCACCGACTTTTAGTAGAGATCAAATTGTTCAACCTACCTGTCCGGAGCACCAGGGTTAAACCATCGACTTTTAGTAGAGATCAAATTGTTCAGCCTACCTGTCCGGAGCACCAGAGTTAAACCACCGACTTTTAGTAGAGATCAAATTGTTCAGCCTACCTGTTCGGAGCACCAGGGTTAAACCACCGACTTTTAGTAGAGATCAAATTGTTCAGTCGATAGTTTTTTGTAGTGTTTTGTCATCCATTGCTTGTCTTCTTGTCCTTTTTTACCATTGCATTGTCTGTTCTTCTGCAATATACAGTTTCTGAATACTCCTTTGGTGTCTTCAAACTTGTCTTTATAGAGAATCGTACGGAAAAGTGTTAACAAAGCAAATATGTATATTTGATACAAAAAAAACCGTAGACAGATGTAGTGAAGACGACGCGTTTCTGGAAAAACCGTCATCATGTACCCTCAAAATCGAAATCCTGGAAAGTCAAATAATTTCAAATTCTTTGGGAGCAAGAAAAAAGTTGTTCGTGTTGAATAAACTTAATTATGGTTGACATAAGGAAAATACGTTGTCATCTAAAGAAGTAATAATAAGACAGTCTCATCATCATCCGATATATATCTAGTAATCAAATATCAAGTCTATATAATCTATTCATACTTGTATTTCTGTCACATTTCTACAATCTCATTATCCGTTACATAGCAATAAACAATATTTTTGTTATTGTAAATATAACTGGGTGATCAGCGTTGTTGTAAAGAACGTTGATTAATAATCTTGAATTTTATACATACTATATTAATTCATCGTCACGTGACAAGGAAATTGTTCAATGTATAATATTGAAAGTTATAATAAACATGATTAACAGTGTGTTTTTTTTACCTTTTTTAATAGTCTGTGTCACATGATCGACCACCTACTCCCATAAAAAGGTAGTTATGTTTTATATGACCATTCCTTACCCTTTTGAATTGAATATCAAATAATTTACTGCATCACAAGGTAAATTGTTCATGTTTTATATTCTTCCATGATAATTTAAATGAATGAATACGTCCTTGATTTTCAACGTGGAGATTTAACATGACACGGTCGCCATCTTTGTTTCTAATGGGACGCCGAGTTGTTAACCTCGCTTCGTGCAACTTGCCTCTACATTTGCAATAAGAACGATTAATCTGTGGTTTGTTCTTGATATGAATAATGACAATGTTGCCTTACATCGTCTGCCAATTTTGACCTCCATTTAAATACCGGTTGACATTGAGAAGAATTCCGAGGACATCCATTCAAAGGTACCCAGGTCACACTTCCGGTATAAACAATAGAGGAACAGTTAATATTGTATCTTTGGCAATTCGAGAAAAACACGTACATGGAAAACGATTCAAATGAAGGATATGTCACTGTGGAATTTAAATTAATCTCTCAGATGCACTTCAATTTGACGCTACATAACAAGTACTTTTTATTTCCAACCGGTTTAACAGACTTGAAACGTGGTGACGTGGTGACACAGAGTACTCATAACTGTATTTGATGTCAGAGAAATGATGCAACACAATAAAAAATACCATTATAATTATTGATACATTAAATTTTTTTTATTTCGTGGCTGGCAGACAGAAGTAATGTAAATGTTTGTCTTAACACTTCCAATAGCAATATCAATTATAATCAATGGGATACAAAGAAATAAATCAAAGTTAACTTTAACGATATAATTTATTTCAATAGTAAATTTCAGTGTATTTACAAAAGACAAATTGATTAAATCGGAAATTAGATTAAGAAAAATTAGAAAAACACACGGGACAAGTGCTTGAATTGATTTCTACCACTGTGATCTAGATGAGTAATAAATCACCACCAACCACGACTTTGATCATAAAACTTAGAAAGTGGAGCCTTTTGCATTTATTTTTGTTTTTGTTTTTGTATTTTTTTGTTTTTGTTTTTTTGTTTACAGCAAAAAGAGATAAAAGCAGAAACACGTCATTTTTTCATAATAGAAGTAACTGTTTCAAGTACTCTTTATAAGTTTTTTTCTTTAGTATTGAAATATTGTTGAATACATTAACTATTATAAATAGGATACGTAAATTCATGATCTTTTTTTATTAATAAGACGGGGAACAAGATACCACACTGTCGGGATAGTTTTATATGTCTACATCTCCCCTCTTAGTAAAATGATGCGGTCATACAAATATTTGTCACACTGGAGTAAAATGCCAACCCTCACAGTCAACCAGGCAAACGCCGTTAGTATAAAGACGTTATAATCTTCGAGACACAGAAGTTGTCATATGTATAATATTATTTATATGAAAGGAGCGGATGACTTCAATCATCATTTCAAAATTAGATAGTCTACAAGATCATCGAGGGACATAATTTTGAAGGGTACCTATAAAGTGCAAAACGAAATAGAAACGAAACGAAACGAAACGAAACGAAACGAAATCAACAAAAACGAAACGAAACGAAACGAAATCAACGAAACGAAACGAAATCAACGAAATGAAAACGAAATGAAACGAAACCAACGAAAGCAAAACGAAATCAACTAAAACAAAACGAAATAGACTGATACGAAGAAAATGGAAGGATAATGGTAGGAAAAAAATAAAAGACAAAACGAAATAAAGAAATAAAAAAAAATGATAATTCGATTTTTTAAATACAATAATTTTGATTAATTATAACCCATCTTGCATGTCTGTCCGTTACAGTACTCCTCACCTACATTACCCGCAACTCAATTCAAGCCGGGTTTGCTGGCCGACAAACTTTCAGAAGTTCAAATGTCATATTTGTATTTGTGTTTGTGTGTGTGTGAGTATTTATGCATTATAAAGTTTCTGGAGTGGGCATATAGAAAAAAGGGGGGTTATGCGTGGGTCTGAGCCCGAAATCCCGATCTTAGAAACTTGAAACCCCGATTTCCTTAATTTAAAAAAAAATGCAATTCCGACTTCCCGAAATCTGTATGAGGAATTCCTGGATCCTGAATTCCCGAACTTAAAAAGGCCCGATCCCGGAGTCCCGGATAAAAGATCCTACCCCACATCCTTTTCTGGGGGAGGGGGGGGGGGGTAAATTTATGAGTCGGCCTTACTTTCTGTTTTCAATTCGAATTCATGTCTGATGCAGGCATCGTTCGAAATATTAATTACCGCAAACGAAACTAACTCAATGTTTTTTATCTTCGTTGATAATCAACATCAAAGGATTTATACCCCCTCTCCCGCTGGATAGCGGGGGGTGGGGGTGGGGGGGGGGGGGGTTATAAAAGTATGTGCCGTATCAAATTTTATTTATATTGGAAGATTTGTTTTGGAGGGGGGGGGGGGGGATTTGTTTTTTTTAATGAAAAGGGATCAAAGGGGGAAAAGGTACTTTTACAAGATATGTAGATTTTTAAAAAAAAATTAAAGTAAATTTTTGATAGGATTTGTATACTTCCGCCAAAAAAAGATTGGGGTATATAGGACTTCTGCTGTCCGTTCGGTTCGTTTGTCCGTCCGGTCGTCACACTTTTTCGTCTCTCCAACACACTTTTAAATTTTGCTCGGACGGGGGTATCTATTAGTGAACTTTAACTCTGCACTTCTGTTTTTTTTTATTTTAATTCCCCTCCTTTCAACAGACTTGACGTTGCTCTTATGGTTCCCAAATTTAAAAGAAGCCACTAAGTGAAAAGGACAGACTCCCGCTGAATAAATGCATAGTATTCTTGTTCAATGGTGACAAATCCTGTCCTCTCCTGAAGAAAGACAGACATGCGTGGGAAGTAGTCTAGCATCGTAATTGTGAAAATAGGTTTGATTTCTTTTAGGCCTCTATTATTTGTTCTTCCATTTTCTATTTCGTTTTGATTTCGTTGATTTCGTTTTGCTTCCGTTGGTTTCGTTTTTATTTCGTTTTCATTTCGTTGATTTCGTTTCGTTTCGTTTCGTTTCGTTTTTGTTGATTTCGTTTCGTTTCGTTTCGTTTCGTTTTTGTTGATTTCGTTTCGTTTCGTTTCGTTTCGTTTCGTTTCGTTTTCGTTGATTTCGTTTCGTTTCGTTTCGTTTCGTTTCGTTTCTATTTCGTTTCGCACTTTATAGGTACCCTAATTTTGAAACAATAGTTAACGTTCAATCATAGTATTATTACCAATACCATATTTCGTCATCTGAATGGTACTGGCAATATACCGTTCAAAAAGGTGCTGATATCTTAATAAATATGTATCAAAGACATTGTAATTATAAGCAAATTAAGACAATGTTCAGTAATAACTTTAGTTTTTTCCGTGTGTGTGTGTGTGTGTGTGTAGTTTTTGGGGGGTTGAAATTATAAGAATATACATTGTACGAAACGAGTCTTGTTAATATAGTCATGCATTCAGGTAGAGCGAAGATTTTTTTAAATGAAATTTTGCTTCTATGACGAACAAATTCTTAGAATCATATCTACCGTATTTAGGGTTGTATAATGCGCAGGATTTTGCCCAGATTCTTTAATTTGTAGGAGGGGTGCGCATTATAAACAAGAACAATGTGCTTCACTCTTTCCCAGACCGGGAAATCACATGTCCGCCAATATACTGATGACATAGGTGCCACTAGTGGAGGATAAACTGCTTACCCTTCTAGAGCATTGGCTCACGTGGAGGATGAACTGCTTACCCTTCCAGAGCATGGGTTCACGTGGAGGATGCACTGCTTACCCTTCCAGAGCATGGGTTCACGTGGAGGATGAACTGCTTACCCTGCCAGAGCATGGGTTCACGTGGAGGATGAACTGCTTATCCTGCCAGAGCATGGGTTCACGTGGAGGATGAACTGCTTACCCTTCCAGAGCATGGGTTCACGTGGAGGATGAACTGCTTACCCTTCCAGAGCATCGGTTCACGTGGAGGATGAACTGCTTACCCTTCCAGAGCATCAGTTCACGTGGAGGATGAACTGCTTACCCCTCCAGAGCATCAGTTCACGTGGAGGGTGAACTGCTTACCCTTCTAGAGCATGGGTTCACGTGGAGGATGAACTGCTTACCCTTCCAGAGCATGGGTTCACGTGGAGGATGACCTGCGTACCCTTCCAGAACATGGGTTCACTCCCTGTTTTGTGTGGTTTTCTTGTTGATCAATCTTTAGCCTTCTGTTCAGTTTTTGTAGATAATTATGTTTCCTTTTATCCTTTTACTTTTAGCCATTGTATTGTCTGTCCTTCCTCATTTTATGGCTTTTGATTACTCCTTTGGTATCTTCAAACTTTGCTTATTTGATCGTATTTGTGTATAATTTGACATGTTTACTGACTACTAAAGTAAAGGATATCAACTTGAACGAAAACAAAAAGACAACGACATATGACTTGGGACTCAATAATGTGGCGAGTTTGATCGTATGACTTGGGACATGTACAATAATGTGGCGAGTTTGATCGTATGACTTGGGACATGTACAATAATGTGGCGAGTTTGATCGTATGACTTGGGACATGTACAATAATGTGGCGAGTTTGATCGTATGACTTGGGACATGTACAATAATGTGGCGAGTTTGATCGTATGACTTGGGACATGTACAATAATGTGGCGAGTTTGATCGTATGACTTGGGACATGTACAATAATGTGGCGAGTTTGATCGTAATGACTTGGGACATGTACAATAATGTGGCGAGTTTGATCGTATGACTTGGGACATGTACAATAATGTGGAGAGTTTGATCGTATGACTTGGGACATGTACAATAATGTGGAGAGTTTGATCGTATGACTTGGGACATGTACAATAATGTGGAGAGTTTGATCGTATGACTTGGGACATGTACAATAATGTGGCGAGTTTGATCGTATGACTTGGGACATGTACAATAATGTGGCGAGTTTGATCGTATGACTTGGGACATGTACAATAATGTGGCGAGTTTGATCGTATGACTTGGGACACGTTCAATAATGTGGCGAGTTTGATCGTATGACTTGGGACACGTTCAATAATGTGGCGAGTTTGATCGTATGACTTGGGACATGTACAATAATGTGGCGAGTTTGATCGTATGACTTGGGACACGCTCAATAATGTGGCGAGTTTGATCGTATGACTTGGGACATGTACAATAATGTGGCGAGTTTGATCGTATGACTTGGGACATGTACAATAATGTGGCGAGTTTGATCGTATGACTTGGGACATGTACAATAATGTGGCGAGTTTGATCGTATGACTTGGGACATGTACAATAATGTGGAGAGTTTGATCGTATGACATGGGACATGTACAATAATGTGGATAGTTTGATCGTATGACTTGGGACATGTACAATAATGTGGCGAGTTTGATCGTATGACTTGGGACATGTACAATAATGTGGCGAGTTTGATCGTATGACTTGGGACATGTACAATAATGTGGCGAGTTTGATCGTATGACTTGGGACATGTACAATAATGTGGAGAGTTTGATCGTATGACTTGGGACACGCTTAATAATGTGGCGAGTTTGATCGTATGACTTGGGACACGTTCAATAATGTGGCGAGTTTGATCGTATGACTTGGGACATGTTCAATAATGTGGCGAGTTTGATCGTATGACTTGGGACATGTACAATAATGTGGCGAGTTTGATCGTATGACTTGGGACACGCTCAATAATGTGGCGAGTTTGATCGTATGACTTGGGACATGTACAATAATGTGGCGAGTTTGATCGTATGACTTGGGACATGTACAATAATGTGGCGAGTTTGATCGTATGACTTGGGACTCAATAATGTGGCGAGTTTGATCGTATGACTTGGGACTCAATAATGTGGCGAGTTTGATCGTATGACTTGGGACATGTACAATAATGTGGAGAGTTTGATCGTATGACTTGGGACATGTACAATAATGTGGCGAGTTTGATCGTATGACTTGGGACTCAATAATGTGGCGAGTTTGATCGTATGACTTGGGACTCACTAATGTGGCGAGTTTGATCGTATGACTTGGGACATGTACAATAATGTGGCGAGTTTTTGTTTTTGTTTTTTTTTTAATAACATAATACTTTATTGTTTGACTCGCCTGTTAACAAAACACCTTAGATGCCCAGGTAAGCAAAAAAGCAATTTAAAGTTCCCTGTTTTACAATAGATCTCTTATCTAGGGTTAGTAAGAGATTAATTAGAGTCCACATGATCCCATTTCAAAAATACAACTAAATTTATCAATTATAGAATTAACATGTAAGTCAATCTATATCGGCATTGTATGATAACTTCAACATATAACATTTATATACATACATTGTACTCATATATTATAACTACTTACTAATTACTGATAGAATTGTCAAGATTTTGGTTTTATCTATTGTATCATTACAATTGGCCTTTAGCAAAGTGTTTAGTTCAGTTTTTAAAGTCTGTTTGCTCGTATGACTTGGGACATGCTCAATAATGTGGCGAGTTTGATCGTATGACTTGGGACATGCTCAATAATGTGGCGAGTTTGATCGTATGACTTGGGACATGCTCAATAATGTGGCGAGTTTGATCGTATGACTTGGGACATGCTCAATAATGTGGCGAGTTTGATCGTATGGTTGGATCTCAACCCAGATCCCTCTTAATAATCGGATTTCCGACAGCTATGGAGATAATAAACAATGAAAATCTTGTACGAATTCGCTTCCACTTCAAAATGAGATCACCAAACAACATAAACAATAAGTGCAATAGCAGGGTCAGTAAATGATAGGAGGGAAATGATAGGAGGGTCAGTAAATGATAGGAGGGAACTGATTATAAACTAAGAAGGTATAATATGTTCGTTAAATATCATTAAAATTAGGACAGAAAATATTATATTTCGAAACAACAGTTTAAAGTGTATGTTGACGTATTTTGTAATTCATATGTATACTTACGTATATCTACATAATAATTGGATATGTGCTTATTGACGTATGTCAAAGGAACAATCTGTGTATGTCTTGTTTTATTAAAACAACACATTTTGAATTAAAGAAAAACAAAAGTTATACAAATATCATTTATTTATTTGATATGGATATTGGGCAATTTTATTAATACTAATGATCAGAATTATAAACAAAAACAAACTTGTATGTGACTTGTTTTCTTCATACGTATAAACAAGTCGATAATTTACAATACACATAAAAATATCTGCCTTTCGGTAGAAAATTTGAGTCATTTTAACTTTCATCTTTTATGTGTTCATCTCTTTGATATATTTTGACTTTTTAACCCTGGCTTCACAAATGACATTCACTGTGGGTTATTTTGTTTATAATACTTGTGCAGGTAAATACATTAAAACGTCATTCTACGTCAAAATGACATCTTCTTTCGCACAGTTCCAGTAAATTAGTAAAACATCTTTATTATGGAATCAATTACATCATTTTAACTTTATTTGACCATGTTAAGGGTATTTCAAATTAACCTCAATTGCTGACGTTCGGAATTAAAGAAATCTATAATACCAATGCACGCCACTATGTCTTAAGTGCCTGAACCAAGCTAGAAAAAAGCAGTCATGTATATGTTTTAGGGAAATCGAATTTATCTCTGATTCTGCGATTTTCAGATTGCATTTTGAAACTATTCTGACGTTTCTCATTTACCGCAGATTTAACATTATAAAAACAAAGCCTTATCTACTGAATTGGGTAAAATTTCTTTTGTGAAATTAGATATTGCTTAATGTCCTGTAATAGAAAATACATAATTGTAACAAGATACGAAATTACCTTGTAATAAATGTATTCATTGCATCAAGATACGAAATGACCTTGTAATAAATGTATCATTGTAACAAGATACGAAATGACCTTGTAATAAATGTATTCATTGTAACAAGATACGAAATGACCTTGTAATAAATGTATTCATTGTAAAAAGATACGAAATGACCTTGTAATAAATGTATTCATTGTAACAAGATACGAAATGACCTTGTAATAAATGTATTCATTGTATCAATCAAAGATACGAAATGACCTTGTAATAAATGTATTCATTGTATCAATCAAATGAGGGGGGAATGCCTCACCAACAGAGTAGTTCACACTTGTAGTGGGAAAATCGTAAAGGAGACAAAGTCGATACACAAACACACACATAAGTGTGACAAAGTCGATACACAAACACACACATAAGTGTGACAAAGTCGATACACAAACACACACATAAGTGTATACATGATCGCTCTCTTCCTGGCTTGGTACAGGCATTTCAGTTGATAAGTTGCGGGGTCAAACTAGAACTATAGGCCAAACCTCACCTCTTATTGGAATGAAGCAAGTTGGGTTTTTTTTCATGTGAAGAAACTACATAAATATTTAGAGTACTTTAACTTTAAAAATATATATCTAAAAAATAAATTATATATTCTATGCTATGATAAAACGGGAAAATACGTTTTGGAATAAAGACTGATTGTCTTCAAACTCTTCTTCATAGTCGTCTGGACATACAATATCAAATCACTGAACACACAAAAATGATTCGGAAAGGGTGGGGGTTGCTACTAATATGAATCTTGAGTAAAAAAAAAAGGAAAATAAAAATTAGTACCCAGAAGGATAAATAATTGAACATATATAAAAACCATCTACGGCACTAGTTCTCACTCGAGGTTTGAGTTCGGCCCGTGTTACCCATACAAATGTTATTTGTTTTACTTTGTGCTACAATTGATGTTTTTGCACTAAGATCGTGATTTACTCTAAAATCTATTACGTTGCGTATTCATCGTGCGTCATCTCTTACAGAAAGCAAACTCATCGTAAAGTCATAGTTTTATTCAAAGCAAGTTATTTATTGTACCTTACCCGAGGTAGGGCTGGACACATAAATCTATGTTTAACCTCGCCATTTGATTAAAGTGTCGGCATCAATCCGGGATAGTGAGCGGTAATATACCGGTATATATATGTGTGTGTTATCAACGCTGTCCTGATTTGTTTATGGTGAAGTATGTTTCGTTTTTCCTTTTATTCGATAACCACACATAAAATACATCCATGTGAATTTGATATCAGTCAAAAGCTATTGATTTTAATTATGATTTGATTTGATTTGATTTGATTTGATTTATTGTGTTTAACGCCACTTTCAGCAATATTTCAGCTATATCATGGCGACCAGTTTTGGTGGTGGAAGAAGCCGGAGTACCCGGAGAGAACCACTGACCATGGGCAAGCAACTGGTAAACTTTATTACTTGCGGCTCGGAGTCGAGTGCACCCTTTTTTGTAATTTACAAAGCCGGGCGCGAACCCACACCGTATTGGTGATAGGCTTATATGAGTTGTTACGTAATCCAACTGACCTAACTCATTGAGCCCCTCGATTTTAATTATGTAATACATGTTGTTCAAATTATTTTGTACATGGTGTATATCATTGTTTTGGTAGATAATAACTGCTACTGAGTTTTGGTAGATAATAACTGCTACTGAGTTTTGGTAGATAATAACTGCTACTGAGTTTTGGTAGATAATAATTGCTACTGAGTTTTGGTAGATAATAACTGCTACTGAGTTTTGGTAGATAATAACTGCTACTGAGTTTTGGTAGATAATAACTGCTACTGAGTTTTGGTAGATAATAACTGCTACTGAGTTTTGGTAGATAATAACTGCTACTGAGTTTTGGTAGATAATAACTGCTACTGAGTTTTGGTAGATAATAACTGCTACTGAGTTTTGGTAGATAATAACTGCTACTGAGTTTTGGTAGATAATAACTCCTACTGAGTTTTGGTAAATAATAACTGCTACTGAGTTTTGGTAGATAATAACTGCTACTGAGTTTTGCAATCCAAAAGTTAAAACAACACTTCAAAGTTTAATAATAATGATTAAATACAAATAAGCCAACTGTCGTGTTCAAACTTTATTCCAATGTTCGACTTGGCCGGCGACAAACTGTATGTATAATATGTCGACCGTAAAGGAACAATTAAAGAAAATGATGGATTTCTAAAGAACTGGACTTCCAACGTTATATTTCGCGATCCTTTTGTGTTCAATGTTTTGATGTGGGGTCTTGTTGTTGATATTGGTGGAATTGTTGACCACCACTTCTGTAGAGATGGTTGTTCGTTTTGTTGATGTTGGAGGAAATTTTAACCTCCACTATTTAAGCTTTCTGTAGAGGTGGTCGTTCGTTTTGTTGATATTGGTGGAATTGTTGACAATCGCTGTTTAAGCTTTCTTTAGAGGTGGTTGTTCGTTTTGTTGATATTGGTGGAATTGTTGACAATCGCTATTTAAACTTTCTTTAGAGGTGGTCGTTCGTTTTGTTGATATTGGTGGAATTGTTGACAATCGCTGTTTAAACTTTCTTTAGAGGTGGTCGTTCGTTTTGTTGATATTGGTGGAATTGTTGACAATCGCTGTTTAAACTTTCTTTAGAGGTGGTCGTTCGTTTTGTTGATATTGGTGGAATTGTTGACAATCGCTGTTTAAACTTTCTTTAGAGGTGGTCGTTCGTTTTGTTGATATTGGTGGAATTGTTGACAATCGCTGTTTAAACTTTCTTTAGAGGTGGTCGTTCGTTTTGTTGATATTGGTGAAATTGTCGACAATCGCTGTTTAAACTTTCTTTAGAGGTGGTCGTTCGTTTTGTTGATATTGGTGGAATTGTTGACAATCGCTGTTTAAACTTTCTTTAGAGGTGGTCGTTCGTTTTGTTGATATTGGTGGAATTGTTGACAATCGCTGTTTAAACTTTCTTTAGAGGTGGTCGTTCGTTTTGTTGATATTGGTGGAATTGTTGACAATCGCTGTTTAAACTTTCTTTAGAGGTGGTCGTTCGTTTTGTTGATATTGGTGGAATTGTTGACAATCGCTGTTTAAACTTTCTTTAGAGGTGGTCGTTCGTTTTGTTGATATTGGTGGAATTGTTGACAATCACTGTTTAAACTTTCTTTAGAGGTGGTCGTTCGTTTTGTTGATATTGGTGGAATTGTTGACAATCGCTGTTTAAACTTTCTTTAGAGGTGGTTGTTCGTTTTGTTGATATTGGTGGAATTGTTGACAATCGCTGTTTAAACTTTCTTTAGAGGTGGTCGTTCGTTTTGTTGATATTGGTGGAATTGTTGACAATCGCTGTTTAACTTTCTTTAGAGGTGGTCGTTCGTTTTGTTGATATTGGTGGAATTGTTGACAATCACTGTTTAAACTTTCTTTAGAGGTGGTCGTTCGTTTTGTTGATATTGGTGGAATTGTTGACAATCGCTGTTTAAACTTTCTTTAGAGGTGGTTGTTCGTTTTGTTGATATTGGTGGAATTGTTGACAATCGCTGTTTAAACTTTCTTTAGAGGTGGTCGTTCGTTTTGTTGATATTGGTGGAATTGTTGACAATCGCTGTTTAAACTTTCTTTAGAGGTGGTCTTTCGTTTTGTTGATATTGGTGGAATTGTTGACAATCGCTGTTTAAACTTTCTTTAGAGGTGGTCGTTCGTTTTGTTGATATTGGTGGAATTGTTGACAATCGCTGTTTAAACTTTCTTTAGAGGTGGTCGTTCGTTTTGTTGATTATGGTGGAATTGTGGACAATCACTGTTTAAACTTTCTTTAGAGGTGGTCGTTCGTTTTGTTGATATTGGTGGAATTGTTGACAATCGCTGTTTAACTTTCTTTAGAGGTGGTTGTTCGTTTTGTTGATATTGGTGGAATTGTCGACAATCGCTGTTTAAACTTTCTTTAGAGGTGGTCGTTCGTTTTGTTGATATTGGTGGAATTGTTGACAATCGCTGTTTAAACTTTCTTTAGAGGTGGTCTTTCGTTTTGTTGATATTGGTGGAATTGTTGACAATCGCTGTTTAAACTTTCTTTAGAGGTGGTCGTTCGTTTTGTTGATATTGGTGGAATTGTTGACAATCGCTGTTTAAACTTTCTTTAGAGGTGGTCGTTCGTTTTGTTGATTATGGTGGAATTGTGGACAATCACTGTTTAAACTTTCTTTAGAGGTGGTCGTTCGTTTTGTTGATATTGGTGGAATTGTTGACAATCGCTGTTTAACTTTCTTTAGAGGTGGTTGTTCGTTTTGTTGATATTGGTGGAATTGTCGACAATCGCTGTTTAAACTTTCTTTAGAGGTGGTCGTTCGTTTTGTTGATATTGGTGGTATTGTTGACAATCGCTGTTTAAACTTTCTTTAGAGGTGGTTGTTCGTTTCTTTTCATAACAGATATAATATTCATTGATGTCCATGTTTTATTTATAATCAATACGATTTCACTTCAGATAATGGCCGATTTATCAGTCATTTATTAAATGACGTTTGAGTAATAGAATTTTATTGATGGAAATATACAACTTTTTGTTATTCCATGGTTGATGACAATAAAATAGTGTGAATCATGAAATAGACTAGAAAAACAAACGATGTTGTCGTGAATACAAAATTATGTACGACCAGTGAACCGTTACAATTTCAGGAAAAAGTTCGAAGACTTAATTTCAAAATTTCCATTAATTTTCTAAGTACCACATCAACTATCTCAGGTTTACTGACTTAATTAGATTTTAGTTCTCATATAGCCATGAATAATTATATAAATACAAGTAATAGTCCTACGTAGATCCGGCACTTTATGTACAATATCAGGAAATCATGAATCTTATTGAAATAAATTAGATTCATCGTCCTGAAAATCAACGACCTATTTAAAACAATCTGATTAACATTAGACGTTTGTTGGATCTTATTATCATTTTCATGTTTTCTGTCAATCGACATTTGGTATAGGAACAAGTTACAGCTCTCATTGCTATCTTGTTTAGGCACCTTGGTTTTCGTTGCTTCCGAAGATTCGATTTCCAATCTTTGACTTTGAACGTACATTGTACCTGATGGATGGAGGTTATTCCAGAAATGTTTCGTGCACACTAAATTAGATATCTACGCTTTAAATATTTAGGTTGATATTTCTACTTTTAGACTATTAGTTCACTAGGGTATCATCCACTTTAAATATCTAGGTCGATATTTCTATTTTTAGACTATTAGTCCACCAGGGTATCACCCATCCAGTTGTCGGTGTTCACCACTGATATGGTTTATATGATATATTAGTATTTATTGCTAAAATTGTTAACAAATCCTAAATAATTTAATTCTGATTAAAGCTAAGGGTTTCCTCCTGCATCGGTACATTTCAACCTTGGACAAATTGGGCTACCCTGTTTAGTAAATTAGGCTACCCTGTTTAGTGAATTGGGCTACCCTGTTTAGTAAATTGGGCTACCCTGTTTAGTAAATTGGGCTACCCTGTTTAGTGAATTGGGATACCCTGTTTAGTGAATTGGGCTACCCTGTTTAGTAAATTGGGCTACCCTGTTTAGTAAATTGGGCTACCCTGTTTAGTGAATTGGGATACCCTGTTTAGTGAATTGGGCTACCCTGTTTAGTAAATTGGGCTACCCTGTTTAGTGAATTGGGCTACCCTGTTTAGTGAATTGGGCTACCCTGTTTAGTGAATTGGGCTACCCTGTTTAGTAAATTGGGCTACCCTGTTTAGTGAATTGGGCTACCCTGTTTAGTGAATTGGGCTACCCTGTTTAGTGAATTGGGCTACCCTGTTTAGTAAATTAGGCTACCCTGTTTAGTGAATTGGGCTACCCTGTTTAGTGAATTGGGCTACCCTGTTTAGTAAATTAGGCTACCCTGTTTAGTGGGTTTTGTTTTCTTGGTTCATTTGCCTTTCTAAACTTTTGACTATTGAGTGTAAATGATCGAGGTAATTCTAGAAACACGTCGTGTTCATTTAGTTAGATCTCTATGATCGAGGTAATTCTAGAAACACGTCGTGTTCATTTAGTTAGATCTCTATGATCGAGGTAATTCTAGAAACACGTCGTGTTCATTTAATTAGATCTCTATGATCGAGGTAATTCTAGAAACACGTCGTGTTCATTTAGTTAGATCTCTATGATCGAGGTAATTCTAGAAACACGTCGTGTTCATTTAGTTAGATCTCTATGATCGAGGTAATTCTAGAAACACGTCGTGTTCATTTAGTTAGATCTCTATGATCGAGGTAATTCTAGAAACACGTCGTGTTCATTTAGTTAGATCTCTATGATCGAGGTAATTCTAGAAACACGTCGTGTTCATTTAGTTAGATCTCTATGATCGAGGTAATTCTAGAAACACGTCGTGTTCATTTAGTTAGATCTCTATGATCGAGGTAATTCTAGAAACACGTCGTGTTCATTTAGTTAGATCTCTATGATCGAGGTAATTCTAGAAACACGTTGTGTTCATTTAGTTAGATCTCTATGATCGAGGTAATTCTAGAAACACGTCGTGTTCATTTAGTTAGATCTCTATGATCGAGGTAATTCTAGAAACACGTCGTGTTCATTTAGTTAGATCTCTATGATCGAGGTAATTCTAGAAACACGTCGTGTTCATTTAGTTAGATCTCTATGATCGAGGTAATTCTAGAAACACGTCGTGTTCATTTAGTTAGATCTCTATGATCGAGGTAATTCTAGAAACACGTCGTGTTCATTTAGTTAGATCTCTACGTTTTATTTGAAACAACAAATGAGTGACGCTTCATATCGATTAATGAATGACTTGTTGTTGTTACCATCACTGTACCAAGTCAGGGTCATTACGGTTTTCACAGTTTTCCGGTTGTTGACTGATTTTGTCTGTTTATATACTTATGAGTTTTGACTTTCCCTTTGGAAGAATGTTCGGAGTTCGGTAATTTTGTTTTTACCCTTATTGACCAACATTTCGGCTATATTCATAATAAATATAACTTCGCATATAATACACCAAGAAAAACAATGGGTCTGTGGTTATATATGTACATTATCTCAATGACAAAATGGGTGCATGGCATAGGAATGGACATTTTAACTTTGTAACGAGTCACCAACGACAACTTCTAACAATAGTTAATTAGGGACTGTTGAAAATATATCTACAAGTAACGTGGCATTATCTAAATACGGGACACTGATATACGTTACGTCATAAGTTCTAATGAACTTCTAATTGTAATATAAAGGTTGAGTGTTGTACCATTTTATATCCCAGTGTCTATCGAGTCGAAGTACTGGAGGTCAAACTTTAACATAATACAATAGTTAATAGCTTAAAACGTCCTTTAACAAGTAAACACTATCGGTTCGTGTTAGCATCTAGCTTAAGTTATGTTGTGAAATATTGTCAATTAGGATATGCTTGAAGAACCATATTAGAAGTCCTTAAATGAAGCGGCTTATCTTGTAATAATACTATTGACAACTTCTAAGCATAAAAAGAAACCAAAATAAAAATACCACATTGTCGGAACAATTTCAAATTCTAAGCTGGAAATCGCACAGACAGAGGTAAAATCAATACCTATAGCACACATGCACATGAGCTTTCACTTTTTTGGATTGGAACAGCGATAAAAAGTGGCGGGATTAAGTAAATATTAGAAATTACCGAAGGGGCAATCAAAAATGGACAATCCAGAGAAACTTGCAACACATGGTATACAAGACGAAGAAAAACAAAACAGACACACAACACAATATGTGTTGGACAAACAACTGGAGGTAAAGATGATCCGAACATCGTTTCTTTGCCGAAATCGTAACGAACATCACAACATGGAACTCAGAACGTAAAGAAACATAATAGGACAACACAAAAAACTAAAAACTCAAAAAAATGAACAAGCACGAAATGATATATGGGTGATACTAAATTAAAAGATTTCATTTGTGTCATATTTTTTTTATCATTCGTGTTACTACACGACGGATGTCACTAGTGGAGCAGGAAATACTTACCATCCGCAACACCTAAGTTCACTCCGTTCATGTTCATGTATCTTTTGCTTAGTGTTTTGTAGATCATTATTTGTCCTCTTGTCCTTTTTCGTTTGGCCATTCCTTCTTTGATTGATAACTTAAAATTAACCTTTAGTATCTTAAACCTTTCTTATTTGGAGTGCAAAGCATGCAACACAATTGATTGATCCTATTTATACATTCTGTGAAGAAGTCTTGTTTTACTTCCGGGTTTATTTTTATTGTAGGATCGTGTTTTATGATCTGTTGATGATATGTTATTACTGTTTATTTATATCTTTTATTGATGTTTCTTTGTCTATCTGGATTTAAATGTTTTTGCTGATCTCTTTAAATCCTATTTTTAATGTTGTCTGGGAATTTAAGTCGCTTGACTTTTAGATTTTATACAATAATAAAACGTAGATATCAAATTAGTAATGTTGTGTTAAATGTGTTAAACATGGCTGTATTGTAAGTTATGACATCATTGCTCTCATCAAAGTTTGTTGTGTTAAATGTGCTAAACATGGCTGTATTGTAAGTTGTGACATCATTGCTCTCATCAAAGTTTGTTGTGTTAAATGTGCTAAACATGGCTGTATTGTAAGTTATGACATCATTGCTCTCATCAAAGTTTGTTGTGTTAAATGTGTTAAACATGGCTGTATTGTAAGTTATGACATCATTGCTCTCATCAAAGTTTGTTGTGTTAAATGTGTTAAACATGGCTGTATTGTAAGTTATGACATCATTGCTCTCATCAAAGTTTGTTGTGTTAAATGTGTTAAACATGGCTGTATTGTAAGTTGTGACATCATTCCTCTCATCAAAGTTTGTTGTGTTAAATGTGTTAAACATGGCTGTATTGTAAGTTGTGACATCATTGCTCTCATCAAAGTTTGTTGTGTTAAATGTGTTAAACATGGCTGTATTGTAAGTTGTGACATCATTGCTCTCATCAAAGTTTGTTGTGTTAAATGTGTTAAACATGGCTGTATTGTAAGTTGTGACATCATTGCTCTCATCAAAGTTTGTTGTGTTAAATGTGTTAAACATGGCTGTATTGTAAGTTGTGACATCATTGCTCTCATCAAAGTTTGTTGTGTTAAATGTGTTAAACATGGCTGTATTGTAAGTTGTGACATCATTGCTCTCATCAAAGTTTGTTGTGTTAAATGTGTTAAACATGGCTGTATTGTAAGTTGTGACATCATTGCTCTCATCAAAGTTTGTTGTGTTAAATGTGTTAAACATGGCTGTATTGTAAGTTGTGACATCATTGCTCTCATCAAAGTTTGTTGTGTTAAATGTGTTAAACATGGCTGTATTGTAAGTTATGACATCATTGCTCTCATCAAAGTTTGTTGTGTTAAATGTGTTAAACATGGCTGTATTGTAAGTTGTGACATCATTGCTCTCATCAAAGTTTGTTGTGTTAAATGTGTTAAACATGGCTGTATTGTAAGTTGTGACATCATTGCTCTCATCAAAGTTTGTTGTGTTAAATGTGTTAAACATGGCTGTATTGTAAGTTGTGACATCATTGCTCTCATCAAAGTTTGTTGTGTTAATTGTGTTAAACATGGCTGTATTGTAAGTTGTGACATCATTGCTCTCATCAAAGTTTGTTGTGTTAAATGTGTTAAACATGGCTGTATTGTAAGTTGTGACATCATTGCTCTCATCAAAGTTTGTTGTGTTAAAAGTGTTAAACATGGCTGTATTGTAAGTTGTGACATCATTGCTCTCATCAAAGTTTGTTGTGTTAAATGTGTTAAACATGGCTGTATTGTAAGTTGTGACATCATTGCTCTCATCAAAGTTTGTTGTGTTAATTGTGTTAAACATGGCTGTATTGTAAGTTGTGACATCATTGCTCTCATCAAAGTTTGTTGTGTTAAATGTGTTAAACATGGCTGTATTGTAAGTTGTGACATCATTGCTCTCATCAAAGTTTGTTGTGTTAAATGTGTTAAACATGGCTGTATTGTAAGTTATGACGTCATTGCTCTCATCAAAGTTTGTTGTGTTAAATGTGTTAAACATGGCTGTATTGTAAGTTGTGACGTCATTGCTCTCATCAAAGTTTGTTGTGTTAAATGTGTTAAACATGGCTGTATTGTAAGTTGTGACATCATTGCTCTCATCAAAGTTTGTTGTGTTAAATGTGTTAAACATGGCTGTATTGTAAGCTATGACATCATTGCTCTCATCAAAGTTTGTTGTGTTAAATGTGTTAAACATGGCTGTATTGTAAGTTGTGACATCATTGCTCTCATCAAAGTTTGTTGTGTTAAATGTGTTAAACATGGCTGTATTGTAAGTTGTGACATCATTGCTCTCATCAAAGTTTGTTGTGTTAAATGTGTTAAACATGGCTGTATTGTAAGTTGTGACATCATTGCTCTCATCAAAGTTTGTTGTGTTAAATGTGTTAAACATGGCTGTATTGTAAGTTGTGACATCATTGCTCTCATCAAAGTTTGTTGTGTTAAATGTGTTAAACATGGCTGTATTGTAAGTTGTGACATCATTGCTCTCATCAAAGTTTGTTGTGTTAATTGTGTTAAACATGGCTGTATTGTAAGTTGTGACATCATTGCTCTCATCAAAGTTTGTTGTGTTAAATGTGTTAAACATGGCTGTATTGTAAGTTGTGACATCATTGCTCTCATCAAAGTTTGTTGTGTTAAAAGTGTTAAACATGGCTGTATTGTAAGTTGTGACATCATTGCTCTCATCAAAGTTTGTTGTGTTAAATGTGTTAAACATGGCTGTATTGTAAGTTGTGACATCATTGCTCTCATCAAAGTTTGTTGTGTTAATTGTGTTAAACATGGCTGTATTGTAAGTTGTGACATCATTGCTCTCATCAAAGTTTGTTGTGTTAAATGTGTTAAACATGGCTGTATTGTAAGTTGTGACATCATTGCTCTCATCAAAGTTTGTTGTGTTAAATGTGTTAAACATGGCTGTATTGTAAGTTGTGACATCATTGCTCTCATCAAAGTTTGTTGTGTTAAATGTGTTAAACATGGCTGTATTGTAAGTTGTGACATCATTGCTCTCATCAAAGTTTGTTGTGTTAAATGTGTTAAACATGGCTGTATTGTAAGTTGTGACATCATTGCTCTCATCAAAGTTTGTTGTGTTAAATGTGTTAAACATGGCTGTATTGTAAGTTGTGACATCATTGCTCTCATCAAAGTTTGTTGTGTTAAATGTGTTAAACATGGCTGTATTGTAAGTTGTGACATCATTGCTCTCATCAAAGTTTGTTGTGTTAAATGTGTTAAACATGGCTGTATTGTAAGTTGTGACATCATTGCTCTCATCAAAGTTTGTTGTGTTAAATGTGTTAAACATGGCTGTATTGTAAGTTGTGACATCATTGCTCTCATCAAAGTTTGTTGTGTTAAATGTGTTAAACATGGCTGTATTGTAAGTTGTGACATCATTCCTCTCATCAAAGTTTGTTGTGTTAAATGTGTTAAACATGGCTGTATTGTAAGTTGTGACATCATTGCTCTCATCAAAGTTTGTTGTGTTAAATGTGTTAAACATGGCTGTATTGTAAGTTGTGACATCATTGCTCTCATCAAAGTTTGTTGTGTTAAATGTGTTAAACATGGCTGTATTGTAAGTTGTGACATCATTGCTCTCATCAAAGTTTGTTGTGTTAAATGTGTTAAACATGGCTGTATTGTAAGTTATGACGTCATTGCTCTCATCAAAGTTTGTTGTGTTAAATGTGTTAAACATGGCTGTATTGTAAGTTATGACGTCATTGCTCTCATCAAAGTTTGTTGTGTTAAATGTGTTAAACATGGCTGTATTGTAAGTTATGACATCATTGCTCTCATCAAAGTTTGTTGTGTTAAATGTGTTAAACATGGCTGTATTGTAAGTTATGACGTCATTGCTCTCATCAAAGTTTTGTTTTTGTCTTCTAATATGACGTTTATATCTGTCTTATTTTGCTTCGAACTTTAAAAGGATTTCTGAAATAGTACTAAAAATGAAAAATATAAAATAATTTATTTTTCTACAATATAAAACAATGGAATATTTGCAATAAAATCACAATATGAAACACTACTGCTGTAAATTCTGAACATTTGTTTCAACACATATAACAATTTAAAACATAATCCATTTAATGGATACATACAAGTTATATAACAATAATGTCGTAGAAACAATCATAATATATGAAACTACTGATCTCGTCAAGTTTCAAATTCATAAATTCCATAGTGGAACCCCTTAGAAACGAACGTTAATAGGTGAAATGTATATTCTTCTTTGCATTGCTAAATCATTCATATTTATTCCGCTATAAATTATAATTAATTCTTCAACATGACAGCTCTATATCATAAATCACCTTCATAGTTTATAGAAGCTGTATTGGACACATGTTGTGAAGACAACTACCTTCATAAAAGTAAATAAAACATTATGTAAATACTTAGCAATACATGTGACAAGAATAAAATTAGGTACAAATTACATTTATAAAACAACTACATAGGTAACTTCAACATAGGTGACCTTAGGTAACTTCAACATATGCCTTTCCTCAAGGTGACCTTAGCCGATGTTGGCTACAATTGGTTTTCCGGTTGTTGACTGATTTTGTCTGTTTATATAATTATGAGTTTTGACTTTCCCTTTGTAAGATTGTTCGGAGTTCGGTAATTTTGTTATTACCCTTATTGGCCTTTCGATGTTATTGTTCCCAAATACTTTTAAATTATTTGGTTTCCAAACTATCAATTTTGAGCATACCTGATGAAGATTCTTCCAGACATTCGTCGTGCGCACTAAATTAGATATCTACGTTTTCATTACTTTATTTTGTACCCAAGCGTAACGTGGGATAGTCTAACATGCTCATTTACTGTCATATCCTTTCTTACTCATTAATAGCCTGAATGTTAATTATATAAAGGACAATTACTGGAAGTCTCAGAAAAGATTAAAGATAACAAAGGTGTAATCAAAAGCCGTAAATCGAAGAAGGAAACATATTTTTCAGTATAAATTATGTCTCTGCAGAAAAGATTATAAACGATGGATTTTCATATAGTGAAAATGTATAAAGATAAGGTGTCAATAAAAATGTCAAAAATATTTTTTTATCAATGTGTGACGTAAAAGTGTCTTTGACATTTACTTCCCTGAGTTTGGGTGCTGCTTTGACAACTGTTTTACCTGTTTTGTTCAAGAATTGTTATAAATACTGTTATAGTGACAGCCGGAAACTTTGAGCCGTAATGAAAGCGGGAGGTTTGGCGCTTTAAAATCTGATTCAACCCACCATTTCTTTAGAAATGCCTGTACCAAGTCAGGGTCATTACGGTTTTCACAGTTTGCCGGTGTTGACAGATTTTGTCTGTTTATATACTTATGAATTTTGATTTTCCATTTGTAAGATTGTTCGGAGTTCGGTAATTTTGTTATTACCCTTATTTACGTACTTTTTCATTTATTCTTCATTTTGATGAACAACGCTACGATAGATGCATAGGAGGGACAATTTGAACAAAGATACAAGAAGCTTATTAATGATTGGTGAACATAAAGAGTAAAAAACAATAACATTAAAACATTATTACTCTGACAAAACATTCAAATGTCTATATCACTGGGTATATTAGGGCTGTCTTTCGTTATATGATGTACGCTATTCGAAGCATTTACTTGTATCCTTTGAATAACAGGGAACCATTAACATACGTTCGAATCACATTAGAATATAGAATGTTGGACGTCAGGTGTAGTAATTTAAATCTTGATCTTATTACTCTGGTTCTTGCAGGGGGTTATATTTGTAGAATTCCCAATCCACTTTTCCTCTATATTGTTATGCTTACAGAGGAAAGACCATGTTTAAAATATAATACATTAAAAATTCAAACTGATTAAACCTTATCTGAAATACAATTATACATTAAGCAAACAAAAATCATGTTTTCTGTTCAATAATCACAGCTATAATTTAATTTTCGTCCGTTCTTCTTGTACGTTTATCTTTAATCTAGTATCTATTTCACGTGAGTGTCAGACGTAATGGTTCACTAATTAAGAAACAGCAACAATACGAAAGAATTATCTTGGTTATGTTGAACATACAAAATAAATCGTTAAAACTTTAACTATTACAGCAATTCTGGCGTCGCGGTGATCTTTTGGTTAAGGCTATCAGTCGTATATAACCCCCAATATCCTGTTGACAATCAGATATAGATATACGACCACCTCAGTCCGAGGTGTGTTTGACTTGTACATTAAGTGAGAAAGCTTAGCATGTAGTACTCAGCTATATTCTCTATGAACTCTGACCTATTCCACCAGTAAACCTAGTTGCCATGATATCACTGAAAGGACATTCAATATACAGAAGTATCATTTATTTTCGTTTGTATCAATTTTCAAGGATATACAGATAGTGAGGTGTTCGTTGACATTTGAATTCTTCGTTTTGATACTAACATGCATAACCCCTCTTGTTACATACGACTTTCGTGGTCCACTTAATTTCGTGGTTTCAATATATCAACTAAAAAACATGAAAATTGGCATTCAACGAATAGAAATGAATTTACAATGAAGTTTTAACATTGCGCCTCACACTAGTGGAGAAGAAACTGCTGACCCTTCCGGAGCACCAGAATTCACCCCCGCTTTGTAGTGGGGTTCGTGTTACTCGATCTTTAGTTTTATGTGTAATGTTTTGTATATCATTGTTGGTCCTTTTGTCCGTTTTCTTTTGGCCATTGTGTTTTCTGTCCTTCTTCGATTTACGGATTCTGATTAGCTTCAAACTCTTCTTGAGACCAATCTTGATGTTAACAATAATACACCAGAGTAAACATGAAATAAGCATAAGAAAGAGATTTGTACACATTATAAATTTACAAACACATTTGAATATCTTTTCACATTACCTATATCAACATCCAAACATACAAATCATACACGAAACACATTATCTATAATATATATATATACAATAATGTAGCTAAAACATAAATTAAATCATTTTCTTTTTCCAATCTTTTGACTGAACGTTTGAAGTTCATTCCAGAAACTCCCCTTGCATACAATGTAAGATATCTAGTTTTTTAGCACAAACAAATAGAGGCCGTCGTGGTCATGATCGCATAGTAGTTGGATTTTCAACTACCTATGGAATCAGTACCTATTACCACTAAAGTTGTGAGTTCGAATCCCACTCAGGCAAGGTGTACTCAATACAACATACAACATTATGTGATAACGTTTGTCACTGACATGCGACAGATCGGTGGTTTTCTCCTGGTACTCCGGTTTCCTCCACCAATAAAACTGACCGCTACGATATAACTGAAATATTGTTGAAAGTGGCATTGAACACCATAAACCAACCTTAACCCAAGCAAGTTTTCGTTAATTATTCATGACTTTTTTTCAACCTATGACCAGATCTTAACTGTCATAAAACTATTCAAAACGATTTTCTTACTTGTACTCAAAAATCGTCTAATTAAAACACTACATCTATTGGATACAGTGCTCTGATAAACCGATTTTCGAAAACAAGAACAAAACTCGTGCTTGATAGTTTTATGGTCGTCAGCCCCGTTGATTAATTTACTTCTGCCAGTCATTCGTGTCATATATTCAAGGATTATTTAAAAGATACTGACAAGTAATAACCTAGACTTTTTTCTGCATGATAATTTGCAAATAAAATATTAGAAATATTGTTAATGTTGTTTGTTCCTATGCAAAAACACCAAGATGGAAAAATGTGTAATTATTCAAAACGTCTCTTAGCTTCAAACGTGACACAAATGATAGTTCTCATTAACAAATTAAAGGAAACAGGAAATGCTATACCTTCCGAGGAACATTGTCTCACTCCAAAACTTTGGTACTTTACTGTTTGTCTTCCAGATTTAAATTTCGGTTGTTAATACAAGTTTGTCTAGAAAATCTTAACATTGCTTTTAATTATTTTTCAAAACAACAGACGATTTAAGCATTCAATCATCAGCAGACTAACACCAAATGCATGTTGCCTTTCAATCATTTACACATGCAAGTATAATCAGACTAAAAACAAATCTTAAATTACAAAATACCATATTTCAAGATTAAATCTTATCCTGGAAAAAAGTGCACACATTTCGACTGTATAATTGTGCTATAAAACCATTAAACAATAACTTCGTTCAATTTTGTATTTCTCTTTCTCATATCTCTGTCAAACTTTCGTGTCCCTATCTTCACAATGATAAATCGATCACATGGCATTGGATGGTTACGTGAACATGTATTCCCGAATACCATTCTTAATAAAGTCTTTAAATAACTGTTCGGAATGTTTCATTTTGTACATTAAGGCATTTGAAATTGCATGTTCTGTGTCAGCAACTGTAATCATTTCTATAAAACGTCCAAGTGATGCTAATCCTCTGATGGCGGGATTAATGTCTAAACCTGTTATATAGAAAACAACATGTTTAAACATGACATTCAGCATTTGGTAAAAATAAGATGATGCTAAATGGTTTATATAAATGTTTTAATATGATTGGCATAAATCAATTACACAGCATAACTTATTGTACTAAAGTAATAAAAAGAGGAAAATGACAAATCTATATAGCACAAATCACACCAGAGCGGAACAAAGAAAATCAAAACTAGACAAAATACTAGTTCCTAACAACTTTTGAAATAGACAGTGGACCAAGCACACAAAAAGCCCACAAAAATATGAAGATCATGCATAGTTCGACCCTATGGTGCCGCGGGTTCTATGATACCGGTATTCACGCGCTATTGCAACCAATTTTCGAAGCCATTTTTTTATTTAATTACCACGGTACCATATGACACCGATATATATATAGCAATACAACAGCAGTGGTTGGGTCAAATTGGTTGTATTGTAGATGCATTGTATGTTCTGTATATATCCAGTAGTACATGTTGCAAGCAATATTTCATTCATTGTTGTGGTCACGTACGTACGTGGGCGACTGTCTTGTTTCTTCCTGATTTTCTATAACATCGAATATATAAAAATAAGATTTAGTCTCTCCGCTGCGTGGAACAACATCTCCCAAGGGGTGATCACTGCTAGTGTCGGACTAATCAAGTACACTACTCGCCCATATGAGCGGACTAAATTGGAGTGCACGTAAATTACAGCTTTCAACAGTTTTGAGTAGTCGCTTTTGACCTTGTTGCAAAGCAAACGTTCTTACGTAATACCCTTTTTCCAGTGACAATCAAAACAGTCGTTCATGGGCACAATAAGGTCTAGTTTCTCTTTAACTTTCCAAGAAAATTAAGACTGATATTTACCCGCAGATTGTTTGACATTCACTATTTAAGACCATAAACAAGCTACAATGTCTGATGATTTAATGTTTGAAGATAATAAAATAGCATATGTCTACACCATTACCTTTCGTAGCTGTTTACTTTACACACTTAACATTAAATAAGTACACACAATGTAGTTCCATTTACTCGTTCTCAAATGCGATCAAAACGATTTTTGTTTGGACATGTCCTTCTTCGATTTAAGGCTTCTGGTTATCTCTTTGGCATTTTAAAACTTTTCTTAGATAAAGCTCGAGTTATAGTACAAACAGGAGCAGTAATATACAGTTTTTAAACCCCTTGGTATATCAAATAATCCAGAAACTAAATTCAATAAACATGTTATTCAAGAACTCCAGCATTTGTATAAGCCGTTTTCTTCCGATCAAATTAATATTTTCTACAAGCCTCAAAATTAAATCTTAATCCCTGTATTCTTCACTTTGACCACATTGATGTGTTGATTCCTTGAAATTAAATTTCCACGACAAATGTAGGAATGTTGTACCAATGTATAAAGAAATCCAGAGCAACATCACTACAACCATAACCCTGCTATTCAGACTTATTAAGGTATTTGTCTAAAGTGACACGATTTATTGAGAAAAGACATCTTGGGATAGTAGTATGACCATGGTATGTCCAAAAGACAAACTTAGAAAATACACTTCGAAAAAAAATCAAGAGTTGCCGTTTTAATTACCAGAGGTTGCCTTTTTTCAATACGATTTAAATAAAAAGCAAATTTCCAAAATTTTTTGTAGGCTACAACAGATGAATTTGATCATTTAGATTTACTAGATGTGTAAATCTTTTTTTCCAAAGCATAGAAAAAAAGGTTAACAAAATATCGGGTGGTATTATTATTATATTTAAGAAATATTTGTCAATGCATGTGATTTTTTTTACAATCAGAGTCAGAATACACTCAGTGAACGAGAAATATAAATTTTATTTGTACTCGACTCGAAACAGGAAAGAAAAGCTCACCAGAGTCTTGATTTCTTCCTGTTCCTAAATCTCATACCAATAACTTTTATATTTGCCGACAATGTACGTATATACTGACTTCCTTGTTAAAGACTATAAATCTGGATAATATGGAGTAGGCATCGCCTAGATGCGAGCACAGCATTTCTGTCTATGGCCAGTGTGTATATATTTGAGTGAAAGTTGAATATCACAAAATAATATAAGTAGGTATGGCCTATAGAGAGGACATTAGTATTTGAAATTAAATGATATCCCCTATGACATCCATTGGAAAGTTAAATGAAGTAAAATAGAAAAGTATGAGAAAAAAGTATGGAATCTTTTATTGTTGGACTAGGGACAGTGCAAACATTGAAGACTAACTAGTACTAGTACGCGGGTGGTATCAACCATTATAAAGCCTACAGGGGGTAGTAGACGCCGGTGTCTGTAAAATGAAAGTATGGTCTTTTAAGTCATAAGAAAAGAGTTTTATTACGAAAATATCAATTAATGCAACCAACATACATAAGCAATATTGGCCTATACCATGCTATGTACAGTCGATATATATTCATGAAGTGTAAATGATGAATGACGTACGGTCAGGGCCGTCTTGTCAGCAATATAGGCCCCGGTCAAAGCAGTGCACTGAGGCCCATATCTATACAAACACTCACAGAAATAAAATTATAAATGGTCGATAAAATTAAACATATATTTCTTGTATTGATACTTCCAACAAAATCAGTGTTTAAGAATAAAAAATTATGCCGTATACAACATACATGGATTAGCATGGGGTTCATTTGCTTATGGGACCACCGGGCAACTGTCCATTGTGCCCATACATAAGACCGCACTGCGTACGGTTACTTTAATACTGATAATCTTCATTTCGACATTTTAAAGTATGTGTATTTGGGCCAATATTATGCTATCTCCAAGTGAACAAAATAGTTTTTAATTTTAAAAGAATTATATAGGTACCGCTTTCATCAGACATGTCTCTGCTTTCACATACAAAATATTTATCAATATTCAATATTTGTTTTATTGGAAAAAGCACAGTAGAGGCGTGATATATATATTAAGGCAATATTCAGTATCGAAATCATACTCTTTAAAATTATCTGTGACAAGATTATACAGACATATATTCCTTCTTGTGTAATGTTATTACCTTTTAAAGTTTCAACAACAAGCTGGTTAATAATTTTATAGCATTTATTTTAGAAAGACTGAGTTTAATCAATAATAACAGATATACATATAATATGAACGGCATAATTAATAGTTAAATAAATAAAATTCATTGTGTCTTACTATTCTAAACCATTGTCGGCAGATGTTGGTAGTTTTCAAATATTTTGTAGGATCAGACTGACGGAAAATTTAAGATGAATAAACAAATGGGTACTGATAGAAATAATTAACACTAACAGAAATAAGGAAAAAGTCATGCGTTCCTTGTTCCTTGCAAGCACATCATGGTTAGAAAATGTTTGTTACTTAGCCAAAGAAATAATAAATGCAAAAATTGTATAAAAATGAAAAATGTTAATGTTCACCACAAAATGAAAAATGTTAATGTTCACCACTATCTTTTCTTATCAGAGACATATGAACCGGTGGCAAGGGACATCTTTGCGTGTCAGCTGTGACCCAAATACGATTTCAATGCTGACCTTTACTAGTTGCAACGTAAAATATGACGTGATAAAAAAAATATTAACATGACGATGAATGGTGGCCAGATTCGTTTTTATTTACGCATTTATTGTAGAACTTTAGGAATATTGTGGTACATGTACAAATAATCTTGGAGACAGGAATTGTGTTTGGATTTCTTTTAAACTGGTAAGTCATATATACAGTAACGAAATGTCAATATAAATCTGGAGTTCGACAGTGAAATGCAGTTGGGCGTGACATGAAATGTCCATACGTCAAAAAATGACCAGATTCGTGTTGTCTTAAAGAGTCATTCACAGTGATAAAAAAATGAACAGTTGTTGTCCTTAACCTGATAGTCCATGTTAACATAAAGTCCTTTCAGTACGCCAGTGTTGTATTAATCAAAGTTTTGATTGATCCGAGTAAATATTTAGACCACCCGCGTAGATTCTGCAAAAAATAAAACAAAACTAAAACACACCAAGGCGAGTTTTTCTACATCGGCTGCAAATGGTCCAAAAAATAAATTTGATATTTTCTGAAAATATTGTAGTTCAAAATTGAGTCAAATTTATTCTATAATTATCTTTTACTAATCCGTAACTAGAAAGGTTTTTATTTAATAATCTGGACACGCTTGAAAAAAGTGCTGTGTTTGTTTACATGTCGTCACGATTTACAGAATTGACGCAGTTGCAAATGAAATAAATGTCGTTTTGAAATTTTTTGACTCGGGAATGAAAATACAAGATTTTAATTAAAATTCCGCGAAATGTTGTTGTACGACTTTGGCCTATGTCTATGAATAACATGACGTTATGACTTTGATAGCGAGATGTCATTCTGATTAATTTAACAATGTAAGCACCTTTTATTGTCTTTTGTTACTTAAATACAATTTTTAGAAGTTCATGATATCATTTTAGTTTTAAAATCATTTATTGGAGACTTTTTTTTTTATTTTTGGCATTCTCTCCGAGACTGCCAACTTTTATCAACTTCCGGACGAAAGGATTTCAATCTCATCATAAGGAAGATTGTGTATTCAATGCGCATGCCCATGTTGCTGTATAGCTCTCTGTGCTCGCTACTAGGACTATCTATATTGTAATTCATTAGAATAATCTAAGATCTTAGACTTTAAGACATGCTAACGATCTAATCAGTGTTAAAACATCTATAGATAATACAAAAGTGATAACAGCACATCCGACATCATTCATACGTACCTGTATGATGTAATTAAGGTCAAATGTTGTAAGATTGTTCTGATTAAATCTATCCAGTTGTGTCTATGTTACATAACTCAACAAAATCGATGATGCAGCAACATTTCATTTTTTTTTTTTTTCGTATTACAATATTTGTATTTAACATTTATGTTGGTTGTTGTTGTTATTGACTGGCATGATATTCACACGACCTCTACTATTTCATGAAAATTACAACTCCATGCTGGTTTAAATGAATAACATTTGTTTGTTGATTTCATTTTACTTTTTCAGAAAAATATCATTAAAAGCTATTGTTGAAGACACAATGAATGACCATGTATTATATCTAATGAGTGCGTCATGAACAAAATCTGATGTTCTTGTGGCAAGTAGAATTTTGATTGGCTAAAAATTTACTTCTAACACTTCATGGAAGCCGTGCTGTGTATTTCATACGGCACAGAAAATCAATAATCGCTCTCACCTATTGCCTGTGCTGTGTATTTCATACGGCACAGAAAATCAATAATCGCTCTCTGTGACCTTTTTCCAAAGATACACGTATTTATGTTTTTCCTATAATAAGGACATACTTATTAATGTTAGAACATTCAGATAAAAATGTTATCAGTCTCGAGATGTTATATATCCCGTTTTAAAGGGCAGTGGTTTTGTGAAACGGTTCGGCTCTGAAATGTTTTGGAACATATCACGAAAAGTACGATCGTCCATTCAAAAGGATAGACGAAAACGCATCATTCATTCAAAATAAAAATAAAACCACTTACTAATGGTAAATCTAGTAAAATGCTTTCAATATCAAGTAATTCGACCACTTACCCGTATGAAAGTTCAAAAAGGATGCGGCTTCGCCTTCTGCTAACACAAACATATCACAGTCATCGAAATAGGCTACTGTTTCACTCCGTTGTGAAAATTTTATTTCAAAAAGTCTTGGACTATACTTCATATGATTTAATGCGTATGAGTCAGTTATCAATGGTTCTGTTGGCAATTTGTATGTGTTGAAACATTTCAAAAATATATTCCGCATCATCTGAAAAGAATGAAAATTGTATATGTAAGTTATTTGAATAGTTGTGTTTCTTGAAACTGTAAAAACATCTTTGATTTTGATGAATGTTATGATCATACACGTGACAAGATGTCTCTATTAGCTTTCAATGACTAACATCGTTTAGGAATGGCCATTGGAGGAGAGTTACACCACAGAATTACCAATCCTCTATCCATTATCACTACACGTGATGATGGTCATTCTTTTAAATTTTACAGTAAGTTGTAGTTCCCATATAAAGCAAAGAAGACAAGATTTAAAGTGTAAACAAAGTGAAAAAAAAAAGAATTAAACTAAATTTAAAATACAAATAAATAATTGTAAGAAATAATGATTTTTGGGCTCTTTTCCACACAGACAACACAAACTGGAGACAAGAAAACTTATAACGATAAGTGACACAGCGAATATTATTGAATCTGTTCATAAAAAAGTGCTAGATTTAAATGTAATCCAATATAAGGAAATTTCGATAATAACACATACATTTTGAACGTGACTTGATATATATGCGCTTCACTGTGCATATTGGATTCTAGAATACGCATATATTATTAATACAACAGGAATATGTTGATATATGTCATTATATATGATTTAAATACCACAGTAACAAATTATCCAACCGATATTACAAGTTGTCTAATAAATCAATTCGAGATTTACTGAGATAAACACTTTTAGCAAGCCAGTGACAAAGATATCTACAACAAACGACAGTTACTTTACATAGCATATCTAATGTCGTTAATTCTAATTGACCGAGAAAATTGTTATATCACATGACAGCTCATGGCTTAGTTTCTAGGTTTTGTGACTATATACAATTGTATCGGTAACGAACATAAAATTTTGAAACACATTTCCATATTTATGTGTACAGTGCATGGAATGCAATTGATATACCAATACTCTCATATTTTTTAATTTTATTTTTCTCTGTTAAGAGCATACACAATGTATGTTATATGAATGAATGAATGAATGAATGAATGAATGAATGAATGAATGAATGAACTAAATGTGAAGCAAACTTTCTATAAAAACAAATGCAGATAGTTTTCAACCTCTAAATAATTTAGTTTGTACCATCAGAACTGCACGTTGTCAAAATACTCCCAATGTCCACATGAAGGTTTCTACAGACACACATCGATGGTCGGTCAGCTTTATATTCTCATTGCTCAATCTTTATGTTGTTTGTGTAGTGTTTTGTCCACGAGAGCTAATCTGTTTTGCTCTTTTTGTTGGTCATTGTATTGTCTATTCTTCGTTTTACGGCTTCTAATTATGGTCGTTATCATCAATTAATCATCATTACGAGATTTTCACATAGTCTCAAATGTCTGCAAACTTGTTCCAAAGGTAAACAAAATTAACAACTTGGCTCATTTGATCCAATATTTACTATGTTACACTGTTTTGTAATAACAGTTTGAAGATACCACGGGTTTAATCAGAAGACATATATTGAAGAACAGAGAATACAATGGCCAAAAGAAAAAAGACAAAACATTAATTGCAAGAAGAGTTTGAAGATACCAAAGGGGCAATCAGAATCCATATATCGAAGAACAGACAACACAATGGTCAAAAGAAAAAGGACAAAAGGACAAACAATGTGAAAGGAATGGAGATGGTAGAAATGTTTTGTAAATATTTACTATCTCACAATTCCTGGCAGCTTTTAGGATGTTTCTCTTTATGCCCTACAAGGCGTATTTCTGCACTGATGAAGAACAATCACCCACATGAATGTGCGAACACTGATTATTCATTTAATGTATTCAGAAATGCATATAACAAGTTCTTATATAAGGTATGTAACACGATACATTATCATCGATACTAACAGTAACTATATGGATATGGATGAATGAGTATAACTTTTTCGTTCCAGAATTGATTTTCACAGTAGCTTACAAGATACGTTATCACGTATGATTTATATTAGATTAAACTGATTATGTTTTATTAATGTTAGGTTAAGCTGATGTATTTAACATCTGTCCAACTTTGATCAACCACAGGGTCGTAACAAATAAAGGTTAACATTTCCATTGTAGATATTTAGTCATGTAACCGACAGTATCACTAATAATAATGTAAAGACAAAGTAACAAATTCTAAAATAAAAGCGTAGATATCTAATTTAGTGCACACGACTGCGTTTCTGGAATAAAATGATCTAAAAGTTATTGAGAGCAAGAAAACCAAAGAGCCTAAACATAATAGCCAAAATCGGCTAAGGTGACCTATTCATGAAAAGGGGTTCGAACAGCAAAAGAAAGAACATTGAATTAAAATGCTTTTGTTTTACATCAAGATTAACCCACGATATATCGTGCCCTGTACAGATATCCTAATAGGTTATTATGTTATCAACATTTTTCATTTTCCTGGATTTATCCTTTACTGATTTGTAAAATCCATCTTGAACTTTCTTATATGTACTTGTCTGTGTCCATGCTACTCTGTATACAGCCATATTCGATCAGTCAATGAAGCATGCTAAAATTGGATTGGACGTTCAATCTACCAACCACAATTATATCATATTTTGTCAGTTAATATAATTTGACACTTCAAGTCCTTCCTATTATTACATTAAACACTTTTCAGTAGATACATAATTTATTGCTTCTAATTGCCCTTTTGGTATCTTCAAACTTTTTTCTAATAGTAGCTGTCACTTGCAGAATTGAACAGCCATGTCGGTCATTGCTATCAATAATCTATAAATAAACTGTATATATCACTAACGTCTAGCGTTCACGAAAAAGTGAATGAGATATGATTTATTTATTTTGTTTACCGTTATTTTTCAGATCGAAATCTAATCAATCTCTGTCCCAACCCATGTTCTATATTCAAATCAACCTCTTGTCGTAAGCATCATCTTCTGTTTATGACAGCAAGGAAAAGTTATTTCCGTTCATATGGTAGACTAAGACTGTTCAAGAAAAGATTGAAGATACCAAAAGGGTAATCAAAAGCCGTAAATGGAAGAAGGATACAATACAATGACTAAAAAGAAAAAAGTCAAAAAGACAACGATCGAAAACAAATGGCACAGAACATTACTAAAACGGGGTGAACTCAGGCACTCTGGAGAGGTAGGCATTTTCTGTTCCACTAGTGGTTACAGTGCATATACTCTGTTTCTTAAATTTTCAAAAGATGTTACTAACGTGCAGGGATAGTTGTACCCTTCACACACATAGTGTCATGTTACTTTCTCTTCAAGCAAAATCAGTCAATGTATCGAATGTCTTGAATTGTTTGAGACTCGATATGTAGGAACTCGTAAACAGTTATTTCAACAACTAAAAATAATATTTCCTCTCAGAGGATTTTGGTTATTCTCTTTGGATCCATTGACTTTCCAAAAGACTTTTACATCATTTGGCTTTTCCATCTTCTGACTGAACATACCCAATAAAGGTGATTCTAAGACGTGTCGTGTACACTACATTAGATGTCAACATTGTTATATAATAGCCAAAATAGAAATCATCTGTCAAGCTAACCATGAAACATTACGTCAATTATCATAGGTGTAAATATTTTAATAATTAATACATAAACTAATTGAAATATGTCAATTTCTAACGGGTAAATATTAATTTGCATTAGCCATTGAAAAATAATTGTTTATCGTGTAGGAAACTTTCCACAACAAGTCAATTGTCAATACCATACTACTAAATGTTCGAATATGACGTCTCATGACGCGCATGAATTTACAGCTATGTTTACTTACCGCTCTGTCCAATATAGTTCGCAATGCTTTTACAACCGGTAAATCACATTTTGCTATAGCTAAAGATATAAATCTGTGTTTGCTATTACCAAATATTTTCAAACTAAATCCCGGTGTCCCATTTGCTTCAGGTGAATTGCCTCCGTATGCTGATAGGTCAAACGTTAAATTATGAACCCGTATTTCGGGTGTAGGAATTTCCCTAACATCAGCTCTATCAACAGCTGCCACAGTACCGAAAGCTCCACAAGAATACTGTTCACTAAAATCATTCAATCCCAGAATTCTTTGTGCTTGTCCATTGCGTCCGTCTGCTGTGATGACTAAACATCTCCCTGGTATACTTTCTACATCTTTTAGTGTGTCGCGATTAAACTGAAGAAGAAAAATTAACATAAAAATTTAACACATTTAAACAAAGTATTGCAACCGTTTTTTTAGTTTTTTTGTATATAAATTTAACATATAAATCAAATGTCATAAATTACTATGAACGAATATAAAGAATAAAAGATATTATAGCCACCATTTCTGTAGTAGTATCGTGGCAACCGTGATGAAGGGCGATGTCTAATATAAGTGGACAACAAATCGTTTAGATATGCATAAACTACGTTATTCACAAATTTAATAAGAAAAATGATGTCATGGATTCGAAAATGCAACGCATTCGTGAATAAAAAAAAACAACACAGCAATACCACTATACAAACAAGGACAAGTTCTGTTCTGATTTCAGTCACAATACTTGACACAATAACCCACTGGGGACGTTTTTTTCTTAAATTTCGAATAAGTACAAATTGAATGTAGATATATTTTGATTTAAGGTTTTAATTGGTGTGGGGGTCGCCATGATGGTCAAAGTGGAGATCCGGCAAATGCACGAGGTCTGATAATTTATAGACATCACCTACTAAAAAAATAACTAATATAATGACGAACAAAACACTGTCGGTAATTGAAGCATAAATGGCTATAACTAAGAACAAGTAGATGATAATTACTTAAAGCCAATTGAGGATATTTTTCAGCTGAGATTGATTTATATATAATACTAGCTAATTAAAGCAATTCACAGGTAGACATGTCACAAGGACATATCAACCTGACTCCACGTCAAATAGTATTTCGTCTTGTGCATTAATGCTGAATGCTAAGCTTAGAAGGAGCAAATATGAATTTTATAATATTTGGATTGACCAGATTGGGAATCGAACTCGAGGCGATATCGTTGGCCATTACACCTATAGGGCATTATAAAACAAATATATGAACGATGAATATCAAAGCTGTCTTTTAAACTCCATTGTAAATTTTTAACACGACTAGGTATTTCTATTCACATTGGCGTTTATCACTACATTGTCATCTTAATAATATTACGTTCATACCAGACGTCTGACAATTTAATCTTATTGTACTAACGTTTGACTATGTCACGACCTTGTATGTACTACTACATAACACAGGAACATATTAAAACGAACAAACAAAATCTATTACAACACTAAAACAAATGTGATAACTAGCATGTAGACCTCATAGATTCAGTAATTCTTATTTAAGTCAAGGTTCTCTTGTATATCGCATGGTGCAACAATATAATACCTACTTATTTTAATATGAGCTGCACATTTTGTGCTGGTAATTAAACGTCAAAACCTTTATGTAGCTCTATATTATTCCCATGAAGTCATGAAAACAAGTATTGAATCCTTTGTAATAAAAAAAAATCTTTAACTTCCTGTTCAGAATCACTAAGCTAAACATAAATGATAAAACATGTTTGTACAATAGCCTGTTATTCATTTTACAGAGCATTAAAATAAGAAATAAAATATAATTCTCACAAACAAAGCAATAAAACCGTAGATATCTAGTTCAATGCACACGACACGTTTTTGGAATAACTTTCATCAAGTACGCTCAAGGTCAAAAGACTGGAATAACCTTCAGCAGGTACGCTCAAAGTCAAAAGACTGGAATAACCTTCATCAGGTACGCTCAAAGTCAAAAGACTGGAATAACCTTCATCAGGTACGCTCAAAGTCAAAAGACTGGAATAACCTTCATCAGGTACGCTCAAAGTCAAAAGACTGGAATAACCTGCATCAGGTACGCTCAAAGTCAAAAGACTGGAATAACCTTCATCAGGTACGCTCAAAGTCAAAAGACTGGAAAGTCAAATAGATTAAATGTCTTTTCGGGTAAATAAGTCAAAAGGTCTAAATAGGACAGCCAAAATCAGACATGGTCACCAATATGCATGAGGGAGATTGATCTTCGTTTAATTAATTACATTATTTAGGAACTATGAATTCCAAGCATAAATCTATCTAATAAACCATAGGATATTTAATATATATATATATATAGTATTTAGTGTGTATATCTTTCATGTAATTATGATTATAGCCGTGGATAATCAGAAGAGGGTGTAACAGGGAAACACCAAAAGGAGCTTGGTCTTTTGGAGTGTTAATTGTAACAAGCATTTGAATAAATGATATCACGTTGTTAAAAAATAAACCATATCGGTTCCGAATCACTGACTATTGGACGGATGATACCCTAGAGGACTGACTACTGGGCGGATGATACCCTAGAGGACTGACTACTGGGCGGATGATACCCTAGAGGACTGACTACTGGGCGGATGATACCCTAGAGGACTGACTACTGGGCGGATGATACCCTAGAGGACTGACTACTGAGCGGATGATACCCTAGAGGACTGACTACTGAGCGGATGATACCCTAGAGGACTGACTATTGGACGGTGATACCCTAGATGACTGACTACTGGGCGGATGATACCCTAGATGACTGACTGTTGGACGGATGATACCCTAGATGACTGACTACTGGGCGGATGATACCCTAGAGGACTGACTACTGAGCGGATGATACCCTAGAGGACTGACTATTGGACGGTGATACCCTAGATGACTGACTACTGGGCGGATGATACCCTAGAGGACTGACTACTGAGCGGATGATACCCTAGAGGACTGACTATTGGACGGTGATACCCTAGATGACTGACTACTGGGCGGATGATACCCTAGATGACTGACTACTGGGCGGATGATACCCTAGAGGACTGACTATTGGACGGATGATACCCTAGATGACTGACTATTGGACGGATGATACCCTAGATGACTGACTACTGGGCGGATGATACCCTAGAGGACTGACTATTGGACGGATGATACCCTAGAGGACTGACTATTGGACGGATGATACCCTAGATGACTGACTATTGGACGGATGATACCCTAGATGACTGACTACTGGGCGGATGATACCCTAGAGGACTGACTACTGGGCGGATGATACCCTAGAGGACTGACTACTGGGCGGATGATACCCTAGAGGACTGACTACTGGGCGGTGATACCCTAGAGGACTGACTATTGGACGGATGATACCCTAGATGACTGACTATTGGACGGATGATACCATAGATGACTGACTACTGGGCGGATGATACCCTAGAGGACTGACTACTGAGCGGATGATACCCTAGAGGACTGACTACTGGGCGGATGATACCCTAGAGGACTGACTACTGGGCGGATGATACCCTAGATGACTGACTATTGGAGGTGATACCCTAGATGACTGACTACTGGGCGGATGATACCCTAGATGACTGACTATTGGACGGATGATACCATAGATGACTGACTACTGGGCGGATGATACCCTAGAGGACTGACTACTGAGCGAATGATACCCTAGAGGACTGACTACTGGGCGGATGATATCTTGGAGGACTGATTACTGGGCGGATGATGCCCTAGATGACTGACTACTGGGCGGATGATACCCTAGATGACTGACTACTGGGCGGATGATACCCTATATTTAACGATGTTTACCTTTACATGAGATATAGTTACAACTCTACCAAATGAATATAAAATATAACCAAACAATAACAACCCTGTACATATTGGTTTCCATTCAAATAAACCATGCATTCACACAAACAATGAACTACAATATAAACATGGACAATACAATATCAGGGTCAATGAATGTTTGTAGGTCACTGACTACTAGATAGGTAGGTAGAATGTGGAGACACCTTAATAATTAAATTAGTTTCCATAGTAATAAAGGAATGCAATAAAACTAGACCAACAAATATAAGAATAGGCTTAATTTAGGACAAAGATCTGAAGAAGAAAAAATGAAAAAAAGAATCTGACAATAAACGGAATACAATGAATAAAACTGATATCATGGATAGGATGGGGATATTTTACTTTACAATGGACCATTAACGACCACTCATTGTAAATAGTTTATCTCTAGTGGTTGTAGCAAGTTGTCTTTTAGGTACAAGTAATGTGATATTCTCTATACACAAGGCACTAATATACGTCATATCCTGTTCGAATGGTTCCCGACAACTATGATATACTTTCGCGGGAGTTAAGCTTCTTGGGCGAGAAACTAGGGTTTATTTCTATATTCCAGGGTTCACAGTGGGGTCACTATACAATTATAACCCTCTCTTATGCACCACCATCTGAACGTACAACAGTATCTCTATTTATCATCAATAACAGTAAAACAGAAAAGAAATGTCTGTATAATGGTATCTAATGGTTGGTTATCTGTAATTTACTAAACAATAGAATGTAGTCGTCGTTGAATGCTTAAAGGCTTAGACCATATGTGTCACTGTATATTAGATTATACATGTAAACCAAACGTAATGGAAACATCGCATTTAACCATTAGAATGAAGAGTTAAATAGGACTTATAACATGGCATTAACATGTATGTATCATAGATTAATATCTATATTTACATGTATAGTGTAAAATTGTGTTAAATAAATCAGATATTCGCTTGACTTGTGGTCACAGAGAAAAGAAGTCTCATCTGGTCAAATAAATTCAAATAAGGCGGGAATGTATGCGACAGAAAAGTTTGTAGATACTACAGGGGTAATCAGAAGACATAAATCGAAGAAGGACAGGCAATATATAGTTGCAGCTTCCTTTCAGGAAGTCGGGAAAAATATAAGGCAAGAATTATTCTAAATGTCTACAGTTACAGAAAAACTCGCTCCTGTTTTCACGTCTGTCTTTTGTCTTTTCCGGTTAATAATATCAAAATTCTTACAATTCCTTTCTGTTAAATTTATATTTCTGTGCTTCTTGAATGAGAAACTTTATTAAACGAAAGGTAGACAAAACTTATATACATCGACACATTTTTTTTGGTCTTTTTAAGCTTGTCAATATTGATTGAAAAAATAATACAAGTACTTCAAAGCACTAAGATCGAGTGGCGTCCAAAGATACATTTTTAAAATTTCCTTTACATTAAAATCCTTTAAATCAAAACTCAAATATCCAGTACTAATATTATTGATATAACGTGTCAAAATCTAATCTTAAATCGTCAATATTAGAGTATGTAGTATATATACCACAAAATAATTGAAAACATGAATAGATTATTTGAAGAAAAGAACGTGTCATTTCAAAGTATTTGAAGAAATACGGATGTATTTAAAGGTACTCTGGGGTACAATAGTCGTATTACTATATGACGACTTGAACTTGAAACAGCATTACGTTTTGATCGTTTCTCTCTGTCACCAGAGAAAGTCACTTGGAACATTATCAAAGAAGACAAATGCTTATGCTAGTCTATATATGTGACCTTAGCTGATTTAAGTTTTCCTGTTTAAGCCCTTTGTGTTTATTGCTCTCAAAACTTTAAATTATTTGCCTTTCCAATCTTTCGATTTTGAACTACCTGTTCTAGAAACAAGTCGTGCGCACTTAATTAGATATCTACGTTTTTATTATCTATACCGCCTGTCAAATACAGAGGCCACATAACAACAAGAAAGAAAGTGATTAAAGATATATTTAATCAACTACGAAATAATAACAAATTCGTGTGAAACAAGTAATATAATTATCTTTAACACCAGTCGTTTCTTTTGTAATTATCTACTATAATCTTATTTTGAGGATTACGAAGACGTTATCTCTTGGAAAGCCTTGTTATATGACTAGAGTACGTTTATTTCCGATCATCATACGTCAATCTTGTGTTGTTACTGTCAATACTAAGCGCTTACAAAAACTGTTTTATGTATTGACACAGCAATTCCAGAACAGTAATAAAAGCGTTGTTCCTTTAATTTGTTTAATTGTAAAGTTGAATAGTCTCTCATGTTCATTTACATCCATATCACAATTTTAGATGAGCTGTCGGGTTTATGATTGGTTTTCTGGTTTATGTTGGATTGTCGGGTTTATGATGAGTTTTCGGGTTTATGATTGGTTTTCGGGTTTATGTTGGATTGTCGGGTTTATGATGAGTTGTTGAATTTATGGTTGGTTTTCTGGTTTATGTTGGATTGTCGGGTTTATGATGAGTTGTCGAGTTTATGGTTGGTTTTCTGGTTTATGTTGGATTGTCGGGTTTATGATGAGTTGTCGAGTTTATGGTTGGTTTTCTGGTTTATGTTGGATTGTCGGGTTTATGATGAGTTGTCGAGTTTATGGTTGGTTTTCTGGTTTATGTTGGATTGTCGGGTTTATGATGAGTTGTTGAGTTTATGGTTGGTTTTCTGGTTTATGTTGGATTGTCGGGTTTATGATGAGTTGTTGAGTTTATGGTTGGTTTTCGGGTTTATGTTGGATTGTCGGGTTTATGATGAGTTGTCGAGTTTATGATTGGTTTTCGGGTTTATGTTGGATTGTCGGGTTTATGATGAGTTGTCGAGTTTATGGTTGGTTTTCGGGTTTATGTTGGATTGTCGGGTTTATGATGAGTTGTTGAGTTTATGGTTGGTTTTCTGGTTTATGTTGGATTGTCGGGTTTATGATGAGTTGTTGAGTTTATGGTTGGTTTTCTGGTTTATGTTGGATTGTCGGGTTTATGATGAGTTGTCGAGTTTATGGTTGGTTTTCGGGTTTATGTTGGATTGTCGGGTTTATGATGAGTTGTCGAGTTTATGATTGGTTTTCGGGTTTATGTTGGATTGTCGGGTTTATGATGAGTTGTCGAGTTTATGATTGGTTTTCGGGTTTATGTTGGATTGTCGGGTTTATGATGAGTTGTCGAGTTTATGGTTGGTTTTCTGGTTTATGTTGGATTGTCGGGTTTATGATGAGTTGTCGAGTTTATGGTTGGTTTTCGGGTTTATGTTGGATTGTCGGGTTTATGATGAGTTGTCGAGTTTATGGTTGGTTTTCTGGTTTATGTTGGATTGTCGGGTTTATGATGAGTTGTCGAGTTTATGGTTGGTTTTCGGGTTTATGTTGGATTGTCGGGTTTATGATGAGTTGTCGAGTTTATGGTTGGTTTTCTGGTTTATGTTGGATTGTCGGGTTTATGATGAGTTGTCGAGTTTATGGTTGGTTTTCTGGTTTATGTTGGATTGTCGGGTTTATGATGAGTTGTCGAGTTTATGATTGGTTTTCTGGTTTATGTTGGATTGTCGGGTTTATGATGAGTTGTCGAGTTTATGGTTGGTTTTCGGGTTTATGTTGGATTGTCGGGTTTATGATGAGTTGTCGAGTTTATGGTTGGTTTTCTGGTTTTTGTCTTTGTGGATTACGGATGTTTAACGCCACTTTCAACAATGATTCAGTTAAATCGTGGCGGTCAGTTTTACTGGTGGAGGAAACCGGACTGCCATATGATGACAACCATGAAGTCTCTAATTCTAGATGCAATACAAAGTTACTATTTAAATAGATGTCTTGAATAAGACAAATTTAGAACTTCCAATTGTACAATAAAATAAACACACAAAGGCTGTTGTACATCTTCAACGCGTAGAAGCAAAACTCCAGAAGGAACAAAACATGAAAACAGGTATCAAACTCTACAGTAACGTTAAAAAGCGTCGTCGATATAATAACGTTTGGATGTTTGTTGGACCAATTTTTTTCTCTGCGATTCACTCATGTTTTACATTATTCAGGATAGTGACACGTCGGAGGTCAAATTTAAAACAACCAATCAGCAACAAGCCTACATAATATGCGGATATTGACCAACACAATCTTCCGAATACAAGTCGTAATAAAAAAGAAAAACAAAAATACCAAAATGTCTGAACAGTTCCACAATCCAGTAGGATGTTAAACATATTGACTCCAATTCTATTCGAATAACAAATTTGACAATTATACCTGCCGCAGATTGAAAAACATATACCTTTGTACATATCGTTCTTGTGCCCCAGCACCATGATAAGAAAACATAAATAATCTATGCAAAGTCTTATTACTGTATATTAAAATAACACGTTTAAGTGTTTGCATATATTGAACAAAATCTGCTACAAAATAATCAAGAACACAACTATAAAAACATCAGAACTGTTATGAACTTTTCAATTTAATGCTCACTGCATGCAATTTTAACAGAATGATGAAAATAATGAATCGGCAGCTGCATTATAATAACGACTTGTATTTTGATTTAGTTTTTGCAACTAAAATATGAATGATATGATTGCTACCAACAGTAGAAAATAGAATGTATCAAACGCGCACAGCATGTCAGTTTTAAATTATTACATGAACAATAACGGGCTATACTGGTGTAGCATGATACGACCGTAACAATTCGATAACGGCCTCCTCCTGCACCAGTTTTACTGACAATAATTATTGTCCAGCATAGTAACACAAGCTAGTTTGTTTGCAGGAATGAATTCAAAGAATCTTCTAGTTCGTTGTCCCCTTTGACTCCCTTTGACACGTGTTATCTCGAAAATCATATGTCCTAGGTAAAACTAGACAAAACGATGGTAAAACTAGACAAAACGATGGTAGAGAGTGGGAAAAACTAAATTTCTAAATCAAACGTAGCAATATACCTAGCCCTATCTATATATTTGATGAAAACCTGGTCATCAGAAGTATGGGCCTAAACTGATTTGTCAGTCAAATACCTAGATTTTGACATAACAACGTCAATCTATTGACTCAGACCAGATTCGAGTTTTTTGGGTTTTTTTTTATGAAAACACATACTTCGGCTTACAGTTTAAAAGTTGAAACGCAAGAAGTCAACTAAAAAACATCATTGTAATTTAATTTACATCATGAAAAGAAAATTTATACAGTGGTGGTCAACACTTTCACCAATATCAATAAAACCAACAATCACCTCTCACCCCAATTTATTCAACATTAAATACACCACGAAATATGCAGATACTGCCTTAGGACAGACATAAATATGTGGCGGGGTTAAATCAGTTACACGAGATCATATCATTGGATCTCCCACGACAGATGTAAACATTACACGAGATCATAGCATTGGATCTCCAACGACAGATGTAAACAAAGAATAAAAAAAAATGGGAAAATTCGCTTCCACTCAAAAATACAAGATCAAGATATATGCAGATGCTGACTTGGGACAGACACTGATAATTGGATCTCCAACGATAATATAGATATAAACAAAGAAAATAAAGCATGCACAGACTCGCTTCCACTCAAAAAGACCACACAACTATCAATAATTCCATTCTAATAGTAAAGATGACTTTTGATTAAATTATTTCTCTGATATTTCAATTAAGGTTGTAACGAAATAACAGTTACAACTCAATTAAATTCGGGTTAGTCTTTCGTGCGTAAGTAAAGAATTATTTTAATTGAAGATATCAGTCAGTGCGGAATGTTTTAGTGCATGTGTTGATAAAGTAAATGAATGAAAATTGAAAATAAATCATATCTTTTGTTTCCGTGCCTAAAAATAATATATCCTGTTTTCTTGTCACAAAAACATGAATTGATTGAAATATTGCGTTATTTGTGCATATTTGCAAACTTAATTAGATGTAGTATAATTAACTCACATGATTTTTTACATTAATAGTTTACCTAATGTATACAGTGTTGCCATGGTAAATGCATACACAAATGTGGAACATCAGGTTGATATTGCTTAAATAAAATTACATTTACTTGTTATGTGTACACGAAAAGTTTGAAGATGGCAAAGGGGGGTAATCAGAAGCCGTAAATCTTACAAGAAATCATTTAACATGGACTAAAATAGTTGTGCCTTGCAGCGAATGAAAACATCAATTGTCAGTAATAGATACTGTGACTACTATATGTGTAATAGATACTGTGACTACTATATGTGTAATAGATACTGTGACTACTATATGTGTAATAGATACTGTGACTACTATATGTGTAATAGATACTGTGACTACTATATTTGTAATAGATACTGTGACTACTATATGTGTAATAGATACTGTGACTACTATATGTGTAATAGATACTGTGACTACTATATGTGTAATAGATACTGTGACTACTATATGTGTAATAGATACTGTGACTACTATATGTGTAATAGATACTGTGACTACTATATGTGTAATAGATACTGTGACTACTATATGTGTAATAGATACTGTGACTACTATATGTGTAATAGATACTGTGACTACTATATGTGTAATAGATACTGTGACTACTATATGTGTAATAGATACTGTGACTACTATATGTGTAATAGATACTGTGACTACTATATGTGTAATAGATACTGTGACTACTATATGTGTAATAGATACTGTGACTACTATATGTGTAATAGATACTGTGACTACTATATGTGTAATAGATACTGTGACTACTATATGTGTAATAGATACTGTGACTACTATATGTGTAATAGATACTGTGACTACTATATGTGTAATAGATACTGTGACTACTATATGTGTAATAGATACTGTGACTACTATATGTGTGGATTCAGGAGGAGCGTGACGGATAACACCTAATTTCGTTTTTGAAATTAATGAGTTTATCCTCCAAAAATTGCTTTCCCTGATTAATAATCCTGAATTTACACCTGATATCAACATCAAACATAAGACAATTAAAATAGAATGATATAGGACGACAGGGGGTGTCTTATAGACAGTCATGGTATGAGAAACTTGTTTCGTATCAAAGCATCGTGTTTGTTTTAAACATTAAAAAGAAATACGTTTGTTTTTACATTGGTTGCATTTGTGTTGCTTCTAAGTTGCAAATCAGATTCCATTTATATTAAAAGCCAAACAAAGGGCAAGTGTACTGTCTATTTAAAGGCTGTTAAAAGAATGGTAAGAAAGGTTTGAAGATACCGAAGAGGTGAATGAGACACCGGAAATGGAATACAATGGCGAAAAGGGAAAATAAGAGACAAACAATGAGACAAAACAAAAACACTATAAAGGTAAACAAAGTCATGATGGCAACCGTAAACCTTGCTATGGCTTCTTTGTGTCCACCATCCCAAGACCATCTGCGTTGGAACATTAGTTAAAGCCAATACAATGATATATAAATACACTGACGTACATATTTTTAATAATGAAAGTAAGGGGAAATTAAATACAAATAAAAATAGACAATAATAGAGGAAAAGCAGATCGACGGAATTTAATAGAATTTACTTATGTACAAATCAGTATGCATTTTTGATTGGATTCTTCTAATGCGGATGAACATCCAATCAAGTACGCTGTTTACAGAACTAGGTTTGTCAAGGATTTGTAATAACCAGTTTACACCAAAATATGAATGTATAAGATGGAAAACAGCAATAAAATCCACATTTCGTCAGTTTCAGTTTGATTAAAGCAACTACCTTGACATTGTTGTGCCCGATAACCGCAGCCATCTGAAAGTAGCTTCTTTTAATTAGAATGCATACTAGGATTCTATCATATTGATTTGCTTCTAAGAATAAAATGACTTTACTTTTTATAAAGTTTCATCACATCTATGTCCCTACATACTTTTACTTCATCAAGTAAGCCCTATATACCATCAATGTCAGATGAAAAATAATAATAGAAATCTTTATTCATATACATGAATTTCCATTTATTTCTACGTGCAAAATCAGATTTTTCTTTGGCGTTCAATAATAGATATTCCTTCTCGTGAACATGTTTTTACAGGGTTGAATCAAGGTTTCATTATAATTACAGATAATCTTTAAGTAGAAAACAGCCATGACAGATTGAATTCAATTTATTCCAGTTCATGTAGATCCATATATACTTCATGTATATCTTAAGTAAAATTTCCCCATTTCATTATATCATTTCACTATTGCAGATTTAACCCCATGCAGGTTATGCATATTTTAATGTTACCTGTTTGACATATTAAATGTTTAGTAGACAAATCTTATTAATATAAAGTTTACGGGTAAACGTCCTATTCCGTTGAATGCTCAAGATGTTAAGAAGCCAATAATATAGAACTAGATGATACCATGTCAATCAAAATATATATAAATCTGAAAAACTTGTCAGCAAAAATATGTAACACAGCCTAGTTCTATGTTCAGACGTCAGATTTAAAATACTTTATACGTCATCCCAGTACCCTCTCGGGATCCAGTAGTCTAGATACAATGTATGTTTGTCTCTTGTTTGATACGGTTATATAAATCTTGTAAAAATATAGTATAAATAAAAACACATTTTCTAAATTCAGAAAAGAAAATGAAGCGAAGAGGACATGGTTGGGAACTTTTTCGATCAAGTCACCGTTCGCATTGTTTTGTTTAAGATCCGATTTAACTTACAAGGAGCTCATATATGCAGTTTAATTCTTATAACTTGAAGGCATGCGGATGTAAATATCGATCAATGCATTCTTTTTTCAGAACAAAATGACGCATTAAAGGGGTAGACCAGTTCAATATAAAACTAAGGAGCTTAACTATTTATTGTATACAACGCTCTTGACTCGTTGTTCTTATCAGTTGGTGGGTGAGAGGTAAATAAGGCTGTATTAATTGATTATTACGAGAGAATTCTGTCCTTTTTCCTTTGGTCATTGTGTTCTCTGTTCTTCTTCGATTTACGGATTCTGATTACCCCTTTGGTATCTTCAAACTCTTCTTGTAATAGATCATAGATCGCTATATGATAGTCATTCACTAATTATTGTACAAAATTAATCACGATTTATTGGGACAATATGAGTAATAATATAGCACATGTATTTATTACATCATGCGATCAAAACAAGGAACCACTGCTAACCTTTGTTATGACTGGTTTAGATATATTACATCACAGGGGATTATTTTGTAATACTAGTACTTTAAAACTTGTCTATGTAGAGTTATCCACACGTTTAGAACAATTATTTTGGAGTAACTATATATAGTGATGACTATATTTTAACATTGCATCAATTAAAAACATAAACAGGCGTGTAGAGTTTGTCTATAGCCATATCATACATGTACAGTGGTGGCAAATTTTAAGACTAGACAAGCTCCTGTATTTCACAAATGCTCGAATTCATGATGTGGTTTTGCATAAAGGGAGAAAGGGGGATACTATTTTTTTGGTCAAAATTAAAAATAGGGTGTCCTCCACATATATCTCTGTACAACAAGAAAAATTAATCAATCTTCGTGTGTACAATTTAATTAATGCATTGAAATTGTTGTCTGGTCAGTCTGTTGTCTATGATTGGCATAGCAACTTTTGTAACATCAGAAGTGAATGGAATACTTACTTCTGGTTGTTGTGTGCTGCATAAATAGTTGTGATTATTATTGTTTTGGAGTGGGAGATTTTAGAAATGAAAATTTGATAAACTACAATGGTCAAAAGATCACCAATGAACACATATACATCGATCGACTATGAACACATGTACATCGATCGACTATGAACACATGTACATCGATCGACTATGAACACATGTGCATCGATCGACTATCACTGTTCTATGAAATCTAAATGTATTTTTCTGAATTCGCGTGACGGAACTTCCTCCAACCTGTTGCATTATAAAATAAATAAAATGCTATTGTATGAAATTAATCTGGTGTAAGTTCAGTTACATATACCTATTTGTATTATTTTTCTAATAGTTCGGATTTTTTAATCTGACTCAGTTATCCCATACTTCATATATACGATTGTGATTTTTGATTGTTTTAATAATTTCCAGAAGCATACATTTCTAGCATATTCAGGATGAGAATCCAATACTCCAAAGGGAATATTCCAAAAGTAGACGAATAAAAGCAATATTACATTTTTCTTACGATGCTCTCGAAAGCTTAAACTTTACTTTTTATTCAGGTATTTGCTTCGGGACTTTCTTTACAATATCATCTATGTTGGATGTCCACATGCAATGTAAGCTTAAGCTAACACATATGTGCTTATGGCAACTAATATAATTACAATTAATATTCTCAAGAGTAGATAACAGCCATTCGGGAACACCTTTTGTACTGAAGGACACTATTGTCAATTGTAACATGGATTAGGCTTAGTATTTCAGTATGCTATTTATTATGTTGAAATTGTATTTAAATCGTTCTTAACCATATTGTGTAGAGGTTGCAGTTCGGTATTTAAATATGGCTTTCCAACCTGTTTATGAAAGGATTATGAGTACTTAATGTCACATTTAACAATATTTTAGTCTTGATCATGCGGGTCAGTTTTATTGAATAAGGGGAAACTGGAGGATTGGGTGGAAACCACGTGAACTAACACAAGAAAAGTTTAAAAATACCAAAGGGGTATAGAAGCCGTAAATCGGAGAAGAACAGATAATGCAATTGCTAAATGTGTTAGGGTTTGGTGTTTAACGCCGCTATCTATAATATTCCAGCCATTGGTGGAGGAAACCGGATTAGTCCAGGCTCAATTCGCTGACAAAGTTTATTTATAAAGCCCCTGCTCCCATAGCTGTATGGCATACTTTCCAGCATGGCCTGGAATCGCTTAGGAAAATTTAGTGATGATACACATTGATTACATAGATAGATGTAAATACATGTACTATACCACTGAGCTGACGGAAGAAGTTAAAAATAGAAATAACAATCTGGTGTAACATATTAGAATAATTATTATGTCTATTTTAAAACGAATAACCTTTGTCCACCTATTAATATAAATACAACATGTAGGTTTATTGTACCATCTGAATTTTATTTAAGCCAGAGGGGAGACGTACAATGAACGAGCTTGGTGTGGTAGTGTGGAGAATATTTTTGCATCAAAGAACAAATATAAGATGGCTGATGGTTTTTTTTTTTTGTTCAAACTATTCAAATTAAGAATATCAAAAGCCCCATTTGGTATTCTTCTAAAAAAATCAACATTGGAATTCCGAAGAAAAATACCTTATCAGAATATTTTTATGCACTCTTGTATTTTGATAGAGTAGATTTCGGCGACGGGTGAAATGGTTCACCATTATGCTAAGCAAATATGTGCTGCAATGTACCAACGGTTTGGGTTCAAATTCCGTCGAGAGATGAATAAAAACAAAAACAAAGGTTTTACTAGTTTGGATGAACGATTCTGGAAGCTATGACCATAAATACAATAGAACAGAAAAAACCCGTTCAGGGAATTCAGTACTAGTATAATATTTATCAAATAGACTCCATAAACTTGATTGATTGATTTTCGTTTTACGCCATGTTGAGTAACTATTCGGCTATATCGTGACTATCAAATGTAGTGGTTGAGGGTGTCGGTGTTCCCGTTGTTCAGGGTGCCGGTGTTCCCGTGGTTCAGTGTGCCGGTGTTCCCGTGGTCGATTGTGTCGGTGTTACTGTGGTTGAGAGTGTCAGTATTCCCGTGGTTGATGCTGTCGGTATTTCCAGAGAGTGTACTGGTTTCAAGTATCAATTCGATATTTATTTGTTGCCAAGAATTCAGAAAAATCGTCTTTAGAATATCAATTATAGGTCTTTCCATTTCGAAAAGTATCCATACAAGGCTGTGGTTGGCTGATCTCAGAAAGCCGTAACCCTGCTGTCTTACCCACGACATCACATCAGATTCAAAATATTTTCTTATGGTAGACTCAACGTTAACTAAATTATTGTAAATGACAAAGCAAAACCGTTTTGTTAAAATAAATACAATTACATCACAGACTACACTTGATTTATGAAATGTAAATATTCAGTCCGGTCTTCAAGCTGTCTGTTTAATTAAATACGATTATGATAACAATATACAATATATTTCTCTAAAGTTAAGTAAACCTTCAGTGGCGCATTAGGTATTTAATTGTTAAAACGGATTTTAAAATAAATATCTTATTGGGGCGCCTGTACCAAACCATGAGAGTGAGAGGTCACTGTATTTATGTAGGGTATCAATATTTATCTCTGTTTCTATCAATGCTTTCCCCTGTTTCTATGATTTTCCAATAGGATTTGAGAACTTTTCTGATGGTATGGTGTTTTTTTTTTTAATAATATAGCAAGCTAAAACAAAAGGGCCATAGAAATACCATGAAAGGTTACCATTTAAAGGTCTCGTTTGTTTTGTCGTCCTAAAAACAAAGCATTCACGTATCAATATAACATTTTGTTGCATCAGTTTTTGGTGAGGGTATACAAAGGAGTTAAAAAATATAGACCTACAATTTGATTAAAATCAGATCTCTCACTTGCTCCACTTTACAGACATGTAGCGGAGTGGGATCTATCGGAAAAGGGGAGCAAGTCAGATATCTGATTTTAATCAGATCAGTAAAGGGGGTCGTGTGAGAGATCTGATATTAATCATATTGATCGTCATATAGATTCAGCATACATATACTACCACCACCACCACCCCTTTTTTTCCTACATAAAACTGGAACAATTACTTTTAAAATAATATACAGCCCATATTCTGCGTGTCCAGTGTATTGCCTCAGCAGACACATATTAATCATTAATATAAATAGCACGTAAATTAAACAGCCAAGGTCATGTTACTCAGGCTACATGTGTATACATGTACATATTAATTCGGATGTGGGCGATTATGGATTAAAATCTATCACCGTGTAGTAATTATACCTTACACAGTAATTGTACAACTATTTACATTGTTATATTGTTGTGTTTATCCATGTTCAGTGCACAAAACTTAGCATGTCATGATCATTTTCAACTAGTAAGAAATTACATGGATGTAAACGAACATAAGAGACTATCCCTATTTACTGATGCATTATTCTGGAGCATTTGAAAGCCTACCACCAGGAGGTTTTATGAAAATGGTCTACTATATGATTCAATTCTACACTTGGACACAAATAAGTACAAAGTCAAGGAACGGCGCTTTTATTGCTGTTATATGAAAATGGTCTACTATATGATTCAATTCTACACTTGGACACAAATAAGTACAAAGTCAAGGAACGGCGCTTTTATTGCTGTTATTCATTTCACAGTCAAAATTATAGGGTCTTCAATAATAAATTATGGGGTCTTCAATAATAAACATAACTCATACTCTAAACTGAGTGTGAAACAGCCCCTAAAACAGCTCATAAAACAACCCATAACACAGCCCCTAGTCTGCAATTGAGCGGTACTCTTTTAATTCTGTCAACAAATGTTGCATCTAGGCATCTTTGACGTTTCCATGGTTATTGGTGAAAATAATTTCATTTCCCAGATGCCGGAATATCAACAAGAAAACAAAAGACGGGTGAAGTACTCTTACAAATACACGTACTATGCATAAACAATAAAATGTTTGATAGAAAACATGAAAGAGGAGACTTATGTTGATCCAATCCCCAAATTGTGTTTCTATCGAAATCGAATTATCGAATTAGCTATAACTTTGTCCACATCAATAGCTCGGATTTGAGATACTTAGTTCGTTGAAAACGGTCGAAATATAATATATCTTTGAATTAACGTAAAGAAATGCGAATCATCCTTCAATGTGTAATTGGTGTAAATGGCTTGTTGATGCTCAGTATATAATACAAAATATACATGTACAAGTAGCCGTGACAAGTAATGACTTATTACAACAAAAATCTTTTGATCACATATTTAATGGCCATTACTTCAAGATACTATCGTTAAAATTCCTTATCTCACATATTTATTATACATGCTCAAAATTAACTTCCTTGTAAATAAAGAACATTGCCCTGCGAGATTTATCTATGATAATGTTTTCCTCATTATGTTATAAGTCAAGGATGATTGCAGCATTTTGTGGTAACCGGTGTCTATTTATCTCGATTCTATATTAATGTACACAAACAACAAAGCCAATAATACCAGTGATAAAGGTTTTCTAGATCATTACGATAAACTTATTTTTCAAATTTTTTAGACGTCTTTTTTCACCCTTAAAAAATTTAGCGTTCCTCAGAACTGTCAATGATTCTTTGAGTGTCCAACGTTTAATATAGGAAGAAAATAGAGTTCAATGTTAACAATATCTTCAGTTTTAACTACGGTTAAGTTTCTATTAAAATAAAGACTTACCCTTGTTTTGAAGTGAATTTCACACGGAATCTTATTCTGTGGTAATTTTAGTTTTTCAAATATATATTGCATATAAACTCCAGCATTTGTTTGAAAGTATGCTCCTCTCCAACACCCTTCAATATTATCAAAATCTACTCCTAAGTTTTGTAAAAATATTACACTTTCTCCGTCAAATGTTATTTGATACGAAGTATTAATCAATTCGTTTCGTTCCTTTTCCTCATAAATCGTAATTTTGGACACTTTTTTAGTTCTCAATGCCACTAGGGCGGACGACAGACCGATTGGTCCAGCGCCAATTACGATAGCTTGGATTTGGGTAAATGATTTACGGTAACGATCATATATGGCCTTAGATCCAGCAAATGCCGCTAAAATAGCTATAGTTATAAATAAGTTTGCTTGCGCTTCATATTCATCCATTTTAAAAGAAATCGCACTGAAGAATAAAGTGTTGTCACTCAATTCGAATGGCTGCATGGCTTATATTTTGATCGGTATTTCAGAAGTTGCATATCTAATTTCGCATAAATAGACAGATTTATAACAACTATACCGGTAACACATAAAAATACCTGTCACTTATAAAGAGATCGATATGTAATATATTCAATCAGATCAGTTTCAGAATAATAATTAAACATTTTCTCAGTATCCATTCATTTATATACAAGTGGCGATTAATTCGCGTTGTCAATTTTATCTCCCCACAAAACTAATCCACTAAAACAGGCTGTGATAGCAAATGATAAGTCGTCTGTATGGAAAAAAAACAATAACAAATCGTAGCGACAGCTTGATTTCTTGTCATTAAGCTCCCTGCATCAGACAACATCCGTATGTGATCTACAATGACGTTTTTACTCGATAAACCACAACCTTTATTTAATTTTCTCTCATTTTAATTACAACAGTTCATCTATATATATAGATCTATGTGAACGATAACAACATTTGGTATTACAATATATAAGGATTTATTGGATTAAATTTCATTCATACAAAATTTTAAAAACAACTCATAAACAACTTTTGCCAAAAGTGTTAATTAAATTATTTTAGCAAACACAATGTGCGTGGTAATACACTAATTAAACGTACGTTTTTGATTGCAATGATAGTTAAATAAAGATATAAAGATATATATAATATATATATGGTGACGTTGTGATTGCATACACAGAATTTAAGTTCATTGTAGAACTCAAAGGTTATTAAAATGTACATGTATATATAATGTAAATAATGTATTGTGAATCTCTATACAATGTTGGTTTATGAGAATAAAAATATATATAGAAATGTGTAAATTTTATATTTAAAGTCAGAAGAAAGTTAATATTCTGAACAAAAATTATAAGTTCATTGTAGAAATGTGTAAATTTTTATATTAAAAGTCAGAAAAGCGTAAAGCTAACTTATATGTTAGCTTTTAATTTTATTACACTTCATGCATAGATTAATAAATAAACACAATTTTTTTCCAGTACACTTGGTTGATTTTAAACTGATAAATCAATGATAATTGTTTCCGTGGATCAAATATGTTTCTAATTTATTGACGGACATTATTTTAGACATTGTTGGAAAGATGTGACATGTTTAAATGGTGAAGATTGGCTTTGTTTGGGTTTATGGTGTTTAACGCCACTTTCAACATTATTTCAATTATTTCGTGGCTGTCAGTTTTATTGGTGGAGGAAACCGGAGTACGCGGAGAAAACTACCGACCTGCCGCAAGTCACTGACAAACCTTATCACATAATGTTTTACACCTCGTACTGAGCAGGAATCGAACTCACAACTTCAGTGGTGATAGGCACCGATTACATATGTAGTTGTAAATCCAACTACCATACGATCACGGACACGACGGCCCCTGGTTAAAGGATGAAGATGTTTCATTCAAATCAATTAAAAACAACTATTTTAAGTCCCACCAAGAGATTGAAGGGCATACTTTCAAGAATCTCGGTTAAATCTAAAATGACCCATTTACAAATATATTTATTTTCCATCTTGTATTACATAATGTAAAAATAAGTCTGCTTTAAGATTCGTGAAAGTAAGTTAATTTGCTAAGAAGATTAAATATGGCCTTAAGTTTTAAGAGTAAATAATAGGAAAATTAAAACATTATTGTCCCTTATTAGGAAACACGGTACTTGAATGGTTTAGCTTACTAAACTAATACTTTTCAATTTAAAAAATCGAATATTGAAATAACTTTTAAGATCTAAGTAATGGAAATACAAAAAAGGGACTTTAGCCATAATGAAAATATCAGTTTACTCTGCTAATTGCAGCTCCATATAGAGACACAAATATTAAGATAATATTTATAAAACTAGCTTTCTACCTTATAAGGACGGTTAAGCAAGGTTTGCACATTGTTAAACGACAATAGTCAGTCTGTGAGCTCTAATAAGCGGATTAAAAACATCCAGTTGATGTTTGAAATGAGGACATAGAACATATATCTTGATCGTTCTTTTTGTCATTTTTCATCTTTGTGTACGTTTCTTTTGTTCGGGTCGTATCAAATACACAACTGGTTCTTAAGACGGGATGCAACGGAGATATCAGGCGATACTAGTGCCAGCGAGCAACGGCTTACTACAAGTGGTAGGTTTTAGTCGGTTACAAGGAAACAGTTCTTGACCGTATCAATTTCAACTTTTTTTTCTGAGGCAATCCTTAAAACAATCTAATCTTCTACCCCGTGGCATCTTTTTTTACCCACATGAAGTAATTCTATGTAAACTGGCTGTCATCGTCGATATAATAAAAAATACTGCTTATAATGGTAAACAACACAAAATCACTATACACTGTAGCTGAAATATGTATGCATAAATATTATCTGGATATGTATTAATTTTGTATTGCATGACATGTTTTATTGTGCTGTATTTAATTTATGTAATTTATTATGCATGTCGGTTTGAAAAGCTCTTGAAAATGTACCGACTTTAAATAAAACTTTTTGATTTTATTTGATTTTGAAATACTGCTCACTACAACGTTAAACAACAATCAATCACTGTAGCTGAAATACTGCTTATATTTAACGTTAAACAGCAATCGATCATAATAGCTGAAATACTGCTTATATTTAACGTTAAACAGCAATCGATCATAATAGCTGAAATACTGCTTATATTTAACGTTAAACAGCAATCGATCATAATAGCTGAAATACTGCTTATGTTTAACGTTAAACAGCAATCGATCATTATAGCTGAAATACTGCTTATATTTAACGTTAAACAACAATCAATCATTATAGCTGAAATACTGCTTATATTTAACGTTAAACAGCAATCGATCATTATAGCTGAAGTACTGCTTATATTTAACGTTAAACAGCAATCAATCATTATAGCTGAAATACTGCTTATATTTAACGTTAAACAGCAATCAATCATTATAGCTGAAATACTGCTTATATTTAACGTTAAACAGCAATCAATCACTGTAGCTGAAATACTGCTTATATTTAACGTTAAACAGCAATCGATCATTATAGCTGAAATACTGCTTATATTTAACGTTAAACAGCAATCAATCAATATAGCTGAAATACTGCTCACTACAACGTTAAACAACAATCAATCACTGTAGCTGAAATACTGCTTATATTTAAAGTTAAACAGCAATCGATCTTTATAGCTGAAATACTGCTTATATTTAACGTTAAACAACAATCAATCATTATAGCTGAAATACTGCTTATATTTAACCTTAAACAGCAATCGATCATAATAGCTGAAATACTGCTTATATTTAACGTTAAACAGCAATCGATCATTATAGCTGAAATACTGCTTATATTTAACGTTAAACAGCAATCGATCATAATAGCTGAAATACTGCTTATATTTAACGTTAAACAGCAATCGATCATTATAGCTGAAGTACTGCTTATATTTAACGTTAAACAGCAATCGATCATTATAGCTGAAATACTGCTTATATTTAACGTTAAACAACAATCAATCAATTTAACTGAAGTACTGCTCACTTGACGTTAAACAGCATTCAACCAATTTTGCTGAAATACTGTTCACTTGATGTTAAACACCACAATCAATCAATATAGCTGAAGTACTGCTCACTTGATGTTAAACACCACAATCAATCAATATAGCTGAAGTACTGCTCACTTGATGTTAAACACCACAATCAATCTTTATAGCTGAAATACTGCTTATATTTAACGTTAAACAGCAATCAATCAATATAGCTGAAATACTGTTCACTTGACGTTAAATAACAATCAATCAATATAGCTGAAGTACTGCTCACTTGATGTTAAACACCACAATCAATCAATCAACCACTTGACTTTCTCCCTGTTCATTTACTACCTCACTATCATACCACTATGTAGGTAACCTCTGTAGTGTATATAATTGAGCATATGACTGATTATCTTAATTCTTGTTTGTATAATTGTTTGTTTGTTTGTTTGTTTGTTTGTTTGTTTGTTTAATGGTGTTTAACACCACTTTCAACAATATTTCAGTTAAATCGTGGCGGTCAGTTTTATTGGTGGAGGAAACCGGAGTACCCGCATAATGTTGTACACCTCGCCCTGATCGAGATTCGAACTCACAACATCAGTGGTGATAGGTACTGATTGCAAAGTTAGTTGTAAATCCAACTACCATACTATCACGGCCACGATGGCCCCTCAAATCTTGTTGGGTTATTTCAAAGTTCATAAAAACAAAAAACAAAATCACTTTGAAAATCCTGGTGAAGCCATATACGTATATATACAAAATGTATATATATATATTTGCTTCAATAGCAAATTATAATTTTATTCTCTATTTAGAACTCATGAAATAAATTCTGTATCGTTTTAGAGTGCATCAATTTGAGAAAAGATTTGTTATATCAGAACTTAATTACAACACGAATATATCTCTACAGCAATATGTTCCAATAAATCTACTATACTAATAAGAGATCTGTTCATTTTTAATTAAATTTTCTTCAATACTTACAAGAAAACACAACACGACTGGTATTTTTAATGTAAATATGTTATACACAGACAATACAGCCTCTGGTGTGTAATTATTTGAATTTAGAAATAGTCTGATAAAATAAAATTGGTACTTCATGTTTCTCTTACCAACAGCTAGTGGTTACAACAAAAATGACCAGAAGCAGTGCCGGATTAACCTAGTTGGAAAAGTAATATGTCATTACGATTTTCACAGTTTTCCGATTGTTGACTGATTTTGTCTGTTTATATACTTATGAGTTTTGACTTTCCCTTTGGAAGATTGTTCGGAGTTCGGTGGTTATTACCCTTATGCCACAGGCTCCGCACTAAATACTGTCAAGTTCTCGGGTGAAATCTGCATATTACGATCTGACAACGTATAAGTAATACTATTACTGAAGTGTTAGACATTTTTGCATTATCACCTGTTTGTAGCAAAAGAAAATAAATGGAATACCTTTCTATACAAGTAAATAATTTATGATTTAATGTTTATGTGTATTTTTTAATATCGGTCCCCTTTATAACATATGCTAAAGCCCCCACAACAGTTTACTCCGGCACTAGCCAGAACGATATTTACCTGTATATAACATATACTAAAGGCCCCACAACAGCTTACTCCGGCACTAGCCAGAACGATATTTACCTGTATATAACATATACTAAAGGCCCCACAACAGCTTACTCCGGCACTAGCCAGAACGATATTTACCTGTATATAACATATACTAAAGGCCCCACAACAGCTTACTCCGGCACTAGCCAGAACGATATTTACCTGTATATAACATATACTAAAGGCCCCACAACAGCTTACTCCGGCACTAGCCAGAACGATATTTACCTGTATATAACATATACTAAAGGCCCCACAACAGCTTACTCCGGCACTAGCCAGAACGATATTTACCTGTATATAACATATACTAAAGGCCCCACAACAGCTTACTCCGCACTAGCCAGAACGATATTTACCTGTATATAACATATACTAAAGGCCCCACAACAGCTTACTCCGGCACTAGCCAGAACGATATTTACCTGTATATAACATATACTAAAGGCCCCACAACAGCTTACTCCGGCACTAGCCAGAACGATATTTACCTGTATATAACATATACTAAAGCCCCCACAACAGCTTACTCCGGCACTAGCCAGAACGATATTTACCTGTATATAACATATACTAAAGGCCCCACAACAGCTTACTCCGGCACTAGCCAGAACGATAATTACCTGCATATAACATATACTAAAGGCCCCACAACAGCTTACTCCGACACTAGCCAAAACGATATTTACCTGTATATAACATATACTAAAGGCCCCACAACAGCTTACTCCGGCACTAGCCAGAACGATATTTACCTGTATATAACATATACTAAAGGCCCCACAACAGCTTACTCCGCACTAGCCAGAACGATATTTACCTGTATATAACATATACTAAAGGCCCCACAACAGCTTACTCCGGCACTAGCCAGAACGATATTTACCTGTATATAACATATACTAAAGGCCCCACAACAGCTTACTCCGGCACTAGCCAGAACGATATTTACCTGTATATAACATATACTAAAGGCCCCACAACAGCTTACTCCGGCACTAGCCAGAACGATATTTACCTGTATATAACATATACTAAAGGCCCCACAACAGCTTACTCCGGCACTAGCCAGAACGATATTTACCTGTATATAACATATACTAAAGGCCCCACAACAGCTTACTCCGGCACTAGCCAGAACGATATTTACCTGTATATAACATATACTAAAGGCCCCACAACAGCTTACTCCGGCACTAGCCAGAACGATATTTACCTGTATATAACATATACTAAAGGCCCCACAACAGCTTACTCCGGCACTAGCCAGAACGATATTTACCTGTATATAACATATACTAAAGGCCCCACAACAGCTTACTCCGGCACTAGCCAGAACGATATTTACCTGTATATAACATATACTAAAGGCCCCACAACAGCTTACTCCGGCACTAGCCAGAACGATATTTACCTGTATATAACATATACTAAAGGCCCCACAACAGCTTACTCCGCACTAGCCAGAACGATATTTACCTGTATATAACATATACTAAAGGCCCCACAACAGCTTACTCCGGCACTAGCCAGAACGATATTTACCTGTATATAACATATACTAAAGGCCCCACAACAGCTTACTCCGGCACTAGCCAGAACGATATTTACCTGTATATAACATATACTAAAGCCCCCACAACAGCTTACTCCGGCACTAGCCAGAATGATATTTACCTGTATATAACATATACTAAAGGCCCCACAACAGCTTACTCCGCCACTAGCCAGAACGATATTTACCTGTATATAACATATACTAAAGGCCCCACAACAGCTTACTCCGGCACTAGCCAGAACGATATTTACCTGTATATAACATATACTAAAGGCCCCACAACAGCTTACTCCGGCACTAGCCAGAACGATATTTACCTGTATATAACATATACTAAAGGACCCACAACAGCTTACTCCGGCACTAGCCAGAACGATATTTACCTGTATATAACATATACTAAAGGCCCCACAACAGCTTACTCCGGCACTAGCCAGAACGATATTTACCTGTATATAACATATACTAAAGGCCCCACAACAGCTTACTCCGGCACTAGCCAGAACGATATTTACCTGTATATAACATATACTAAAGCCCCCACAACAGCTTACTCCGGCACTAGCCAGAACGATATTTACCTGTATATAACATATACCAAAGGCCCCACAACAGCTTACTCCGGCACTAGCCAGAACGATATTTACCTGTATATAACATATACTAAAGGCCCCACAACAGCTTACTCCGGCACTAGCCAGAACGATATTTACCTGTATATAACATATACTAAAGGCCCCACAACAGCTTACTCCGGCACTAGCCAGAACGATATTTACCTGTATATAACATATACTAAAGGCCCCACAACAGCTTACTCCGGCACTAGCCAGAACGATATTTACCTGTATATAACATATACTAAAGGCCCCACAACAGCTTACTCCGGCACTAGCCAGAACGATATTTACCTGTATATAACATATACTAAAGGCCCCACAACAGCTTACTCCGGCACTAGCCAGAACGATATTTACCTGTATATAACATATACTAAAGGCCCCACAACAGCTTACTCCGGCACTAGCCAGAACGATATTTACCTGCATATAACATATACTAAAGGCCCCACAACAGCTTACTCCGGCACTAGCCAGAACGATATTTACCTGTATATAACATATACTAAAGGCCCCACAACAGCTTACTCCGGCACTAGCCAGAACGATATTTACCTGTATATAACATATACTAAAGGCCCCACAACAGCTTACTCCGGCACTAGCCAGAACGATATTTACCTGTATATAACATATACTAAAGGCCCCACAACAGCTTACTCCGGCACTAGCCAGAACGATATTTACCTGTAAATAACATATACTAAAGGCCCCACAACAGCTTACTCCGGCACTAGCCAGAACGATATTTACCTGTATATAACATATACTAAAGGCCCCACAACAGCTTACTCCGGCACTAGCCAGAACGATATTTACCTGTATATAACATATACTAAAGGCCCCACAACAGCTTACTCCGGCACTAGCCAGAACGATATTTACCTGTATATAACATATACTAAAGGCCCCACAACAGCTTACTCCGGCACTAGCCAGAACGATATTTACCTGTATATAACATATACTAAAGGCCCCACAACAGCTTACTCCGGCACTAGCCAGAACGATATTTACCTGTATATAACATATACTAAAGGCCCCACAACAGCTTACTCCGGCACTAGCCAGAACGATATTTACCTGTATATAACATATACTAAAGGCCCCACAACAGCTTACTCCGGCACTAGCCAGAACGATATTTACCTGTATATAACATATACTAAAGGCCCCACAACAGCTTACTCCGGCACTAGCCAGAACGATATTTACCTGTATATAACATATACTAAAGCCCCCACAACAGCTTACTCCGGCACTAGCCAGAGTTCGGCCTTCAGGTTTGATTTATAGACAGTAAAGTATGAAGTACACAATTAAATGTACAACTGTCATATTATGTAAACATACAAATGAAGAAAGATAATCGAAGAACGACCGTTATTAATGTTTACCAGATAAAACATTAGAGTTATCTATCTTTGTTCAAATTTTTTCACTTGGAAGTAGATGTATATGAATGTTTCCACACAATCAATGGAGGGTTGTACCCCGAGGTGTAGAAACTGTCTCCTGTTTCTATACCACAACATTCCCAGTTGATTTAACTTAAGCGATCGTGATGTGCTTGGTGGAATATTTAATTGTCAAAGGCATAATATAGCGTTGGTAATATTGCCTTACAGTCGGTTACCAATAACAACTCTTAACAGAAAATTCGCTCGTATGTTAATAATTGCGACAGTAGTTAATTCCTTGTAGATAGGTACACCAATTTACGTCCCATCAGATGACGTTTGCTGTGTATTAATCTTGTCATACTGCCAGTGGATGTCACAAACTAGAACATCTACGACACTATGTCCTGGTGTCTCTTCAGGGTCGAAGATAAAAGACACCAGCTCACCAATGGTAATCTGTTTTGGCAACAAATAATATGGAAATGTAAGTAGCAAAAAGTTAAAATAAATACCTAGATATCTTATTTAGTGAGCACGACCCGCTTCTAGAATAGTAGTGACCTTCACCAGATACGCTGTCAAAAGTTTGGAAAGCCAAATAATTTAAAGGTATTTGACAGCAAGCACAATCTAAACATGATAGTCAAATCAGCTAAATTTACAAGTGTCTGAGGCAGCACAATCTAAACATGATAGTCAAATCAGCTAAATTTACAAGTGTCTGAGGCAGCACAATCTAAACATGATAGTCAAATCAGCTAAATTTACAAGTGTCTGAGGCAGCAAAATCTAAACATGATAGTCAAATCAGCTAAATTTACAAGTGTCTGAGGCAGCACAATCTAAACATGATAGCCAAATCAGCTAAATTTACAAGTGTCTGAGGCAGCAAAATCTAAACATGATAGCCAAATCAGCTAAATTTACAAGTGTCTGAATCTAAACATGATAGTCAAATCAGCTAAATTTACAAGTGTCTGACTCTAAACATGATAGCCAAATCAGCTAAATTTACAAGTGTCTGAGGCAGCACAATCTAAACATGATAGTCAAATCAGCTAAATTTACAAGTGTCTGACTCTAAACATGATAGCCAAATCAGCTAAATTTACAAGTGTCTGAGGCAGCACAATCTAAACATGATAGTCAAATCAGCTAAATTTACAAGTGTCTGAATCTAAGCATGATAGTCAAATCAGCTAAATTTACAAGTGTCTGAATCTAAACATGATAGTTAAATCAGCTAAATTTACAAGTGTCTGAGGCAGATTTATATTAGTTTTAATGAACTGTAAATTACAAACATAGAAATGTCTAATAAAGCACTGACCACTGAGATAATGATGCAATCGAGACTAAAAGTCTATCAGCAGCGGTATAGACTCGCTGATAGTAATAAAAACGTAGATATCTAATTTAGTACACACGACGCGTCTCTGGTATAACCTTCATTAGGTACGTTCATCGTCAAACGTTTGAAAAGTCAATTTCTGTTTCCCTGTCACTAGTACACAGATTGATGTATATGGCACGTAAAGAAACAATTTAAGACTGCAAGTAACAATATGACGACCAGAATGGACTCTTTTACAACGTTGAACTGCGAATGTTGAACGATTAAATGTGAATGTTGAACGTTGTATTGCTAAACATAGTATTAATGGTCAACGTTAAATAAGTACGGCTTCTGATTGTCTCTTTGGTATCGTCTAATTATTCTTAAATAATAAACCGATGTGGGTGTCGTATATAACATTAATTGAATAACTAGTACTGTAAGCTTGAACACAATTATAACCTTTGATATGAACTTATAACCATCTTGTGGATGTAAATATATAAGTATGACATTTCAACTTATCGTGTACTCTTTGAGTGGACTTTACCGTACTCCCACCAACTATTTAAAGGAGTCTCGTGTTGTGTAATTGTACAATATTTACGTCATATGGTTTCGTGACGTCTGCTCAACAGGTTATAACTTGGAAAGCCACCGGAAATAAATAATTAGATAATTCAATAGTTTACATGGCAATAAAATATAAATAAATCTATCGTATAAATAATTCCTATAGCTCCACTCCTATTGAAATGATGCTAGTGTTTTCCACGCAGACCTCACAGATAATGGTGTGAAGAATTTTTGGGGGAAGAGGAAATGTGTATCTTACGGAACTTAATCCCATGAGGTACCAGTTCCGTAAATTATACAACTATAATTGACGGATATAGATATATAAAAGGAAATAATTTATGAATATGATTCCCTTTGAAAGATTCTTCAAACGTAAGAAATGTATATAATTGCACATTTCAAACCGAATTATCTTTGAATTATGTTTGTTCTATATAATTATATAATTCGTTAAATGTTCATTGATGTAAGTACTATGTAGCCAACTAACAAAACTAATATCACGTGACATCGTTTTATTTTGTATCTTCCGCTACTGATCTTATTGCATATTATAACATGATACATGAAATGAAACAGTTTTGAAAATGGGACAGTTGTGGAAATATTTTAATATGTTACTGATGTGACAATGAAGCTTCTTTATTATTGAAGTTTATACATCTTAAGACTAATGAACAAAAAATAGATAATTGCTCATCCGTCTTTAAGACAATGCTTCTATTTCAAACATTATGTAATACTTTTTCAGACAAGATGACTTTTGTAATGTAATAATAATTCTAATAAATATGTATATATGACTTTGGAATCAAGTTTCCCGTGTGAAAAATTTCGAGAATCAGCTATTAAAATATGAAGCCGTTCTGCACAATATTACTAATTATTAGACGGTTTATTATTTTTCCAATACCATGGTAAACAGGATTTATATGTGTTGTGTATTGCCTTCTGAAGTGCCATTATCTAGAGATTGATTGGACTAAAGTGTTGTCAAGATTCATGAAATTGTTCTACTCTACATTTTCCTTGTCGATTTATGGTATAAAAACACTAATTCATTTCGTAAAGATGTTCTACTAAATTTGTGTCTTGGATTGCATACCAGGCTATTTTGAAGGACAGACAATACAATGGCCACATAAATTTGTGTCTTGGATTGTATACCTGGCTATTTTGAAGGACAGACAATGCAATGGCCACATACATTTACAAAATGACAAAGGATGTTCGACAATAAGCTAAACAGAAAACTGAAGATAGAGAAACATGAATCCACCACAAAACGCAACGAAGTTCATCTGCACCAGAATGATAAGCAGTTCCTACTCCACTAGTGGCACACGTCTTGTTGCTAAGGTGTGTCAAATGCTTCAGTCATAGTTACTAAGATGTGTCAAATGCTTCAGTCATGGTTACTAAGGTGTGTTAAATGATTCAGTCATTGATTCATACACCAATTGTTAAAACAAAACAAACACCCGGATGATAATCACTACAATTAATAATTAACTAACCAAATGTTATTTTCTCATGGTAACATATGTTGTTCAAATGTGAAATAAAAAATAGATCCATATTTTATAAACAGATGTAGACCACTGTGATTAGATAATGCATATTTTATTAAGACATAGTGAATGTGTCTCTCAGAAGATACTGATTGTCAAAATATCAATTTTTGTTAGTAACTTGCATCCAAATACAGTTCTATTCATAATATGTTTCGACGACAAATTAGATTTCTTCTATCACATATATGAACACTAGATTCTGCCCTTTCTCTCTATTGTCATTATACAGGAATTAGTTAATCCTGTGAACATTTCCTATATCTACATACCTCCACCCCCTATGAATTAGTTAATCCTGTGAACATTTCCTATATCTACATACCTCCACCCCCTATGAATTAGTTAATCCTGTGAACATTTCCTATATCTACATACCTCCACCCCCTATGAATTAGTTAATCCTGTGAACATTTCCTATATCTACATACCTCCACCCCCTATGAATTAGTTGATCCTGTGAACATTTCCTATATCTACATACCCCCACCCCCTATGAATTAGTTAATCCTGTGAACATTTCCTATATCTACATACCTCCACCCCCTATGAATTAGTTAATCCTGTGAACATTTCCTATATCTACATACCTCCACCCCCTATGAATTAGTTAATCCTGTGAACATTTCCTATATCTACATACCTCCACCCCCTATGAATTAGTTAATCCTGTGAACATTTCCTATATCTACATACCCCCACCCCCTATGAATTAGTTAATCTGTGAACATTTCCTATATCTACATACCTCCACCCCTATGAATTAGTTAATCCTGTGAACATTTCCTATATCTACATACCTCCACCCCCTATGAATTAGTTAATCCTGTGAACATTTCCTATATCTACATACCTCCACCCCCTATGAATTAGTTAATCCTGTGAACATTTCCTACATCTACATACCTCCACTCCCTATGAATTAGTTAATCCTGTGAACATTTCTATATCTACATACCCCCCTATTAGATTATTTGGTTTTCTAATCCTTTGACTAGGACCGTGACCTTGTTGAAGGTTATTCTAGAAACGTGTTATACACACTACGTTAGATATCTACAGTTATTGACTGATTTTGTCTGTTTATACTTATGAGTTTTGACTTTCCCTTTGTAAGATTGCTCGGAGTTCGGTAATTTTGTTAGTACCCTTATTTATTAGATAACACAGTCTACATTATAATTTTACGGGAAGAGCAGAATTATTTTGTAGCATCAACAGGAAACGGCTTTACTTTTGGGAATTTAGTTATGTCAGATATCGAAACTGTTAATTATAATGACCCAGTATACAAATTAAACGATGCTCTACTATTGTCATATTAAATTATTTTAGTATAGAATTGTTTGGCAGAAATGTTGAATTCTGTAAATAGATGGATCATCGGACGAAAATGCAAGAATAAGTATCTTTTTAGAAAACAAAAGACCATGTAAAATACTGAAGACAATTGATTGATTTTTTTATAATCAATATCATGGGATGTAACGGGTAGGGTTTGGAAATTGTGCCAATAACGAACACATCTGACAATCTGTTGCCCACTGGGAGATGATGTAGGTTATCGAAGAACGTAGGATTTTCTTCCGTTTTGATGCGTTTTCTATGTAAGACAAGCCATAAAGACAGCTGCGCGTGACCTTGTCTTACATGGCATTGTCAGCCAATCAAATCGGCCGAGTATAATCAATGGAGTCAGCTTCTACGACTGCTGTAATAATATAAATTGTCGTCTTAGTAGATCTAAAAAAGCTTCCAATATCAATTTTACCTGAATTTTAACTGATTTCCCCTAATGGATTTAATGCGGTTTTAAATAAGTGTGTATTTACTGCATTGCACGTGGCGTTGTAATATTTTGTGTAGTAAACATGACATTGACATGCGAATGAATGAATGAAATCGACATGCTTTGTTTTTAAATTGAAACGGAAGAAACAGGTACTTGCACTCGTCCTTATTGAAGATCTGGGATTTCTTCCACTCGTGAGAGAAATTCAGCGTTTTTCCACTCGTTCCGCTACGCTCCACTCGTGAAAAGACGGAATTTCTCACACTCGTGGAAGAAATCCCAGATCTTCAATAGGGACTCGTGTAAGAACCTATTATTCTAAACACGAGACACTCATTTAAATCCCGCCATAAGTTTTGTATATGATTATCGGTTCACACCTCCCATTTTCATAAGTACAATTCAGTCATTCTAGACTATTTTAAATTAACAATATGATCATAATATTCCTCGTTAGAGAAATAGAACAGTTCCTATGGGAAAATCGTAATTTCATTGACTCGCTTTAGACGCCATTTATCGTCTATGTATAACTACCAAACACTGTCTAAATTCAGTATATTGTCATAAAAGAATCAAACCAGGAAAGTGTCAGGTCATGTATTTATGTGTTAGGTTCGATTTTGACTCTTTACGATTTTAATAGTTGAATTTGTTCCGACAGAGTGGTATTTTTTCACATTATTACCGGACAGAACAAGACATCTCTACAGTTTTCTTTCTAAGCAAATTATATTCGTAAGAGGCAAAGAACACACATATTTAAATGAAAATTATATTTGAAATAATCTCATCTCGTACGTTGAAAACGAAATACTTTTTCATGAGATTTTCAAACAATCTCAAAAGAATACATCTATATTGGCCTTGGGGTCATGGGAAATACATATTTAATAATAATGATAATATGAAACGGTTCAGAAGCTGTATCATATACAGCGAACATGGAGGATATCTCTGCTAACTACAGGTATGTAATCGATCTTCTTCTACAGCTTACTAAATCATATTTATCAAGTCAGTATACTAAAGTACTTCTAGTCAGTTGAAATACCATCGACAGTTCATGCTCTTTTACACAATACAGTCGTTATGTGAAACACAATGTCAGTTTGGGAACCGGATATATACCACATATTAACATTGTAGCGAAGTGTGCAAACAAACGGTTTGATTGTTTAACAGAACATCAACTGCCGATATTATATCAGGTTAGAAATACTTTGCGCTTGTTGATGTGATTAATATATAAACTATAGAAAAAGATCGATTTCATATCTGTAGTTGGAGGAAATGTCCGATATTTTCGCGGGTTGGTATCCCTGCATATGACGTAGCTTGTCCATCGTCTACAAAACAATACACAGAAAACGAAAGGTTGATCGACACTAACCCCACTAATAACTTTGGAGTAAAATCACGTGCTAATGGTAGCTGTGGTATTACTCTCGTTTAAAATCACGTGCTAGTGGTAGCCGTGGTATTACTCTCGTTTACAATCTGGTGCTAGTGGTAGCCGTGGTATTACTCTCGTTTAAAATCTGGTGCTAGTGGTAGCCGTGGTAATACTCTCGTTTACAATCTGGTGCTAGTGGTAGCCGTGGTAATACTCTCGTTTACAATCTGGTGCTAGTCGTAGCCGTGGTATTACTCTCGTTAATATCAGGTGTTAGTGGTAGCCGTGGTATTACTGTCGTTTAAAATCAGGTGCTAGTCGTAGCCGTGGTATTACTCTCGTTTACAATCTGGTGCTAGTGGTAGCCTTGGTATTACTCTCGTTTACAATCTGGTGCTAGTGGTAGCCGTGGTATTACTCTCGTTTAAAATCTGGTGCTAGTGGTAGCCGTGGTAATACTCTCGTTTACAATCTGGTGCTAGTGGTAGCCGTGGTAATACTCTCGTTTAAAATCTGGTGCTAGTGGTAGCCGTGGTAATACTCTCGTTTACAATCTGGTGCTAGTGGTAGCCGTGGTAATACTCTCGTTTAAAATCAGGTGCTAGTGGTAGCCGTGGTAATACTCTCGTTTACAATCTGGTGCTAGTGGTAGCCGTGGTATTACTCTCGTTTACAATCTGGTGCTAGTGGTAGCCGTGGTAATACTCTCGTTTAAAATCAGGTGCTAGTGGTAGCCGTGGTAATACTCTCGTTTACAATCTGGTGCTAGTCGTAGCCGTGGTATTACTCTCGTTAAAATCTGGTGCTAGTGGTAGCCGTGGTATTACTCTCGTTTAAAATCAGGTGTTAGTGGTAGCCGTGGTATTACTGTCGTTTACAATCTGGTGCTAGTGGTAGCCGTGGTAATACTCTCGTTTAAAATATGGTGCTAGTGGTAGCCGTGGTAATACTCTCGTTTACAATCTGGTGCTAGTGGTAGCCGTGGTAATACTCTCGTTTAAAATCTGGTGCTAGTGGTAGCCGTGGTAATACTCTCGTTTACAATCTGGTGCTAGTGGTAGCCGTGGTATTACTCTCGTTTACAATCTGGTGCTAGTGGTAGCCGTTGTAATACTCTCGTTTAAAATCAGGTGCTAGTGGTAGCCGTGGTAATACTCTCGTTTACAATCTGGTGCTAGTCGTAGCCGTGGTATTACTCTCCTTAAAATCTGGTGCTAGTGGTAGCCGTGGTATTACTCTCGTTTAAAATCAGGTGTTAGTGGTAGCCGTGGTATTACTGTCGTTTAAAATCAGGTGCTAGTCGTAGCCGTGGTATTACTCTCGTTTACAATCTGGTGCTAGTGGTAGCCGTGGTAATACTCTCGTTTACAATCTGGTGCTAGTGGTAGCCGTGGTATTACTCTCGTTTAAAATCTGGTGCTAGTGGTAGCCGTGGTAATACTCTCGTTTAAAATCTGGTGCTAGTCGTAGCCGTGGTATTACTCTCGTTAAAATCAGGTGTTAGTGGTAGCCGTGGTATTACTCTCGTTTAAAATCTGGTGTTAGTGGTAGCCGTGGTATTACTCTCGTTTAAAATCAGGTGCTAGTGGTAGCCGTGGTATTACTCTCGTTTACAATCTGGTGCTAGTGGTAGCCGTGGTATTATTCTCGTTTAAAATCTGGTGCTAGTGGTAGCCGTGGTATTACTCTCGTTTAAAATCAGGTGCTAGTGGTAGCCGTGGTATTACTCTCGTTTAAAATCTGGTGCTAGTGGTAGCCGTGGTATTACTCTCGTTTAAAATCTGGTGCTAGTGGTAGCCGTGGTAATACTCTCATTTAAAATCAGGTGCTAGTGGTAGCCGTGGTATTACTCTCGTTTAACATCTGGTGCTAGTGGTAGCCGTGGTAATACTCTCGTTTACAATCTGGTGCTAGTGGTAGCCGTGGTAATACTCTCGTTTAACATCTGGTGCTAGTGGTAGCCGTGGTAATACTCTCGTTTAACATCTGGTGCTAGTGGTAGCCGTGGTAATACTCTCATTTAAAATCAGGTGCTAGTGGTAGCCGTGGTATTACTCTCGTTTAAAATCTGGTGCTAGTGGTAGCCGTAGTAATACTCTCGTTTACAATCTGGTGCTAGTGGTAGCCGTGGTATTACTCTCGTTTACAATCTGGTGCTAGTGGTAGCCGTGGTATTACTCTCGTTTAAAATCTGGTGCTAGTGGTAGCCGTGGTGATACTCTCGTTTAACATCTGGTGCTAGTGGTAGCCGTGGTAATACTCTCGTTTAACATCTGGTGCTAGTGGTAGCCGTGGTATTACTCTCGTTTACAATCTGGTGCTAGTGGTAGCCGTGGTATTACTCTCGTTTAAGATCAGGTGCTAGTGGTAGCCGTGGTAATACTCTCTTTTAAAATCTGCTGCTAGTGGTAACCGTGGTATTACTCTCGTTTAAAATCTGGTGCTAGTCGTAGCCGTGGTATTACTCTCGTTTAAAATCTGGTGCTAGTGGTAGCCGTGGTAATACTCTCGTTTAAAATCTGGTGCTAGTGGTAGCCGTGGTAATACTCTCTTTTAAAATCTGCTGCTAGTGGTAGCCGTGGTATTACTCTCGTTTAAAATCTGGTGCTAGTGGTAGCCGTGGTATTACTCTCGTTTAAAATCTGGTGCTAGTGGTAGCCGTGGTAATACTCTCGTTTAAAATCTGCTGCTAGTGGTAGCCGTGGTATTACTCTCGTTTACAATCTGGTGCTAGTGGTAGCCGTGGTATTACTCTCATTTAAAATCAGGTGCTAGTGGTAGCCGTGGTATTACTCTCGTTTACAATCTGGTTCTAGTGGTAGCGTGGTAATACTCTCGTTTAACATCTGGTGCTAGTGGTAGCCGTGGTATTACTCTCGTTTAAAATCTGGTGCTAGTGGTAGCCGTGGTATTACTCTCGTTTAAAATCTGGTGCTAGTCGTAGCCGTGGTATTACTCTCCTTAAAATCTGGTGCTAGTGGTAGCCGTGGTATTACTCTCGTTTAAAATCAGGTGTTAGTGGTAGCCGTGGTATTACTGTCGTTTAAAATCAGGTGCTAGTCGTAGCCATGGTATTACTCTCGTTTACAATCTGGTGCTAGTGGTAGCCGTGGTAATACTCTCGTTTACAATCTGGTGCTAGTGGTAGCCGTGGTATTACTCTCGTTTAAAATCTGGTGCTAGTGGTAGCCGTGGTAATACTCTCGTTTAAAATCTGGTGCTAGTCGTAGCCGTGGTATTACTCTCGTTAAAATCAGGTGTTAGTGGTAGCCGTGGTATTACTCTCGTTTAAAATCAGGTGTTAGTGGTAGCCGTGGTATTACTCTCGTTTAAAATCAGGTGCTAGTGGTAGCCGTGGTATTACTCTCGTTTACAATCTGGTGCTAGTGGTAGCCGTGGTATTATTCTCGTTTAAAATCTGGTGCTAGTGGTAGCCGTGGTATTACTCTCGTTTAAAATCAGGTGCTAGTGGTAGCCGTGGTATTACTCTCGTTTAAAATCTGGTGCTAGTGGTAGCCGTGTTATTACTCTCGTTTAAAATCTGGTGCTAGTGGTAGCCGTGGTAATACTCTCGTTTAAAATCTGGTGCTAGTGGTAGCCGTGGTATTACTCTCGTTTACAATCTGGTGCTAGTGGTAGCCGTGGTAATACTCTCATTTAAAATCAGGTGCTAGTGGTAGCCGTGGTATTACTCTCGTTTAACATCTGGTGCTAGTGGTAGCCGTGGTAATACTCTCGTTTAACATCTGGTGCTAGTGGTAGCCGTGGTATTACTCTCATTTAAAATCAGGTGCTAGTGGTAGCCGTGGTATTACTCTCGTTTAAAATCTGGTGCTAGTGGTAGCCGTAGTAATACTCTCGTTTACAATCTGGTGCTAGTGGTAGCCGTGGTATTACTCTCGTTTACAATCTGGTGCTAGTGGTAGCCGTGGTATTACTCTCGTTTAAAATCTGGTGCTAGTGGTAGCCGTGGTAATACTCTCGTTTAACATCTGGTGCTAGTGGTAGCCGTGGTAATACTCTCGTTTAACATCTGGTGCTAGTGGTAGCCGTGGTATTACTCTCGTTTAGAATCTGGTGCTAGTGGTAGCCGTGGTATTACTCTCGTTTAAGATCAGGTGCTAGTGGTAGCCGTGGTAATACTCTCTTTTAAAATCTGCTGCTAGTGGTAGCCGTGGTATTACTCTCGTTTAAAATCTGGTGCTAGTCGTAGCCGTGGTATTACTCTCGTTTAAAATCTGGTGCTAGTGGTAGCCGTGGTAATACTCTCGTTTAAAATCTGGTGCTAGTGGTAGCCGTGGTAATACTCTCGTTTAAAATCTGCTGCTAGTGGTAGCCGTGGTATTACTCTCGTTTAAAATCTGGTGCTAGTGGTAGCCGTGGTAATACTCTCGTTTAAAATCTGTTGCTAGTGGTAGCCGTGGTATTACTCTCGTTTACAATCTGGTGCTAGTGGTAGCCGTGGTATTACTCTCATTTAAAATCAGGTGCTAGTGGTAGCCGTGGTATTACTCTCGTTTACAATCTGGTGCTAGTGGTAGCCGTGGTAATACTCTCGTTTAACATCTGGTGCTAGTGGTAGCCGTGGTATTACTCTCGTTTAAAATCTGGTGCTAGTGGTAGCCGTGGTATTACTCTCGTTTAAAATCTGGTGCTAGTGGTAGCCGTGGTAATACTCTCGTTTAACATCTGGTGCTAGTGGTAGCCGTGGTATTACTCTCGTTTACAATCTGGTGCTAGTGGTAGCCGTGGTATTACTCTCATTTAAAATCAGGTGCTAGTGGTAGCCGTAGTAATACTCTCGTTTAGCATCTGGTGCTAGTGGTAGCCGTGGTATTACTCTCATTTAAAATCAGGTGCTAGTGGTAGCCGTGGTAATACTCTCGTTTAACATCTGGTGCTAGTGGTAGCCGTGGTATTACACTCATTTAAAATCAGGTGCTAGTGGTAGCCGTGGTATTACTCTCATTTAAAATCTGGTGCTAGTGGTAGCCGTGGTATTACTCTCATTTAAAATCAGGTGCTAGTGGTAGCCGTGGTATTACTCTCGTTTAAAATATGGTGCTAGTGGTAGCCGTGGTATTACTCTCATTTAAAATCTGGTGCTAGTGGTAGCCGTGGTATTACTCTCATTTAAAATCTGGTGCTAGTGGTAGCCGTGGTATTACTCTCATTTAAAATCAGGTGCTAGTGGTAGCCGTGGTATTACTCTCATTTAAAATCTGGTGCTAGTGGTAGCCGTGGTATTACTCTCATTTAAAATCAGGTGCTAGTGGTAGCCGTGGTATTACTCTCATTTAAAATCTGGTGCTAGTGGTAGCCGTGGTAATACTCTCGTTTACAATCTGGTGCTAGTGGTAGCCGTGGTATTACTCTCGTTTAAAATATGGTGCTAGTGGTAGCCGTGGTAATACTCTCGTTTACAATCTGGTGCTAGTGGTAGCCGTGGTATTACTCTCGTTTAAAATCTGGTGTTAGTGGTAGCCGTGGTATTACTCTCATTTAAAATCAGGTGCTAGTGGTAGCCGTGGTATTACTCTCGTTTAAAATCTGGTGCTAGTGGTAGCCGTGGTATTACTCTCGTTTAAAATCAGGTGCTAGTGGTAGCCGTGGTAATACTCTCGTTTACAATCTGGTGCTAGTGGTAGCCGTGGTATTACTCTCGTTTAAGATCAGATGCTAGTGGTAGCCGTGGTAATACTCTCTTTTAAAATCTGCTGCTAGTGGTAGCCGTGGTATTACTCTCGTTTAAAATCTGGTGCTAGTCGTAGCCGTGGTATTACTCTCGTTTAAAATCTGGTGCTAGTGGTAGCCGTGGTAATACTCTCGTTTAAAATCTGGTGCTAGTGGTAGCCGTGGTAATACTCTCTTTTAAAATCTGCTGCTAGTGGTAGCCGTGGTATTACTCTCGTTTAAAATCTGGTGCTAGTGGTAGCCGTGGTATTACTCTCGTTTAAAATCTGGTGCTAGTGGTAGCCGTGGTAATACTCTCGTTTAAAATCTGCTGCTAGTGGTAGCCGTGGTATTACTCTCGTTTACAATCTGGTGCTAGTGGTAGCCGTGGTATTACTCTCATTTAAAATCAGGTGCTAGTGGTAGCCGTGGTATTACTCTCGTTTACAATCTGGTGCTAGTGGTAGCCGTGGTAATACTCTCGTTTAACATCTGGTGCTAGTGGTAGCCGTGGTATTACTCTCGTTTAAAATCTGGTGCTAGTGGTAGCCGTGGTATTACTCTCGTTTAAAATCTGGTGCTAGTCGTAGCCGTGGTATTACTCTCCTTAAAATCTGGTGCTAGTGGTAGCCGTGGTATTACTCTCGTTTAAAATCAGGTGTTAGTGGTAGCCGTGGTATTACTGTCGTTTAAAATCAGGTGCTAGTCGAAGCCATGGTATTACTCTCGTTTACAATCTGGTGCTAGTGGTAGCCGTGGTAATACTCTCGTTTACAATCTGGTGCTAGTGGTAGCCGTGGTATTACTCTCGTTTAAAATCTGGTGCTAGTGGTAGCCGTGGTAATACTCTCGTTTAAAATCTGGTGCTAGTCGTAGCCGTGGTATTACTCTCGTTAAAATCAGGTGTTAGTGGTAGCCGTGGTATTACTCTCGTTTAAAATCAGGTGCTAGTGGTAGCCGTGGTATTACTCTCGTTTACAATCTGGTGCTAGTGGTAGCCGTGGTATTATTCTCGTTTAAAATCTGGTGCTAGTGGTAGCCGTGGTATTACTCTCGTTTAAAATCAGGTGCTAGTGGTAGCCGTGGTATTACTCTCGTTTAAAATCTGGTGCTAGTGGTAGCCGTGGTATTACTCTCGTTTAAAATCTGGTGCTAGTGGTAGCCGTGGTAATACTCTCGTTTAAAATCTGGTGCTAGTGGTAGCCGTGGTATTACTCTCGTTTACAATCTGGTGCTAGTGGTAGCCGTGGTAATACTCTCATTTAAAATCAGGTGCTAGTGGTAGCCGTGGTATTACTCTCGTTTAACATCTGGTGCTAGTGGTAGCCGTGGTAATACTCTCGTTTAACATCTGGTGCTAGTGGTAGCCGTGGTATTACTCTCATTTAAAATCAGGTGCTAGTGGTAGCCGTGGTATTACTCTCGTTTAAAATCTGGTGCTAGTGGTAGCCGTAGTAATACTCTCGTTTACAATCTGGTGCTAGTGGTAGCCGTGGTATTACTCTCGTTTACAATCTGGTGCTAGTGGTAGCCGTGGTATTACTCTCGTTTAAAATCTGGTGCTAGTGGTAGCCGTGGTAATACTCTCGTTTAACATCTGGTGCTAGTGGTAGCCGTGGTAATACTCTCGTTTAACATCTGGTGCTAGTGGTAGCCGTGGTATTACTCTCGTTTAGAATCTGGTGCTAGTGGTAGCCGTGGTATTACTCTCGTTTAAGATCAGGTGCTAGTGGTAGCCGTGGTAATACTCTCTTTTAAAATCTGCTGCTAGTGGTAGCCGTGGTATTACTCTCGTTTAAAATCTGGTGCTAGTCGTAGCCGTGGTATTACTCTCGTTTAAAATCTGGTGCTAGTGGTAGCCGTGGTAATACTCTCGTTTAAAATCTGGTGCTAGTGGTAGCCGTGGTAATACTCTCGTTTAAAATCTGCTGCTAGTGGTAGCCGTGGTATTACTCTCGTTTAAAATCTGGTGCTAGTGGTAGCCGTGGTAATACTCTCGTTTAAAATCTGCTGCTAGTGGTAGCCGTGGTATTACTCTCGTTTACAATCTGGTGCTAGTGGTAGCCGTGGTATTACTCTCATTTAAAATCAGGTGCTAGTGGTAGCCGTGGTATTACTCTCGTTTACAATCTGGTGCTAGTGGTAGCCGTGGTAATACTCTCGTTTAACATCTGGTGCTAGTGGTAGCCGTGGTATTACTCTCGTTTAAAATCTGGTGCTAGTGGTAGCCGTGGTATTACTCTCGTTTAAAATCTGGTGCTAGTGGTAGCCGTGGTAATACTCTCGTTTAACATCTGGTGCTAGTGGTAGCCGTGGTATTACTCTCGTTTACAATCTGGTGCTAGTGGTAGCCGTGGTATTACTCTCATTTAAAATCAGGTGCTAGTGGTAGCCGTAGTAATACTCTCGTTTAGCATCTGGTGCTAGTGGTAGCCGTGGTATTACTCTCATTTAAAATCAGGTGCTAGTGGTAGCCGTGGTAATACTCTCGTTTAACATCTGGTGCTAGTGGTAGCCGTGGTATTACTCTCATTTAAAATCAGGTGCTAGTGGTAGCCGTGGTATTACTCTCATTTAAAATCTGGTGCTAGTGGTAGCCGTGGTATTACTCTCATTTAAAATCAGGTGCTAGTGGTAGCCGTGGTATTACTCTCGTTTAAAATATGGTGCTAGTAGTAGCCGTGGTATTACTCTCATTTAAAATCTGGTGCTAGTGGTAGCCGTGGTATTACTCTCTTTTAAAATCTGGTGCTAGTGGTAGCCGTGGTATTACTCTCATTTAAAATCAGGTGCTAGTGGTAGCCGTGGTATTACTCTCATTTAAAATCTGGTGCTAGTGGTAGCCGTGGTAATACTCTCGTTTACAATCTGGTGCTAGTGGTAGCCGTGGTATTACTCTCGTTTAAAATATGGTGCTAGTGGTAGCCGTGGTAATACTCTCGTTTACAATCTGGTGCTAGTGGTAGCCGTGGTATTACTCTCGTTTAAAATCTGGTGTTAGTGGTAGCCGTGGTATTACTCTCAATTAAAATCAGGTGCTAGTGGTAGCCGTGGTATTACTCTCGTTTAAAATCTGGTGCTAGTGGTAGCCGTGGTATTACTCTCGTTTAAAATCAGGTGCTAGTGGTAGCCGTGGTAATACTCTCGTTTACAATCTGGTGCTAGTGGTAGCCGTGGTATTACTCTCGTTTAAAATCTGGTGCTAGTGGTAGCCGTGGTATTACTCTCATTTAAAATCAGGTGCTAGTGGTAGCCGTGATATTACTCTCATTTAAAATCAGGTGCTAGTGGTAGACGTGGTATTACTCTCGTTTACAATCTGGTGCTAGTGGTAGCCGTGGTAATACTCTCGTTTAACATCTGGTGCTAGTGGTAGCCGTGGTATTACTCTCGTTTACAATCTGGTGCTAGTGGTAGCCGTGGTATTACTCTCATTTAAAATCAGGTGCTAGTGGTAGCCGTGGTAATACTCTCGTTTAACATCTGGTGCTAGTGGTAGCCGTGGTATTACTCTCATTTAAAATCAGGTGCTAGTGGTAGCCGTGGTATTACTCTCGTTTAAAATCTGGTGCTAGTGGTAGCCGTAGTAATACTCTCGTTTACAATCTGGTGCTAGTGGTAGCCGTGGTATTACTCTCGTTTACAATCTGGTGCTAGTGGTAGCCGTGGTATTACTCTCGTTTAAAATCTGGTGCTAGTGGTAGCCGTGGTAATACTCTCGTTTAACATCTGGTGCTAGTGGTAGCCGTGGTAATACTCTCGTTTAACATCTGGTGCTAGTGGTAGCCGTGGGATTACTCTCGTTTAGAATCTGGTGCTAGTGGTAGCCGTGGTATTACTCTCGTTTAAGATCAGGTGCTAGTGGTAGCCGTGGTAATACTCTCTTTTAAAATCTGCTGCTAGTGGTAGTCGTGGTATTACTCTCGTTTAAAATCTGGTGCTAGTCGTAGCCGTGGTATTACTCTCGTTTAAAATCTGGTGCTAGTCGTAGCCGTGGTATTACTCTCGTTTAAAATCTGGTGCTAGTGGTAGCCGTGGTAATACTCTCGTTTAAAATCTGGTGCTAGTGGTAGCCGTGGTAATACTCTCGTTTAAAATCTGCTGCTAGTGGTAGCCGTGGTATTACTCTCGTTTAAAATCTGGTGCTAGTGGTAGCCGTGGTAATACTCTCGTTTAAAATCTGCTGCTAGTGGTAGCCGTGGTATTACTCTCGTTTACAATCTGGTGCTAGTGGTAGCCGTGGTATTACTCTCATTTAAAATCAGGTGCTAGTGGTAGCCGTGGTATTACTCTCGTTTACAATCTGGTGCTAGTGGTAGCCGTGGTAATACTCTCGTTTACAATCTGGTGCTAGTGGTAGCCGTGGTATTACTCTCATTTAAAATCAGGTGCTAGTGGTAGCCGTGGTATTACTCTCGTTTACAATCTGGTGCTAGTGGTAGCCGTGGTAATACTCTCGTTTAACATCTGGTGCTAGTGGTAGCCGTGGTATTACTCTCGCTTAAAATCTGGTGCTAGTGGTAGCCGTGGTATTACTCTCGTTTAAAATCTGGTGCTAGTCGTAGCCGTGGTATTACTCTCCTTAAAATCTGGTGCTAGTGGTAGCCGTGGTATTACTCTCGTTTAAAATCAGGTGTTAGTGGTAGCCGTGGTATTACTGTCGTTTAAAATCAGGTGCTAGTCGAAGCCATGGTATTACTCTCGTTTACAATCTGGTGCTAGTGGTAGCCGTGGTAATACTCTCGTTTACAATCTGGTGCTAGTGGTAGCCGTGGTATTACTCTCGTTTAAAATCTGGTGCTAGTGGTAGCCGTGGTAATACTCTCGTTTAAAATCTGGTGCTAGTCGTAGCCGTGGTATTACTCTCGTTAAAATCAGGTGTTAGTGGTAGCCGTGGTATTACTCTCGTTTAAAATCAGGTGCTAGTGGTAGCCGTGGTATTACTCTCGTTTACAATCTGGTGCTAGTGGTAGCCGTGGTATTATTCTCGTTTAAAATCTGGTGCTAGTGGTAGCCGTGGTATTACTCTCGTTTAAAATCAGGTGCTAGTGGTAGCCGTGGTATTACTCTCGTTTAAAATCTGGTGCTAGTGGTAGCCGTGGTATTACTCTCGTTTAAAATCTGGTGCTAGTGGTAGCCGTGGTAATACTCTCGTTTAAAATCTGGTGCTAGTGGTAGCCGTGGTATTACTCTCGTTTACAATCTGGTGCTAGTGGTAGCCGTGGTAATACTCTCATTTAAAATCAGGTGCTAGTGGTAGCCGTGGTATTACTCTCGTTTAACATCTGGTGCTAGTGGTAGCCGTGGTAATACTCTCGTTTAACATCTGGTGCTAGTGGTAGCCGTGGTATTACTCTCATTTAAAATCAGGTGCTAGTGGTAGCCGTGGTATTACTCTCGTTTAAAATCTGGTGCTAGTGGTAGCCGTAGTAATACTCTCGTTTACAATCTGGTGCTAGTGGTAGCCGTGGTATTACTCTCGTTTACAATCTGGTGCTAGTGGTAGCCGTGGTATTACTCTCGTTTAAAATCTGGTGCTAGTGGTAGCCGTGGTAATACTCTCGTTTAACATCTGGTGCTAGTGGTAGCCGTGGTAATACTCTCGTTTAACATCTGGTGCTAGTGGTAGCCGTGGTATTACTCTCGTTTAGAATCTGGTGCTAGTGGTAGCCGTGGTATTACTCTCGTTTAAGATCAGGTGCTAGTGGTAGCCGTGGTAATACTCTCTTTTAAAATCTGCTGCTAGTGGTAGCCGTGGTATTACTCTCGTTTAAAATCTGGTGCTAGTCGTAGCCGTGGTATTACTCTCGTTTAAAATCTGGTGCTAGTGGTAGCCGTGGTAATACTCTCGTTTAAAATCTGGTGCTAGTGGTAGCCGTGGTAATACTCTCGTTTAAAATCTGCTGCTAGTGGTAGCCGTGGTATTACTCTCGTTTAAAATCTGGTGCTAGTGGTAGCCGTGGTAATACTCTCGTTTAAAATCTGCTGCTAGTGGTAGCCGTGGTATTACTCTCGTTTACAATCTGGTGCTAGTGGTAGCCGTGGTATTACTCTCATTTAAAATCAGGTGCTAGTGGTAGCCGTGGTATTACTCTCGTTTACAATCTGGTGCTAGTGGTAGCCGTGGTAATACTCTCGTTTAACATCTGGTGCTAGTGGTAGCCGTGGTATTACTCTCGTTTAAAATCTGGTGCTAGTGGTAGCCGTGGTATTACTCTCGTTTAAAATCTGGTGCTAGTGGTAGCCGTGGTAATACTCTCGTTTAACATCTGGTGCTAGTGGTAGCCGTGGTATTACTCTCGTTTACAATCTGGTGCTAGTGGTAGCCGTGGTATTACTCTCATTTAAAATCAGGTGCTAGTGGTAGCCGTAGTAATACTCTCGTTTAGCATCTGGTGCTAGTGGTAGCCGTGGTATTACTCTCATTTAAAATCAGGTGCTAGTGGTAGCCGTGGTAATACTCTCGTTTAACATCTGGTGCTAGTGGTAGCCGTGGTATTACACTCATTTAAAATCAGGTGCTAGTGGTAGCCGTGGTATTACTCTCATTTAAAATCAGGTGCTAGTGGTAGCCGTGGTATTACTCTCGTTTACAATCTGGTGCTAGTGGTAGCCGTGGTAATACTCTCGTTTAACATCTGGTGCTAGTGGTAGCCGTGGTATTACTCTCGTTTAAAATCTGGTGCTAGTGGTAGCCGTGGTATTACTCTCGTTTAAAATCTGGTGCTAGTCGTAGCCGTGGTATTACTCTCCTTAAAATCTGGTGCTAGTGGTAGCCGTGGTATTACTCTCGTTTAAAATCAGGTGTTAGTGGTAGCCGTGGTATTACTGTCGTTTAAAATCAGGTGCTAGTCGAAGCCATGGTATTACTCTCGTTTACAATCTGGTGCTAGTGGTAGCCGTGGTAATACTCTCGTTTACAATCTGGTGCTAGTGGTAGCCGTGGTATTACTCTCGTTTAAAATCTGGTGCTAGTGGTAGCCGTGGTAATACTCTCGTTTAAAATCTGGTGCTAGTCGTAGCCGTGGTATTACTCTCGTTAAAATCAGGTGTTAGTGGTAGCCGTGGTATTACTCTCGTTTAAAATCAGGTGCTAGTGGTAGCCGTGGTATTACTCTCGTTTACAATCTGGTGCTAGTGGTAGCCGTGGTATTATTCTCGTTTAAAATCTGGTGCTAGTGGTAGCCGTGGTATTACTCTCGTTTAAAATCAGGTGCTAGTGGTAGCCGTGGTATTACTCTCGTTTAAAATCTGGTGCTAGTGGTAGCCGTGGTATTACTCTCGTTTAAAATCTGGTGCTAGTGGTAGCCGTGGTAATACTCTCGTTTAAAATCTGGTGCTAGTGGTAGCCGTGGTATTACTCTCGTTTACAATCTGGTGCTAGTGGTAGCCGTGGTAATACTCTCATTTAAAATCAGGTGCTAGTGGTAGCCGTGGTATTACTCTCGTTTAACATCTGGTGCTAGTGGTAGCCGTGGTAATACTCTCGTTTAACATCTGGTGCTAGTGGTAGCCGTGGTATTACTCTCATTTAAAATCAGGTGCTAGTGGTAGCCGTGGTATTACTCTCGTTTAAAATCTGGTGCTAGTGGTAGCCGTAGTAATACTCTCGTTTACAATCTGGTGCTAGTGGTAGCCGTGGTATTACTCTCGTTTACAATCTGGTGCTAGTGGTAGCCGTGGTATTACTCTCGTTTAAAATCTGGTGCTAGTGGTAGCCGTGGTAATACTCTCGTTTAACATCTGGTGCTAGTGGTAGCCGTGGTAATACTCTCGTTTAACATCTGGTGCTAGTGGTAGCCGTGGTATTACTCTCGTTTAGAATCTGGTGCTAGTGGTAGCCGTGGTATTACTCTCGTTTAAGATCAGGTGCTAGTGGTAGCCGTGGTAATACTCTCTTTTAAAATCTGCTGCTAGTGGTAGCCGTGGTATTACTCTCGTTTAAAATCTGGTGCTAGTCGTAGCCGTGGTATTACTCTCGTTTAAAATCTGGTGCTAGTGGTAGCCGTGGTAATACTCTCGTTTAAAATCTGGTGCTAGTGGTAGCCGTGGTAATACTCTCGTTTAAAATCTGCTGCTAGTGGTAGCCGTGGTATTACTCTCGTTTAAAATCTGGTGCTAGTGGTAGCCGTGGTAATACTCTCGTTTAAAATCTGCTGCTAGTGGTAGCCGTGGTATTACTCTCGTTTACAATCTGGTGCTAGTGGTAGCCGTGGTATTACTCTCATTTAAAATCAGGTGCTAGTGGTAGCCGTGGTATTACTCTCGTTTACAATCTGGTGCTAGTGGTAGCCGTGGTAATACTCTCGTTTAACATCTGGTGCTAGTGGTAGCCGTGGTATTACTCTCGTTTAAAATCTGGTGCTAGTGGTAGCCGTGGTATTACTCTCGTTTAAAATCTGGTGCTAGTGGTAGCCGTGGTAATACTCTCGTTTAACATCTGGTGCTAGTGGTAGCCGTGGTATTACTCTCGTTTACAATCTGGTGCTAGTGGTAGCCGTGGTATTACTCTCATTTAAAATCAGGTGCTAGTGGTAGCCGTAGTAATACTCTCGTTTAGCATCTGGTGCTAGTGGTAGCCGTGGTATTACTCTCATTTAAAATCAGGTGCTAGTGGTAGCCGTGGTAATACTCTCGTTTAACATCTGGTGCTAGTGGTAGCCGTGGTATTACTCTCATTTAAAATCAGGTGCTAGTGGTAGCCGTGGTATTACTCTCATTTAAAATCTGGTGCTAGTGGTAGCCGTGGTATTACTCTCATTTAAAATCAGGTGCTAGTGGTAGCCGTGGTATTACTCTCGTTTAAAATATGGTGCTAGTGGTAGCCGTGGTATTACTCTCATTTAAAATCTGGTGCTAGTGGTAGCCGTGGTATTACTCTCTTTTAAAATCTGGTGCTAGTGGTAGCCGTGGTATTACTCTCATTTAAAATCAGGTGCTAGTGGTAGCCGTGGTATTACTCTCATTTAAAATCTGGTGCTAGTGGTAGCCGTGGTAATACTCTCGTTTACAATCTGGTGCTAGTGGTAGCCGTGGTATTACTCTCGTTTAAAATATGGTGCTAGTGGTAGCCGTGGTAATACTCTCGTTTACAATCTGGTGCTAGTGGTAGCCGTGGTATTACTCTCGTTTAAAATCTGGTGTTAGTGGTAGCCGTGGTATTACTCTCATTTAAAATCAGGTGCTAGTGGTAGCCGTGGTATTACTCTCGTTTAAAATCTGGTGCTAGTGGTAGCCGTGGTATTACTCTCGTTTAAAATCAGGTGCTAGTGGTAGCCGTGGTAATACTCTCGTTTACAATCTGGTGCTAGTGGTAGCCGTGGTATTACTCTCGTTTAAAATCTGGTGCTAGTGGTAGCCGTGGTATTACTCTCATTTAAAATCAGGTGCTAGTGGTAGCCGTGATATTACTCTCATTTAAAATCAGGTGCTAGTGGTAGACGTGGTATTACTCTCGTTTACAATCTGGTGCTAGTGGTAGCCGTGGTAATACTCTCGTTTAACATCTGGTGCTAGTGGTAGCCGTGGTATTACTCTCGTTTACAATCTGGTGCTAGTGGTAGCCGTGGTATTACTCTCATTTAAAATCAGGTGCTAGTGGTAGCCGTGGTAATACTCTCGTTTAACATCTGGTGCTAGTGGTAGCCGTGGTATTACTCTCATTTAAAATCAGGTGCTAGTGGTAGCCGTGGTATTACTCTCGTTTAAAATCTGGTGCTAGTGGTAGCCGTAGTAATACTCTCGTTTACAATCTGGTGCTAGTGGTAGCCGTGGTATTACTCTCGTTTACAATCTGGTGCTAGTGGTAGCCGTGGTATTACTCTCGTTTAAAATCTGGTGCTAGTGGTAGCCGTGGTAATACTCTCGTTTAACATCTGGTGCTAGTGGTAGCCGTGGTAATACTCTCGTTTAACATCTGGTGCTAGTGGTAGCCGTGGGATTACTCTCGTTTAGAATCTGGTGCTAGTGGTAGCCGTGGTATTACTCTCGTTTAAGATCAGGTGCTAGTGGTAGCCGTGGTAATACTCTCTTTTAAAATCTGCTGCTAGTGGTAGTCGTGGTATTACTCTCGTTTAAAATCTGGTGCTAGTCGTAGCCGTGGTATTACTCTCGTTTAAAATCTGGTGCTAGTGGTAGCCGTGGTAATACTCTCGTTTAAAATCTGGTGCTAGTGGTAGCCGTGGTAATACTCTCGTTTAAAATCTGCTGCTAGTGGTAGCCGTGGTATTACTCTCGTTTAAAATCTGGTGCTAGTGGTAGCCTTGGTAATACTCTCGTTTAAAATCTGCTGCTAGTGGTAGCCGTGGTATTACTCTCGTTTACAATCTGGTGCTAGTGGTAGCCGTGGTATTACTCTCATTTAAAATCAGGTGCTAGTGGTAGCCGTGGTATTACTCTCGTTTACAATCTGGTGCTAGTGGTAGCCGTGGTAATACTCTCGTTTAACATCTGGTGCTAGTGGTAGCCGTAGTAATACTCTCGTTTAGCATCTGGTGCTAGTGGTAGCCGTGGTATTACTCTCATTTAAAATCAGGTGCTAGTGGTAGCCGTGGTAATACTCTCGTTTAACATTTGGTGCTAGTGGTAGCCGTGGTATTACTCTCATTTAAAATCAGGTGCTAGTGGTAGCCGTGGTATTACTCTCATTTAAAATCTGGTGCTAGTGGTAGCCGTGGTATTACTCTCATTTAAAATCAGGTGCTAGTGGTAGCCGTGGTATTACTCTCGTTTAAAATATGGTGCTAGTGGTAGCCGTGGTATTACTCTCATTTAAAATCTGGTGCTAGTGGTAGCCGTGGTATTACTCTCATTTAAAATCTGGTGCTAGTGGTAGCCGTGGTATTACTCTCATTTAAAATCAGGTGCTAGTGGTAGCCGTGGTATTACTCTCATTTAAAATCTGGTGCTAGTGGTAGCCGTGGTAATACTCTCGTTTACAATCTGGTGCTAGTGGTAGCCGTGGTATTACTCTCGTTTAAAATATGGTGCTAGTGGTAGCCGTGGTAATACTCTCGTTTACAATCTGGTGCTAGTGGTAGCCGTGGTATTACTCTCGTTTAAAATCTGGTGTTAGTGGTAGCCGTGGTATTACTCTCATTTAAAATCAGGTGCTAGTGGTAGCCGTGGTATTACTCTCGTTTAAAATCTGGTGCTAGTGGTAGCCGTGGTATTACTCTCGTTTAAAATCAGGTGCTAGTGGTAGCCGTGGTAATACTCTCGTTTACAATCTGGTGCTAGTGGTAGCCGTGGTATTACTCTCGTTTAAAATCTGGTGCTAGTGGTAGCCGTGGTATTACTCTCATTTAAAATCAGGTGCTAGTGGTAGCCGTGGTATTACTCTCATTTAAAATCAGGTGCTAGTGGTAGACGTGGTATTACTCTCGTTTACAATCTGGTGCTAGTGGTAGCCGTGGTAATACTCTCGTTTAACATCTGGTGCTAGTGGTAGCCGTGGTATTACTCTCGTTTACAATCTGGTGCTAGTGGTAGCCGTGGTATTACTCTCATTTAAAATCAGGTGCTAGTGGTAGCCGTGGTAATACTCTCGTTTAACATCTGGTGCTAGTGGTAGCCGTGGTATTACTCTCATTTAAAATCAGGTGCTAGTGGTAGCCGTGGTAATACTCTCGTTTAACATCTGGTGCTAGTGGTAGCCGTGGTATTACTCTCATTTAAAATCAGGTGCTAGTGGTAGCCGTGGTATTACTCTCATTTAAAATCTGGTGCTAGTGGTAGCCGTGGTATTACTCTCATTTAAAATCAGGTGCTAGTGGTAGCCGTGGTAATACTCTCATTTAAAATCAGGTGCTAGTGGTAGCCGTGGTATTACTCTCATTTAAAATCAGGTGCTAGTGGTAGCCGTGGTATTACTCTCGTTTAAAATCTGGTGCTAGTGGTAGCCGTGGTAATACTCTCATTTAAAATCAGGTGCTAGTGGTAGCCGTGGTATTACTCTCATTTAAAATCTGGTGCTAGTGGTAGCCTTGGTATTACTCTCATTTAAAATCAGGTGCTAGTGGTAGCCGTGGTATTACTCTCATTTAAAATCTGGTGCTAGTGGTAGCCGTGGTATTACTCTCATTTACAATCAGGTGCTAGTGGTAGCCGTGGTATTACTCTCATTTAAAATCTGGTGCTAGTGGTAGCCGTGGTAATACTCTCGTTTACAATCTGGTGCTAGTGGTAGCCGTGGTATTAATCTCGTTTAAAATATGGTGCTAGTGGTAGCCGTGGTAATACTCTCGTTTACAATCTGGTGCTAGTGGTAGCCGTGGTATTACTCTCATTTAAAATCAGGTGCTAGTGGTAGCCGTGGTATTACTCTCGTTTACAATCTGGTGCTAGTGGTAGCCGTGGTAATACTCTCGTTTAACATCTGGTGCTAGTGGTAGCCGTGGTATTACTCTCGTTTAAAATCTGGTGCTAGTGGTAGCCGTGGTAATACTCTCGTTTAACATCTGGTGCTAGTGGTAGCCGTGGTATTACTCTCGTTTACAATCTGGTGCTAGTGGTAGCCGTGGTATTACTCTCATTTAAAATCAGGTGCTAGTGGTAGCCGTGGTAATACTCTCGTTTAGCATCTGGTGCTAGTGGTAGCCGTGGTATTACTCTCATTTAAAATCAGGTGCTAGTGGTAGCCGTGGTAATACTCTCGTTTAACATCTGGTGCTAGTGGTAGCCGTGGTATTACTCTCATTTAAAATCAGGTGCTAGTGGTAGCCGTGGTATTACTCTCATTTAAAATCTGGTGCTAGTGGTAGCCGTGGTATTACTCTCATTTAAAATCAGGTGCTAGTGGTAGCCGTGGTATTACTCTCGTTTAAAATATGGTGCTAGTGGTAGCCGTGGTATTACTCTCATTTAAAATCTGGTGCTAGTGGTAGCCGTGGTATTACTCTCATTTAAAATCTGGTGCTAGTGGTAGCCGTGGTATTACTCTCATTTAAAATCAGGTGCTAGTGGTAGCCGTGGTATTACTCTCATTTAAAATCTGGTGCTAGTGGTAGCCGTGGTAATACTCTCGTTTACAATCTGGTGCTAGTGGTAGCCGTGGTATTACTCTCGTTTAAAATATGGTGCTAGTGGTAGCCGTGGTAATACTCTCGTTTACAATCTGGTGCTAGTGGTAGCCGTGGTATTACTCTCATTTAAAATCAGGTGCTAGTGGTAGCCGTGGTATTACTCTCGTTTACAATCTGGTGCTAGTGGTAGCCGTGGTAATACTCTCGTTTAACATCTGGTGCTAGTGGTAGCCGTGGTATTAATCTCGTTTAAAATCTGGTGCTAGTGGTAGCCGTGGTATTACTCTCATTTAAAATCAGGTGCTAGTGGTAGCCGTGGTATTACTCTCGTTTAAAATATGGTGCTAGTGGTAGCCGTGGTATTACTCTCATTTAAAATCTGGTGCTAGTGGTAGCCGTGGTATTACTCTCATTTAAAATCTGGTGCTAGTGGTAGCCGTGGTATTACTCTCATTTAAAATCAGGTGCTAGTGGTAGCCGTGGTATTACTCTCATTTAAAATCTGGTGCTAGTGGTAGCCGTGGTAATACTCTCGTTTACAATCTGGTGCTAGTGGTAGCCGTGGTATTACTCTCGTTTAAAATATGGTGCTAGTGGTAGCCGTGGTAATACTCTCGTTTACAATCTGGTGCTAGTGGTAGCCGTGGTATTACTCTCGTTTAAAATCTGGTGTTAGTGGTAGCCGTGGTATTACTCTCATTTAAAATCAGGTGCTAGTGGTAGACGTGGTATTACTCTCGTTTAAAATCTGGTGCTAGTGGTAGCCGTTGTATTACTCTCGTTTAAAATCAGGTGCTAGTGGTAGCCGTGGTAATACTCTCGTTTACAATCTGGTGCTAGTGGTAGCCGTGGTATTACTCTCGTTTACAATCTGGTGCTAGTGGTAGCCGTGGTATTACTCTCATTTAAAATCAGGTGCTAGTGGTAGCCGTGGTATTACTCTCATTTAAAATCAGGTGCTAGTGGTAGACGTGGCATTACTCTCGTTTACAATCTGGTGCTAGTGGTAGCCGTGGTAATACTCTCGTTTAACATCTGGTGCTAGTGGTAGCCGTGGTATTACTCTCGTTTACAATCTGGTGCTAGTGGTAGCCGTGGTATTACTCTCATTTAAAATCAGGTGCTAGTGGTAGCCGTGGTAATACTCTCGTTTAACATCTGGTGCTAGTGGTAGCCGTGGTATTACTCTCATTTAAAATCAGGTGCTAGTGGTAGCCGTGGTAATACTCTCGTTTAACATCTGGTGCTAGTGGTAGCCGTGGTATTACTCTCATTTAAAATCAGGTGCTAGTGGTAGCCGTGGTATTACTCTCATTTAAAATCTGGTGCTAGTGGTAACCGTGGTATTACTCTCATTTAAAATCAGGTGCTAGTGGTAGCCGTGGTAATACTCTCATTTAAAATCAGGTGCTAGTGGTAGCCGTGGTATTACTCTCATTTAAAATCAGGTGCTAGTGGTAGCCGTGGTATTACTCTCGTTTAAAATCTGGTGCTAGTGGTAGCCGTGGTAATACTCTCATTTAAAATCAGGTGCTAGTGGTAGCCGTGGTATTACTCTCATTTAAAATCTGGTGCTAGTGGTAGCCTTGGTATTACTCTCATTTAAAATCAGGTGCTAGTGGTAGCCGTGGTATTACTCTCATTTAAAATCTGGTGCTAGTGGTAGCCGTGGTATTACTCTCATTTACAATCAGGTGCTAGTGGTAGCCGTGGTATTACTCTCATTTAAAATCTGGTACTAGTGGTAGCCGTGGTAATACTCTCGTTTACAATCTGGTGCTAGTGGTAGCCGTGGTATTACTCTCGTTTAAAATATGGTGCTAGTGGTAGCCGTGGTAATACTCTCGTTTACAATCTGGTGCTAGTGGTAGCCGTGGTATTACTCTCGTTTAAAATCTGGTGTTAGTGGTAGCCGTGGTATTACTCTCATTTAAAATCAGGTGCTAGTGGTAGCCGTGGTATTACTCTCGTTTAAAATCTGGTGCTAGTGGTAGCCGTGGTATTACTCTCGTTTAAAATCAGGTGCTAGTGGTAGCCGTGGTAATACTCTCGTTTACAATCTGGTGCTAGTGGTAGCCGTGGTATTACTCTCGTTTAAAATATGGTGCTAGTGGTAGCCGTGGTATTACTCTCATTTAAAATCAGGTGCTAGTGGTAGCCGTGGTATTACTCTCGTTTAACATCTGGTGCTAGTGGTAGCCGTGGTATTACTCTCGTTTAAAATATGGTGCTAGTGGTAGCCGTGGTATTACTCTCGTTTAACATCTGGTGCTAGTGGGAGCCGTGGTATTACTCTCGCTTACAATCTGGTGCTAGTGGTAGCCGTGGTATTACTCTCGTTTAAAATATGGTGCTAGTGGTAGCCGTGGTATTACTCTCGTTTACAATCTGGGGCTAGTGGTAGCCGTGGTATTACTCTCGTTTACAATCTGGTGCTAGTGGTAGCCGTGGTAATACTCTAATTTAAAATCAGGTGCTAGTGGTAGCCGTGGTATTACTCTCGTTTACAATCTGGTGCTAGTGGTAGCCGTGGTAATACTCTCATTTAAAATCAGGTGCTAGTGGTAGCCGTGGTATTACTCTCGTTTAAGATCAGGTGTTAGTGGTAGCCGTGGTATTACTCTCGTTTAAAATCTGGTGCTAGTGGTAGCCGTGGTATTACTCTCGTTTAAAATCAGGTGCTAGTGGTAGCCGTGGTATTACTCTCGTTTAACATCTGGTGCTAGTGGTAGCCGTGGTATTACTCTCGTTTAACATCTGGTGCTAGTGGTAGCCGTGGTATTACTCTCGTTTAACATCTGGTGCTAGTGGTAGCCGTGGTATTACTCTCGTTTAAAATCAGGTGCTAGTGGTAGCCGTGGTATTACTCTCGTTTAACATCTGGTGCTAGTGGTAGCCGTGGTATTACTCTCGTTTAAAATCTGGTGCTAGTGGTAGCCGTGGTATTACTCTCGTTTACAATCTGGTGCTAGTGGTAGCCGTGGTATTACTCTCGTTTAAAATCAGGTGCTAGTGGTAGCCGTGGTATTACTCTCATTTAAAATCAGATGCTAGTGGTAGCCGTGGTATTACTCTCATTTAAAATCTGGTGCTAGTGGTAGCCGTGGTATTACTCTCATTTAAAATCAGGTGCTAGTGGTAGTCGTGGTATTACTCTCATTTAAAATCTGGTGCTAGTGGTAGCCGTGGTAATACTCTCGTTTACAATCTGGTGCTAGTGGTAGCCGTGGTATTACTCTCGTTTAAAATATGGTGCTAGTGGTAGCCGTGGTATTACTCTCGTTTACAATCTGGTGCTAGTGGTAGCCGTGGTATTACTCTCGTTTAAAATCTGGTGTTAGTGGTAGCCGTGGTATTACTCTCATTTAAAATCAGGTGCTAGTGGTAGCCGTGGTATTACTCTCGTTTAAAATCTGGTGCTAGTGGTAGCCGTGGTATTACTCTCGTTTAAAATCAGGTGCTAGTGGTAGCCGTGGTAATACTCTCGTTTACAATCTGGTGCTAGTGGTAGCCGTGGTATTACTCTCGTTTACAATCTGGTGCTAGTGGTAGCCGTGGTATTACTCTCATTTAAAATCAGGTGCTAGTGGTAGCCGTGGTATTACTCTCATTTAAAATCAGGTGCTAGTGGTAGACGTGGTATTACTCTCGTTTACAATCTGGTGCTAGTGGTAGCCGTGGTAATACTCTCGTTTAACATCTGGTGCTAGTGGTAGCCGTGGTATTACTCTCGTTTACAATCTGGTGCTAGTGGTAGCCGTGGTATTACTCTCATTTAAAATCAGGTGCTAGTGGTAGCCGTGGTAATACTCTCGTTTAACATCTGGTGCTAGTGGTAGCCGTGGTATTACTCTCATTTAAAATCAGGTGCTAGTGGTAGCCGTGGTAATACTCTCGCTTAACATCTGGTGCTAGTGGTAGCCGTGGTATTACTCTCATTTAAAATCAGGTGCTAGTGGTAGCCGTGGTATTACTCTCATTTAAAATCTGGTGCTAGTGGTAGCCGTGGTATTACTCTCATTTAAAAGCAGGTGCTAGTGGTAGCCGTGGTAATACTCTCATTTAAAATCAGGTGCTAGTGGTAGCCGTGGTATTACTCTCATTTAAAATCAGGTGCTAGTGGTAGCCGTGGTATTACTCTCGTTTAAAATCTGGTGCTAGTGGTAGCCGTGGTAATACTCTCATTTAAAATCAGGTGCTAGTGGTAGCCGTGGTATTACTCTCATTTAAAATCTGGTGCTAGTGGTAGCCTTGGTATTACTCTCATTTAAAATCAGGTTCTAGTGGTAGCCGTGGTATTACTCTCATTTAAAATCTGGTGCTAGTGGTAGCCGTGGTACTACTCTCATTTACAATCAGATGCTAGTGGTAGCCGTGGTATTACTCTCATTTAAAATCTGGTGCTAGTGGTAGCCGTGGTAATACTCTCGTTTACAATCTGGTGCTAGTGGTAGCCGTGGTATTACTCTCGTTTAAAATATGGTGCTAGTGGTAGCCGTGGTAATACTCTCGTTTACAATCTGGTGCTAGTGGTAGCCGTGGTATTACTCTCTTTTAAAATCTGGTGTTAGTGGTAGCCGTGGTATTACTCTCATTTAAAATCAGGTGCTAGTGGTAGCCGTGGTATTACTCTCGTTTAAAATCTGGTGCTAGTGGTAGCCGTGGTATTACTCTCGTTTAAAATCTGGTGCTAGTGGTAGCCGTGGTATTACTCTCGTTTAAAATATGGTGTTAGTGGTAGCCGTGGTATTACTCTCATTTAAAATCAGGTGCTAGTGGTAGCCGTGGTATTACTCTCGTTTAACATCTGGTGCTAGTGGTAGCCGTGGTATTACTCTCGTTTAAAATATGGTGCTAGTGGTAGCCGTGGTATTACTCTCGTTTAACATCTGGTGCGAGTGGGAGCTGTGGTATTACTCTCGTTTACAATCTGGTGCTAGTGGTAGCCGTGGTATTACTCTCGTTTAAAATATGGTGCTAGTGGTAGCCGTGGTATTACTCTCGTTTACAATATGGTGCTAGTGGTAGCCTTGGTATTACTCTCGTTTACAATCTGGTGCTAGTGGTAGCCGTGATAATACTCTCATTTAAAATCAGGTGCTAGTGGTAGCCGTGGTATTACTCTCGTTTACAATCTGGTGCTAGTGGTAGCCGTGGTAATACTCTCATTTAAAATCAGGTGCTAGTGGTAGCCGTGGTATTACTCTCGTTTAAGATCAGGTGTTAGTGGTAGGCGTGGTATTACTCTCGTTTAAAATCTGGTGCTAGTGGTAGCCGTGGTATTACTCTCGTTTAAAATCAGGTGCTAGTGGTAGCTGTGTTATTACTCTCGTTTAACATCTGGTGCTAGTGGTAGCCGTGGTATTACTCTCGTTTAACATCTGGTGCTAGTGGTAGCCGTGGTATTACTCTCGTTTAACATCTGGTGCTAGTGGTAGCCGTGGTATTACTCTCGTTTAAAATCAGATGCTAGTGGTAGCCGTGGTATTACTCTCGTTTAACATCTGGTGCTAGTGGTAGCCGTGGTATTACTCTCGTTTAAAATCTGGTGCTAGTGGTAGCCGTGGTATTACTCTCGTTTAAAATATGGTGCTAGTGGTAGCCGTGGTATTACTCTCGTTTAAAATCAGGTGCTAGTGGTAGCCGTGGTATTACTCTCGTTTAAAATCTGGTGCTAGTGGTAGCCGTGTTATTACTCTCGTTTAAAATCAGGTGCTAGTGGTAGCCGTGTTATTACTGTCGTTTAAAATCAGGTGCTAGTGGTAGCCGTGGTATTACTCTCGTTTAAAATCTGGTGCTAGTGGTAGCCGTGGTATTACTCTCGTTTAAAATCTGGTGCTAGTGGTAGCCGTGGTATTACTCTCGTTTAAAATCTGGTGCTAGTGGTAGCCGTGGTAATACTCTCGTTTAACATCTGGTGCTAGTGGTAGCCGTGGTATTACTCTCGTTTAAAATCTGGTGCTAGTGGTAGCCGTGGTATTACTCTCGTTTAAAATATGGTGCTAGTGGTAGCCGTGTTATTACTCTCGTTTAACATCAGGTGCTAGTGGTAGCCGTGGTATTACTCTCGTTTAAAATCTGGTGCTAGTGGTAGCCGTGGTATTACTCTCGTTTAACATCTGGTGCTAGTGGTAGCCGTGGTATTACTCTCGTTTAACATCTGGTGCTAGTGGTAGCCGTGGTATTACTCTCGTTTGAAATCAGGTGCTAGTGGTAGCCGTGGTATTACTCTCGTTTACAATCTGGTGCTAGTGGTAGCCGTGGTATTACTCTCGTTTAAAATTTGCTGCTAGTGGTAGCCGTGGTATTACTCTCGTTTAAAATCTGGTGCTAGTGGTAGCCGTGGTATTACTCTCGTTTAAAATCTGGTGCTAGTCGTAGCCGTGGTATTACTCTCGTTTAAAATCTGGTGCTAGTGGTAGCCGTGGTATTACTCTCGTTTAAAATCAGGTGGTAGTGGTAGCCGTGGTAATACTCTCGTTTAAAATCTGGTGCTAGTGGTAGCCGTGGTATTACTCTCGTTTAAAATCTGGTGCTAGTCGTAGCCGTGGTATTACTCTCGTTTAAAATATGGTGCTAGTGGTAGCCGTGGTAATACTCTTGTTTAAAATCTGGTGCTAGTCGTAGCCGTGGTATTACTCTCGTTTAAAATCTGGTGCTAGTCGTAGCCGTGGTAATACTCTCGTTTAAAATCTGGTGCTAGTGGTAGCCGTGGCATTACTCTCGTTTAAAATATGGTGCTAGTGGTAGCCGTGGTAATACTCTCGTTTAAAATCAGGTGCTAGTGGTAGCCGTGGTATTACTCTCGTTTACAATCAGGTGCTAGTGGTAGCCGTGGTATTACTCTCGTTTAAAATCTGGTGCTAGTCGTAGCCGTGGTATTACTCTCGTTTAAAATATGGTGCTAGTGGTAGCCGTGGTAATACTCTCGTTTACAATCTGGTGCTAGTGGTAGCCGTGGTATTACTCTCGTTTAAAATCAGGTGCTAGTGGTAGCCGTGGTATTACTCTCGTTTAACATCTGGTGCTAGTGGTAGCCGTGGTATTACTCTCGTTTAAAATCTGGTGCTAGTGGTAGCCGTGGTATTACTCTCGTTTAAAATCTGGTGCTAGTGGTAGCCGTGGTATTACTCTCGTTTAAAATATGGTGCTAGTGGTAGCCGTGGTATTACTCTCGTTTAAAATCAGGTACTAGTGGTAGCCGTGGTATTATTCTCGTTTAAAATCTGGTGCTAGTGGTAGCCGTGTTATTACTCTCGTTTAAAATCAGGTGCTAGTGGTAGCCGTGTTATTACTGTCGTTTAAAATCAGGTGCTAGTGGTAGCCGTGGTATTACTCTCGTTTAAAATCTGGTGCTAGTGGTAGCCGTGGTATTACTCTCGTTTAAAATCTGGTGCTAGTGGTAGCCGTTTAAAATCTGGTGCTAGTGGTAGCCGTGGTAATACTCTCGTTTAACATCTGGTGCTAGTGGTAGCCGTGGTATTACTCTCGTTTAAAATCTGGTGCTAGTGGTAGCCGTGGTATTACTCTCGTTTAAAATCAGGTGCTAGTGGTAGCCGTGTTATTACTCTCGTTTAACATCAGGTGCTAGTGGTAGCCGTGGTATTACTCTCGTTTAAAATCTGGTGCTAGTGGTAGCCGTGGTATTACTCTCATTTAAAATCAGGTGTTAGTAGTAGCCGTGGTAATACTCTCATTTAAAATCAGGTGCTAGTGGTAGCCGTGTTATTACTGTCGTTTAAAATCAGGTGTTAGTGGTAGCCGTGGTATTACTCTCGTTTAAAATCTGGTGCTAGTGGTAGCCGTGGTAATACTCTCGTTTACAATCTGGTGCTAGTGGTAGCCGTGGTATTACTCTCGTTTAAAATCAGGTGCTAGTGGTAGCCGTGGTAATACTCTCGTTTAAAATCTGGTGCTAGTGGTAGCCGTGGTAATACTCTCGTTTAAAATATGGTGCTAGTGGTAGCCGTGGTATTACTCTCATTTAAAATCTGGTGCTAGTGGTAGCCGTGGTATTACTCTCATTTAAAATCTGGTGCTAGTGGTAGCCGTGGTATTACTCTCGTTTAACATCTGGTGCTAGTGGTAGCCGTGGTATTACTCTCGTTTAACATCTGGTGCTAGTGGTAGCCGTGGTATTACTCTCGTTTAAAATCAGGTGCTAGTGGTAGCCGTGGTATTACTCTCGTTTACAATCTGGTGCTAGTGGTAGCCGTGATATTACTCTCGTTTAAAATCTGCTGCTAGTGGTAGCCGTGGTATTACTCTCGTTTAAAATCTGGTGCTAGTGGTAGCCGTGGTATTACTCTCGTTTAAAATCTGGTGCTAGTCGTAGCCGTGGTATTACTCTCGTTTAAAATCTGGTGCTAGTGGTAGCCGTGGTATTACTCTCGTTTAAAATCAGGTGCTAGTGGTAGCCGTGGTAATACTCTCGTTTAAAATCTGGTGCTAGTGGTAGCCGTGGTATTACTCTCGTTTAAAATCTGGTGCTAGTCGTAGCCGTGGTATTACTCTCGTTTAAAATCTGGTGCTAGTCGTAGCCGTGGTAATACTCTCGTTTAAAATCTGGTGCTAGTGGTAGCCGTGGCATTACTCTCGTTTAAAATCTGGTGCTAGTGGTAGCCGTGGTAATACTCTCGTTTAAAATCAGGTGCTAGTGGTAGCCGTGGTATTACTCTCGTTTACAATCAGGTGCTAGTGGTAGCCGTGGTATTACTCTCGTTTAAAATCTGGTGCTAGTCGTAGCCGTGGTATTACTCTCGTTTAAAATATGGTGCTAGTGGTAGCCGTGGTAATACTCTCGTTTACAATCTGGTGCTAGTGGTAGCCGTGGTATTACTCTCGTTTAAAATCAGGTGCTAGTGGTAGCCGTGGTATTACTCTCGTTTAACATCTGGTGCTAGTGGTAGCCGTGGTATTACTCTCGTTTAAAATCTGGTGCTAGTGGTAGCCGTGGTATTACTCTCGTTTAAAATCTGGTGCTAGTGGTAGCCGTGGTATTACTCTCGTTTAAAATATGGTGCTAGTGGTAGCCGTGGTATTACTCTCGTTTAAAATCAGGTACTAGTGGTAGCCGTGGTATTATTCTCGTTTAAAATCTGGTGCTAGTGGTAGCCGTGTTATTACTCTCGTTTAAAATCAGGTGCTAGTGGTAGCCGTGTTATTACTGTCGTTTAAAATCAGGTGCTAGTGGTAGCCGTGGTATTACTCTCGTTTAAAATCTGGTGCTAGTGGTAGCCGTGGTATTACTCTCGTTTAAAATCTGGTGCTAGTGGTAGCCGTGGTATTACTCTCGTTTAAAATCTGGTGCTAGTGGTAGCCGTGGTAATACTCTCGTTTAACATCTGGTGCTAGTGGTAGCCGTGGTATTACTCTCGTTTAAAATCTGGTGCTAGTGGTAGCCGTGGTATTACTCTCGTTTAAAATCAGGTGCTAGTGGTAGCCGTGTTATTACTCTCGTTTAACATCAGGTGCTAGTGGTAGCCGTGGTATTACTCTCGTTTAAAATCTGGTGCTAGTGGTAGCCGTGGTATTACTCTCATTTAAAATCAGGTGTTAGTAGTAGCCGTGGTAATACTCTCATTTAAAATCAGGTGCTAGTGGTAGCCGTGTTATTACTGTCGTTTAAAATCAGGTGTTAGTGGTAGCCGTGGTATTACTCTCGTTTAAAATCTGGTGCTAGTGGTAGCCGTGGTAATACTCTCGTTTACAATCTGGTGCTAGTGGTAGCCGTGGTATTACTCTCGTTTAAAATCTGGTGCTAGTGGTAGCCGTGGTATTACTCTCGTTTAAAATATGGTGCTAGTGGTAGCCGTGGTATTACTCTCATTTAAAATCTGGTGCTAGTGGTAGCCGTGGTATTACTCTCATTTAACATCTGGTGCTAGTGGTAGCCGTGGTATTACTCTCGTTTAAAATCAGGTGCTAGTGGTAGCCGTGGTATTACTCTCGTTTAACATCTGGTGCTAGTGGTAGCCGTGGTAATACTCTCGTTTAAAATCTGGTGCTAGTGGTAGCCGTGGTATTACTCTCGTTTAAAATCAGGTGCTAGTGGTAGCCGTGGTATTACTCTCGTTTACAATCTGGTGCTAGTGGTAGCCGTGGTATTACTCTCGTTTAAAATCTGCTGCTAGTGGTAGCCGTGGTATTACTCTCGTTTAAAATCTGGTGCTAGTCGTAGCCGTGGTATTACTCTCGTTTAAAATCTGGTGCTAGTGGTAGCCGTGGTATTACTCCCGTTTAAAATCTGGTGCTAGTCGTAGCCGTGGTATTACTCTCGTTTAAAATCTGGTGCTAGTGGTAGCCGTGGTATTACTCTCGTTTAAAATCAGGTGCTAGTGGTAGCCGTGGTAATACTCTCGTTTAAAATCTGGTGCTAGTGGTAGCCGTGGTATTACTCTCGTTTACAATCTGGTGCTAGTGGTAGCCGTGGTAATACTCTCGTTTAACATTTGGTGCTAGTGGTAGCCGTGGTATTACTCTCGTTTAAAATCTGGTGCTAGTGGTAGCCGTGGTATTACTCTCATTTAAAATCTGGTGCTAGTGGTAGCCGTGGTATTACTCTCATTTAAAATCTGGTGCTAGTGGTAGCCGTGGTATTACTCTCGTTTAACATCTGGTGCTAGTGGTAGCCGTGGTATTACTCTCGTTTAACATCTGGTGCTAGTGGTAGCCGTGGTATTACTATCGTTTGAAATCAGGTGCTAGTGGTAGCCGTGGTATTACTCTCGTTTACAATCTGGTGCTAGTGGTAGCCGTGGTATTACTCTCGTTTAAAATCTGCTGCTAGTGGTAGCCGTGGTATTACTCTCGTTTAAAATCTGGTGCTAGTGGTAGCCGTGGTATTACTCTCGTTTAAAATCTGGTGCTAGTCGTAGCCGTGGTATTACTCTCGTTTAAAATCTGGTGCTAGTGGTAGCCGTGGTATTACTCTCGTTTAAAATCAGGTGCTAGTGGTAGCCGTGGTAATACTCTCGTTTAAAATCTGGTGCTAGTGGTAGCCGTGGTATTACTCTCGTTTAACATCTGGTGCTAGTCGTAGCCGTGGTATTACTCTCGTTTAAAATATGGTGCTAGTGGTAGCCGTGGTAATACTCTTGTTTAAAATCTGGTGCTAGTCGTAGCCGTGGTATTACTCTCGTTTAAAATCTGGTGCTAGTCGTAGCCGTGGTAATACTCTCGTTTAAAATCTGGTGCTAGTCGTAGCCGTGGTAATACTCTCGTTTAAAATCTGGTGCTAGTGGTAGCCGTGGCATTACTCTCGTTTAAAATATGGTGCTAGTGGTAGCCGTGGTAATACTCTCGTTTAAAATCAGGTGCTAGTGGTAGCCGTGGTATTACTCTCGTTTACAATCAGGTGCTAGTGGTAGCCGTGGTATTACTCTCGTTTAAAATCTGGTGCTAGTCGTAGCCGTGGTATTACTCTCGTTTAAAATATGGTGCTAGTGGTAGCCGTGGTAATACTCTCGTTTACAATCTGGTGCTAGTGGTAGCCGTGGTATTACTCTCGTTTAAAATCAGGTGCTAGTGGTAGCCGTGGTATTACTCTCGTTTAACATCTGGTGCTAGTGGTAGCCGTGGTATTACTCTCGTTTAAAATCTGGTGCTAGTGGTAGCCGTGGTATTACTCTCGTTTAAAATCTGGTGCTAGTGGTAGACGTGGTATTACTCTCGTTTAAAATATGGTGCTAGTGGTAGCCGTGGTATTACTCTCGTTTAAAATCAGGTACTAGTGGTAGCCGTGGTATTATTCTCGTTTAAAATCTGGTGCTAGTCGTAGCCGTGGTATTACTCTCGTTTAAAATCTGGTGCTAGTGGTAGCCGTGGTAATACTCTCGTTTAACATCTGGTGCTAGTGGTAGCCGTGGTATTACTCTCGTTTAAAATCTGGTGCTAGTGGTAGCCGTGGTATTACTCTCGTTTAAAATCAGGTGCTAGTGGTAGCCGTGTTATTACTCTCGTTTAACATCAGGTGCTAGTGGTAGCCGTGGTATTACTCTCGTTTAAAATCTGGTGCTAGTGGTAGCCGTGGTATTACTCTCATTTAAAATCAGGTGTTAGTAGTAGCCGTGGTAATACTCTCATTTAAAATCAGGTGCTAGTGGTAGCCGTGTTATTACTGTCGTTTAAAATCAGGTGTTAGTGGTAGCCGTGGTATTACTCTCGTTTAAAATCTGGTGCTAGTGGTAGCCGTGGTAATACTCTCGTTTACAATCTGGTGCTAGTGGTAGCCGTGGTATTACTCTCGTTTAAAATCAGGTGCTAGTGGTAGCCGTGGTAATACTCTCGTTTAAAATCTGGTGCTAGTGGTAGCCGTGGTATTACTCTCCTTTAAAATATGGTGCTAGTGGTAGCCGTGGTATTACTCTCATTTAAAATCTGTTGCTAGTGGTAGCCGTGGTATTACTCTCATTTAACATCTGGTGCTAGTGGTAGCCGTGGTATTACTCTCGTTTAACATCTGGTGCTAGTGGTAGCCGTGGTATTACTCTCGTTTAAAATCAGGTGCTAGTGGTAGCCGTGGTATTACTCTCGTTTAACATCTGGTGCTAGTGGTAGCCGTGGTAATACTCTCGTTTAAAATCTGGTGCTAGTGGTAGCCGTGGTATTACTCTCGTTTAAAATCAGGTGCTAGTGGTAGCCGTGGTATTACTCTCGTTTACAATCTGGTGCTAGTGGTAGCCGTGGTATTACTCTCGTTTAAAATCTGCTGCTAGTGGTAGCCGTGGTATTACTCTCGTTTAAAATCTGGTGCTAGTCGTAGCCGTGGTATTACTCTCGTTTAAAATCTGGTGCTAGTGGTAGCCGTGGTATTACTCTCGTTTAAAATCTGGTGCTAGTCGTAGCCGTGGTATTACTCTCGTTTAAAATCTGGTGCTAGTGGTAGCCGTGGTATTACTCTCGTTTAAAATCAGGTGCTAGTGGTAGCCGTGGTAATACTCTCGTTTAAAATCTGGTGCTAGTGGTAGCCGTGGTATTACTCTCGTTTACAATCTGGTGCTAGTGGTAGCCGTGGTAATACTCTCGTTTAACATCTGGTGCTAGTGGTAGCCGTGGTATTACTCTCGTTTAAAATCTGGTGCTAGTGGTAGCCGTGGTATTACTCTCGTTTAAAATCAGGTGCTAGTGGTAGCCGTGTTATTACTCTCGTTTAACATCAGGTGCTAGTGGTAGCCGTGGTATTACTCTCGTTTAAAATCTGGTGCTAGTGGTAGCCGTGGTATTACTCTCATTTAAAATCAGGTGTTAGTAGTAGCCGTGGTAATACTCTCATTTAAAATCAGGTGCTAGTGGTAGCCGTGTTATTACTGTCGTTTAAAATCAGGTGTTAGTGGTAGCCGTGGTATTACTCTCGTTTAAAATCTGGTGGTAGTGGTAGCCGTGGTAATACTCTTGTTTACAATCTGGTGCTAGTGGTAGCCGTGGTATTACTCTCGTTTAAAATCAGGTGCTAGTGGTAGCCGTGGTAATACTCTCGTTTAAAATCTGGTGCTAGTGGTAGCCGTGGTATTACTCTCGTTTAAAATATGGTGCTAGTGGTAGCCATGGTATTACTCTCATTTAAAATCTGGTGCTAGTGGTAGCCGTGGTATTACTCTCATTTAACATCTGGTGCTAGTGGTAGCCGTGGTATTACTCTCGTTTAACATCTGGTGCTAGTGGTAGCCGTGGTATTACTCTCGTTTAAAATCAGGTGCTAGTGGTAGCCGTGGTATTACTCTCGTTTAAAATCAGGTGCTAGTGGTAGCCGTGGTATTACTCTCGTTTACAATCTGGTGCTAGTGGTAGCCGTGGTATTACTCTCGTTTAAAATCTGCTGCTAGTGGTAGCCGTGGTATTACTCTCGTTTTAAATCTGGTGCTAGTCGTAGCCGTGGTATTACTCTCGTTTAAAATCTGGTGCTAGTGGTAGCCGTGGTATTACTCTCGTTTAAAATCTGGTGCTAGTCGTAGCCGTGGTATTACTCTCGTTTAAAATATGGTGCTAGTGGTAGCCGTGGTAATACTCTTGTTTAAAATCTGGTGCTAGTCGTAGCCGTGGTATTACTCTCGTTTAAAATCTGGTGCTAGTCGTAGCCGTGGTAATACTCTCGTTTAAAATCTGGTGCTAGTGGTAGCCGTGGTAATACTCTCGTTTAAAATCAGGTGCTAGTGGTAGCCGTGGTATTACTCTCGTTTACAATCAGGTGCTAGTGGTAGCCGTGGTATTACTCTCGTTTAAAATCTGGTGCTATTTTAGCCGTGGTATTACTCTCGTTTAAAATATGGTGCTAGTGGTAGCCGTGGTAATACTCTCGTTTACAATCTGGTGCTAGTGGTAGCCGTGGTATTACTCTCGTTTAAAATCAGGTGCTAGTGGTAGCCGTGGTAATACTCTCGTTTAAAATCTGGTGCTAGTGGTAGCCGTGGTATTACTCTCGTTTACAATCTGATGCTAGTGGTAGCCGTGGTATTACTCTCGTTTACAATCTGGTGCTAGTGGTAGCCGTGTTATTACTGTCGTTTAAAATCAGGTGCTAGTGGTAGCCGTGGTATTACTCTCGTTTAAAAGCAGGTGCTAGTGGTAGCCGTGGTAATACTCTCGTTTAAAATCTGGTGCTAGTGGTAGCCGTGGTATTACTCTCGTTTACAATCTGGTGTTAGTGGTAGCCGTGTTATTACTGTCGTTTTAAATCAGGTGCTAGTGGTAGCCGTGGTATTACTCTCGTTTAAAATCAGGTGGTAGTGGTAGCCGTGGTAATACTCTCGTTTAAAATCTGGTGCTAGTGGTAGCCGTGGTATTACTCTCGTTTACAATCTGGTGCTAGTGGTAGCCGTGTTATTACTGTCGTTTAAAATCAGGTGATAGTGGTAGCCGTGGTATTACTCTCGTTTACAATCAGGTGCTAGTGGTAGCCGTGGTATTACTCTCGTTTAAAATCAGGTGTTAGTGGTAGCCGTGGTATTACTCTCATTTAAAATCTGGTGCTAGTGGTAGCCGTGGTATTACTCTCATTTAAAATATGGTGCTAGTGGTAGCCGTGGTAATACTCTCGTTTAAAATCTGGTGCTAGTGGTAGCCGTGTTATTACTGTCGTTTAAAATCTAGTGTTAGTGGTAGCCGTGGTAATACTCTCGTTTAAAATATGGTGCTAGTGGTAGCCGTGGTAATACTCTCGTTTACAATCTGGTGCTAGTGGTAGCCGTGGTAATACTCTCGTTTAAAATCTGATGCTAGTGGTAGCCGTGGTATTACTCTCATTTAAAAATAGGTGCTAGTGGTAGCCGTGGTAATACTCTCATTTAAAATCAGGTGCTAGTGGTAGCCGTGGTATTACTCTCATTTAAAATCTGGTGCTAGTGGTAGCCGTGGTATTACTCTCATTTAAAATCAGGTGCTAGTGGTAGCCGTGGTATTACTCTCATTTAAAATCTGGTGCTAGTGGTAGCCGTGGTATTACTCTCATCTAAAATCAGGTGCTAGTGGTAGCCGTGGTATTACTCTCATTTAAAATCTAGTGCTAGTGGTAGCCGTGGTAATACTCTCGTTTAAAATCTGGTGCTAAGGAAGAGACCGGATGGTAACTCAGAACACATCCGTGGTAATTTGGGACACATATATTCCGTAACGGTTAACCATGTCGTGGTTTCAATTGTATAATTGCCTAGGTGATGACCACACTGAACCCTTTGTTCATTTACTTCCAGCAACCCTCTATCAAGGAAATCATGATAAAATCACAAGCTCTGGAATATCGTATCAACTGAGATATATATATATATACCATATGCAGTTGCTGCTGGAATGTTGCTACATATAAATGGAAGCAATCTATGCAATGTATGGCCTTTATATATATATCATATTGTCCATAAACATGTTCTATACTGTACTTGTATTGTACGCTTTTTAAATGTACGTTGCCGTACGATCCATATGGAGTGTTAATATTCACATTTTCAAATTAACACTCGAATCGTATTGTGTTAATCGATAGCACGTTGCATGGCTTGAAGAGAAAATATCTCGTATCGCTGCAACTAAAATATGTATTTCAGGGTAATAACACAATTACCGAACGTCGAACAATCTTACAAAGGGAAAGTCAAAACTCATAAGTATATAAACAGACAAAATCAGTCAACAACCGGAAAACTGTGAAAACCGTAATGACCCTGACTTGGTACAGTATAATCGTTTCTTATTAAAAATTACAAATTAATATTGTAAATATTCATTGGAAGCTACATAAAAGTAGTACAAAAATACAATACAATGGAGAGAAGGAAAATGACAAAAAGACAAACAAAATAGTCCACAGAAAACACATGAATCCCACACAAAATAGTCCACAGAAAACACATGAATCCCACACAAAATAGTACACAGAAAACACATGAATCCTACACAAAATAGTACACAGAAAACACATGAATCCCACACAAAATAGTACACAGAAAACAGATGAATCCCACACAAAATAGTACACAGAAAACACATGAATCCCACACAAAATAGTCCACAGAAAACACATGAATCCCACACAAAATAGTCCACAGAAAACACATGAATCCCACACAAAATAGTCCACAGAAAACACATGAATCCCACACAAAATAGTACACAGAAAACACATGAATCCCACACAAAATAGTCCACAGAAAACACATGAATCCCACAAAAATAGTACACAGAAAACACATGAATCCCACACAAAATAGTCCACAGAAAACACATGAATCCCACACAAAATAGTACACAGAAAACACATGAATCCCACACAAAATAGTCCACAGAAAACACATGAATCCCACACAAAATAGTACACAGAAAACACATGAATCCCACACAAAATAGTCCACAGAAAACACATGAATCCCACACAAAATAGTACACAGAAAACACATTAATCCCACCCAAAATAGTACACAGAAAACACATGAATCCCACCCAAAATAGTACACAGAAAACACATGAATCCCACACAAAATAGTCCACAGAAAACACATGAATCCCACACAAAATAGTACACAGAAAACACATGAATCCCACACAAAATAGTCCACAGAAAACACATGAATCCCACACAAAATAGTCCACAGAAAACACATGAATCCCACACAAAATAGTCCACAGAAAACACATGAATCCCACACAAAATAGTACACAGAAAACACATGAATCCCACATAAAATAGTCCACAAAAAACACATGAATCCCACACAAAATAGTACACTGAAAACACATGAATCTCACATAAAATAGTCCACAGAAAACACATGAATCCCACACAAAATAGTACACAGAAAACACATGAATCCCACATAAAATAGTCCACAGAAAACACATGAATCCCACACAAAATAGTACACAGAAAACACATGAATCCCACACAAAATAGTACACAGAAAACATATGAATCCCACACAAAATAGTACACAGAAAACACATGAATCCCACACAAAATAGTACACAGAAAACACATGAATCCCACACAAAATAGTACACAGAAAACACATGAATCCCACACAAAATAGTACACAGAAAACACATGAATCCCACACAAAATAGTACACAGAAAACACATGAATCCCACACAAAATAGTACACAGAAAACACATGAATCCCACACAAAATAGTTCACAGAAAACACATGAATCCCACACAAAATAGTACACAGAAAACACATGAATCCCACACAAAATAGTACACAGAAAACACATGAATCCCACACAAAATAGTCCACAGAAAACACATGAATCCCACACAAAATAGTACACAGAAAACGCATGAATCCCACATAAAATAGTCCACAGAAAACACATGAATCCCACATAAAATAGTACACAGAAAACACATGAATCCCACACAAAACGGCGATGAACAAATAATTGTTGTATTATTATTATTATATATGTTATTTTTCTTTTCATTCCACTGTTATATACACATTAGATCTACACTTAATACTAATCAAATCATCATTCTGCTAAGTAATTATAGTAGATGGCCATAAATGACTGACCATACTAATTAAGAACATCTATCATCAGTATCATCCATCTTGATTTTTATCAGATTTTGCTGTAATCTGTGTCGTAAAATTAATTATAAAATAGCGCCGATATTGTTTTCCGACAAATCCAGTTTTATGACAATGATAATAGGATTATATCGTTAGTTTATTTTTCATCTTAATATAAATAAATCAATCAGTTAAAACATTAATTTAATAAAAACGTAAATATCTAATTTAGCGCGCACGGCGATGTTTTGGATTAATCTTCATCACGTACGATTAGTCAAAAGATTTGAAAGTCTAAAAATGGAAAAGCCTTTGAGAGTAAGTAAATAAAAAAATAGCTAAATGATGGTAGAGAAAGTTACGGACCAGAAGGACTATATGAGGTAATACTTCGAGATATAAGCGGTCTTTCTCTACTATATCATCATCACGGGCTTTTGTCAGAAGAGAACACACAAAGAAATACATTTTTCAGGTCAAAGCCATTTGGTAAACTTGACCCCAAAAACTTGGCTTTCCACATTGTTTACTGTTAGCGATGAAAGTTATTCAAGACACGTGTCGTGCATACTAAATTAAATGTCTATGTTTTTATTGAGATCCAGCAAAAGTGAAAACAAGACTGGTGAATCAGAAAAGCATATCCTCTAGAAAGATTCCATAGAATCATTTATTACAAGTGCCTCCTTAAATATAATTAAATCGATGTTCTTTGGGAATGACAACTGAATGATGTTGTTTAGAGTTTACATATATTGTAGATTAGGAGGATAATTAATTTTGAAGTGCACTCATATGTGTTTGTTAATAACTGATAGGAGTGGTTGTCGATTGCAATTTGTGCATGTGATGATACAGGGACAAGTAAAAAGTGTTCGTCAAGGAAATGTTGGTAAATAGCAGAGTGTCTATTAATAATGGAGTAAATATTTAAATAAAAGTAAAGTGTAATGCATGACCTTGACTGAAGTCTATTCAGCCTGTAACAAGCCAGGAAAGTGAGCGGTCGAGTGTTTGTGTGCTAGAAGTATCGATTTTGCCTCTTTCTATGATGGTGATATTTGATTTTACAATTGTTCCGACAGTGTGGTATTTTTTTCTCTAGATTTTACAATTGTTCCGACAGTGTGGTATTTTTTTCTCTAGATTTTACAATTGTTTCGACAGTGTGATATTTTTTTCTCTAGATTTTACAATTGTTCCGACAGTGTGGTATTTTTTTCTCTAGATTTTACAATTGTTCCGACAGTGTGGTATTTTTTTCTCTAGATTTTACAATTGTTTCGACAGTGTGATATTTTTTTCTCTAGATTTTACAATTGTTCCGACAGTGTGGTATTTTTTTCTCTAGATTTTACAATTGTTTCGACAGTGTGATATTTTTTTCTCTAGATTTTACAATTGTTCCGACAGTGTGGTATTTTTTTCTCTAGATTTTACAATTGTTCCGACAGTGTGGTATTTTTTTCTCTAGATTTTACAATTATTCCGACAGTGTGGTATTTTCTGTTTTTCATTTTATATCCTTTTTCAGTGGCGGGAAAAGCAAGGAAAACAATGTTTTGGGGTTCATTAGGCAATATTTTTTGGACCTTATCCGTTTTCTCCTGTTTGTTTTACCTGTGGCAATCTAAACTAACACGACTATGACCACCCGAGTTGCATCTTTGGACATATAGAGAGTTAACTTAAAATAAGATTCATTGCTTAGAGTTAATAGTGGTCGTTAAAGGATCGACGAAAGCAAATGTTCGTACTCAATCCAGTATCTCATATTGTACTTGTGGCAATCAAAACCCAGTGACATCATTTCACTATGAAGATGATATAGTTTGTAAACTTGTCACAAGATTAACAGCTCTGGAATTTAATCCTTCGCTCTCTTTAATTCAACTTCAGCATAGGTAGTTACCCTGTTTAGATCCTTTGGTTTACTTCATCGCAATATACTTGATATGGACGTTTTTATTAATACTTCGCTCTCTCCAAAATCAACATATATTCTAAGCTTTTCTGTTCAGCTACGATTTAATTTACAACTAACGTGGAGACGACGTGTGGTCAGTTCCGATGATATTGATTATATTGTCGACTATTTACTATTACTTATTGTAATTATCAATTCGAACTGTGATAATAAATCGTGCAAATACTAAAACTCTGTGATAATAGAAATACATAAACTGTCCAATTTGATTAATTTCAAACTTCAAATGCTTCACTAATCTGTCCATAAAATCTATGAAAAATGTTTGAAAATACCACAGGGAATATCAGAAACTGTAAATCAAATGACAGACATTACCAATGACTAAAAAGAAAAGTGAGAAAAAGACAAACAATGCTCGACAAATCACTACACAGAAAACTAAAGGTTGAGCAACATTAACTGATTAATGTTATTATGGTTGGTTCACACGAAATATTACGGTTCGACAAACTCCTTTTACAGTATTACTTAAGTTTCAAACATCGATATTTTATCTTATTCAATCTGCATTATTTAATAGCATCGTTGGTGTATTTATGTACAATGTGATGTGTGTATTGTGTGAAGAGGGCCTTGGTAACGTGATATAAATTTTTTTTTTTTAGATATTTAGTAATAAAATAACTTTAATCTATCTCTGTTCACAAGTTTCCAGTATTTACACATGGCACGTAGAAATCCACTGGTCGTTATATTGCAATATGAACAAATCATTGTGACTTCTGTATAACGAAGACGAGAGAGATAGTTCAAAGGCATAACAACAGTTTTAAGATAGCAAAGGGGTAATCAGAATCCGCATATCGAAGAAGGAAAGACAACACAATGGCCAAATGAAAAAGGACAAAAGAGCGAACAACGATCTACAAAACACTAAACCAGAAAAATAATGATCGAGCAACACGAACCCACTAAACCCGTAAAACCGGGTATGATGAACTCAGGTGCTCAGGAAGTAGTTCCTGCTCCAGTTACAAACCCGGTGGTAAGTCATGAATGAGGAAACGACCAGGAAGTGCTTCCGACAGGTAAGTAACGTTTTATAACGTACTGTTTATTTCCTTTGTTGTTTTGTTTATTTAAAAGAAAAGCTTATTAAACCCATGGGAATAACTAATGATGTTTGAACAAATTATAAATTGTTAGTTCTATGAGAAGTTCCAACAATATATTAACATATCTTAAATAAACGTTAGAGAAAACCGAATGGACAACCCAGAGACACTGGCAACATTGGACACACAAGACACAGGACGAATGGACAACCCAGCGACACTGGCAACATTGGACACAAAAGACGCATGACTAATGGACAACCCAGAGACACTGGCAACATTGGACACATAAGACGCAGGACGAATGGACAACCCAGAGACACTGGCAACATTGGACACACAAGACACATGACGAATGGACAACCCAGAGACACTGGCAACATTGGACACACAAGACACAGGACGAATGGACAACCCAGCGACACTGGCAACATTGGACACAAAAGACGCATGACTAATGGACAACCCAGAGACACTGGCAACATTGGACACATAAGACGCAGGACGAATGGACAACCCAGAGACACTGGCAACATTGGACACACAGGACGAATGGACAACCCAGAGACACTGGCAACATTGGACACATAAGACGCAGGACGAAGACAAACAAAACAAAAACACAACACTAAAAAGATGAGCAACGCGGACCTCATCAAACAAATATATGAACAAAATTCTTAAATGACAACAACATATTAAGGATATTTTTGTAAATTCACGAAGGAGAATTAAAAAAAAAGAACAGATAAGCCCTATTAGAATATAAAGCCTATATTTTACTTAGACTCATCAATGAACAATTTTTATTCACGTCATGAAAACTCATCAATTGCTTTTTTTGATTGTATCATCACAAATAGGATTCTATTAAGATGTCAATTTTTACCAATTAATTAATTACTATAAATTATACTATGAATTCCCTGTCTATCTAGACATCTGATGATAGATGAAATATGAACCATTTCTCTAATTGAAAAAAAACATTTGTACGATTTGAACCTCACATGTTTAGTTATTGCACAATTAACACGCTATATTATGTAATATTTTGTTGGTGCGTTATTGATGATAAACGATTTATTGATTAGTTATTGTACAATGCTGCCAGCAATTTTTATCTGCATTTGCAACGCTTAAAACTAACAGCTCGCTATGTATCTTTTATATAAATGTTACAGTAAATAGACCAGTCAATGATGAGTGGACAGAGATACAGGTAATACTGGGCACATGACACAAAGCAAAGAGAAACCAAAAAAAAACAAAGACAACAAAAACGATAAGGAACACGGACTTACTAAAAAAAAACAGCTGCTCACGAACCCAAATCAGTTCCCACTTCTAAAAATGCGCACAAAGGTACAGTATTACTCATAGGAAATCCGGTGCTAGAGGAAGAAGTTTTTGTGGCGATGACTTCAACCTAGGGAAATCATAGCCTCGTTTGAGTAGCTATTGCTTCAGTGGTTGAGTTCTGTCCAGAAAACAAATGCACTAGGCACAAGCCCTAGAATAACATATTAATTGTGAAATGTAAATCCGTATGCTGGTGCTGCTATAATATTGCTATTGATGAAAGGGAAGTTGACTATTGGAAAAGTGAGGTCATTGCGGTTTCCGTATAATATCACTAGCGTTATGTAATGAAGACTAACATTAAATAATTCTGGCTAGCCTTAAATGATTATGGCTTACATAATTATTAATTTTTTACTCAAATACCGTGCCATATTCATGAGATAGATCGTTGATCACGATTATTTGTGTACGATTTGTGTTGTAAATCTTTTGTAAAACGTTTGTTCTATAGCAGAACAATTATTCGAAGTGTCAGAAATAACACTAGTAAACTACAATTTATTATAGACGTTTCTTGATAAATATTCCTTTAAATTATATCAAGGCTTTCATATATAATTACGTTTTACAGTAAATAGAAGGGCAGCTTTTCCGGTCGGGTAATGATAGATTTTAAATTAATTCATGTACTGCAGGGGAGATAATTCATTTGAAATGACAGCAGCAATCAAAACTTGAATAGTCTTACTATCTAAATAAATGAAACAATTTGTGATGATGGATAAAGCAACCAGAGCAATTCATGTGATTTATACCATAAAAACACAAATAAAAGAAACCAATGTATGTGATATGGTTTTTGCCTTCAAAAACACGAGCAAATCAACGATAAACAAAACAGAGCAATTTATGTGATTTATACCCTAAAATATACGAACAAATCGACGATAAACATACTAACATATTTTATGGAAAAGAATTGACAAAAAAAAAAGCACGTTTTAAAATCAGATGGTGGGGGGGGGGGGGGTCTATATTGTTTGTTGATTTATTTATTTTTGTCCCAGAACGACATTTTTTTTGTTTTACTAACGTACAGCATTACAATAATTTGTTGCTAAAGTCTGTGTAAATACCAACTTTTGTCTGAATTGCATTTTTTTCTTAATTATATACCAGTTTTTCTGCTGCTATGACGTTTTTTTGTTGTTCCAAAGTCGGCGAGATATTTTCTGGTGTTCTTTTAGATAATACTTTATACAAGTAATTTCGTAGGGAACATTTTTTGTCGTCATGTGTTTTGTGTACCTAATTTTGCCAGTTTCTCTGGATTGTCCATTCTTGATTGCTGCTTCGGTTTTCTCTAAGAAGAGCTTGAAGATACCAAAAGAGTAATCATAATCCGTATATCCAAGAACAGACAACACAATGGCCAACAGAAAAAGGACAAAAGGATAAACATACACATAAAACTAAAGATCGAGTAACACGAACCGCACTAAAAACCGGGGGTGAACTCAGGTGCTCCGGAAGGGTAAGCAGTTCCTGCTCCACTAGTGGCGCCGGTCGTGTTAATCTAGTTACAAACCCATTTATTTACAAGAACGCATAAAATTTAATCACATACAAAACAAAAACTGTTTCCTTGTAAATTGTATAACCGCATCTTTTCACTAAGAACGGAGGTTTAGGCACATAAAGCTAGTTTAAACTCGCTACTGTTTTTACTGAAATGTCTGTGCTTAGACAGGAAAGTGAACGGTCATGTATATGCGTATCAGGTGTATCGACTTTGTCTGTGTTGTCTTTGTCCGACAGTGTCGTATTTGTTTGTTTTCCATTTAATTTCTACGATATTTATTTCGATCTGATAGTCTGGTACTTTCTGTTTTTCATTTTTTAGATGTCCATTGTTTAGGAAAATATTTGAATAATATGATTTTGTTTTGCTCGTACTCAAACAACGGCCAATCAGAACAATTGATATTATATTCTGATTGCCGCACGAAACTCATACTCGAACGTTACTTTCCTGTAACACTTCGTAACCTGGAGAAATAAAACATTTACAGGTATCACAACAAACCAAATAAACAAATACACAATATACATACCAACAAATCGCCAGAAATATTACTTAGACATATATTTGATTGGAAACTATTGTTTTGTCTGGCAACTCATTCTTTGTCTTCACACATTGCTGGTTCGATTTCAAATTGGCAATAAAGTGGCGCGCAAATTACAAACGCTTTCTTATACTTGCTGACGTCAGTTAAATTATTATTTAATTTTATCATTGTTATATATATGCATAGGGGGTTACTTTTTTATGTTTTGCTACTTTTATCTAGTATGTTATGTTGTAAAGCGCCTTAGGGTAATTTTTTTTAGATAGGACGCTATATAAATTATGGTATTATTATTATATTATTATGTTGTATAATTTAAATTTCATGCTAGGATCGTCTGCTCGTTAGCGTGAACAGATCATTGATAAGTCTTCACGACAAATAGTGCCAAGGTCTTAAGTGTTAATATAGGAATCAATCAATTAGATAGGACACATCTCAAACACTGACGGTGATGGCAAGCCACTAACGTAAATATCCAAGGATAAAAATAAATATAGTTCGTACACATCACTCGATTAATCATTGTACATTTCATTCTTTTTTTTCCGAAGATTTTCCTTCAAACATTTTCAGCATGACAAAATTTTGTAATGCTATATATTCGTTATTATTTATTAATGAGTTCAGATGATTAGGGTTAGGGTTAGGTATATTAGGGTTAGGGTTAGGTATATTGGTATATAGCCCATAGGTGGAGATATGTAACATACACATAGATTACTTTATTATTGCCTAACGTCCAGTACATTTCTGCTAAATGAGAGATAGATGGAACAACGAGGACAAAGAGGACAAATACTTTTGACTGCCACTAGAAAACTATGGAAATTTGTGTAAGGACGAAATATGTAATCTTTCATAGGGACTATAAAAGTGGTTTGTAACGTCAAGGGAACAACGCGGTTATTTCCAAGCATGTTACACACTATAGTCCACGGTTAGGCTCCGTTGTAACCTGCCCCCTCCCTTAGAGAGGGCATCCATATACGCTACATGTGGAGGCGCTGGGCAGCTATGTGGACTGACATATTGAAACTGTCAGTGATACCAACCATACACATAGGAAACACGATTCATATGTAACAAACAGGCAGCGAAAAGAATATCCGACTCACTTCACTAAGAAGATAGAGTTGTGCCCATAAACCTAGCTTAACTCCGCCACTCTTTATTGAAGTACCTATACCAAGCTAGGCTTAATGTTGGAACTGTTCCAATAGCGTGGTACTTTTTGTTATTCGTTCATTAAATGCCTTGAAGTATCAAGGAGTGTATATTTTGCGGATTCGAGTAATATGATTTTTTTGTACTCAAACAACGGCCAATTAGAACAATTTATTTTATATTCTGATTGCAATACGAAAGTCGTACTCGAAAGTGATTTTACTGTAAAACATGGTAACCTGGTGATAAAAACCATATACAGGTCTCAGAACAAACCGAATAAACAAATACACACTATCCATATAAAAGAATCTGCAAAAATGTTAATTAGATTGATGATAATTATTGTTTTATCTGGCAACTCATTCTTTGTCTTCACACATTGCTGGTTCGATTTCAAATTGGCAATAAAGTGGCGCGCAAATTACCCAGTAATTTACATTTCATGCTAGGATCGTCTGCTCGTTAGCGTGAACAGATCATTGATAAGTCTTCACGACAAATAGTGCCAAGATGTTAATATAGGAATCAATCAATTAGATATGACACATCTCAAATACTGACGGTGATGGCAAACAACTAACGTAAATATCCAAGGATATAAAATAAATATAATTCCAACACATCACCCGATTAATCATTATAAGTGCGGCAGTATATTTCATTCATTTTTCTAAGATTTTTGTTTTAACATTTTCAGCATGACAACACATATAATGCATATATCCGTCATAAGTTCCGATAGTAAGCATATATTGAGCGTATGGGGATTACATTTCACAACTCATACGCTATTCTAGAACTTGTGTTCAGTACAGTGATTTTCTGGACAGAGCTCATGTACTGACGCAAAAGTTACTCAAACACAGGTACGTTGCTCCTATGTTGAAGTCATCGCTACAACAATTCTACGGTCGTCATCATGATCTGGTTTACCGCTACGAAATATTCATATCTTAAATGACAATGAATCTGTTACTTTTACGAAGATTTGTTCTTTCGTTTATCATTGCAAAGACTTTTACCGGATTTGACTGTATATATGAGTAACACGACGGGTGTCTTATAAGAAGCAGGAACTGCTTACCCTTCGCGAGCACTTGAGTTCACCCCCGGTTTTTTGTGGGGTCCGTGATGCTCATCTTTTTACTTTTTTGTGTTGTCCTATTATATGTCTTTACGTTCTTAGTTCCGTGTTGTGATGTCCGTTATGATTTTCGCATAAAAACAATGTTCTGTTCGTATTTACCTCCAATTGTTTGTAAGATGACTCGTGTCTTATTTACGTTATTTTGTTTTTGTTTGTGTATAGCGGTGTCCAACACATATTGTGTTGTGTTTTTGTTTGTGTATAGCGGTGTCCAACACATATTGTGTTGTGTTTTTGTTTGTGTATAGCGGTGTCCAACACATATTGTGTTGTGTTTTTGTTTGTATATAGCGGTGTCCAACACATATTGTGTTGTGTTTTTGTTTGTGTATAGCGGTGTCCAACACATATTGTGTTGTGTTTTTGTTTGTGCATAGCGGTGTCCAACACATATTGTGTTGTGTTTTTGTTTGTGTATAGCGGTGTCCAACACATATTGTGTTGTGTTTTTGTTTGTGCATAGCGGTGTCCAACACATATTGTGTTGTGTTTTTGTTTGTGCATAGCGGTGTCCAACACATATTGTGTTGTGTTTTTGTTTGTGCATAGCGGTGTCCAACACATATTGTGTTGTGTTTTTGTTTGTGTATAGTGGTGTCCAACACATATTGTGTTGTGTTTTTGTTTGTGCATAGCGGTGTCCAACACATATTGTGTTGTGTTTTTGTTTGTGTATAGCGGTGTCCAACACATATTGTGTTGTGTTTTTGTTTGTGCATAGCGGTGTCCAACACATATTGTGTTGTGTTTTTGTTTGTGTATAGCGGTGTCCAACACATATTGTGTTGTGTTTTTGTTTGTGCATAGCGGTGTCCAACACATATTGTGTTGTGTTTTTGTTTGTGTATAGCGGTGTCCAACACATATTGTGTTGTGTTTTTGTTTGTGTATAGCGGTGTCCAACACATAGTGTGTTGTGTTTTTGTTTGTGTATAGCGGTGTCCAACACATATTGTGTTGTGTTTTTGTTTGTGTATAGCGGTGTCCAACACATATTGTGTTGTGTTTTTGTTTGTGTATAGCGGTGTCCAACACATATTGTGTTGTGTTTTTGCTTCCAGCAGTACGTATAATGTCTATATCACAAATCCAATCTAGGAAGACTTTGTTACTCCTATATTTACGATGGAGAATCATCGGTAATTTGTCATTTGTAAACTGTTCACTTGATCTTCATAAGGAATAATGTTAGTATCAAAGGACTGACTCTGTTACAAAAGGGTAATAACAAAATTACCCAACTCCGAGCAATCTTACAAAGGGAAAGTCAAAACTCATAATTATATAAACAGACAAAATCAGTCAACAACCGGAAAACTGTGAAAACCGTAATGACATATGTATTCTTGTTGGTTTGTTTTGGGAAGATGGATTACTTAGAGCAATATCGAATCGGATGTGAAACTTGTGATGGGAGATGCGCTGAAAAGTCTGTTTCACGAATAGTATGCTTTTCATGTGCTGGCATTTTAGGGTTAGGATTATGGTGTGTAACGCCACTTTCAACAATATTTCAGTTATATTGTGAGGGTATTTTATTGGTGGAGGAAACCGGAGTACCCGGAGAAAAACAGCACCATGGCTCAAGTCACTGACACACTGCTGTCATGTTAGAAATCAAGGATTATGTGTTTGTATCATACTTGCTATTGCTAACATAAATTATCGCCTATAAAAATCAAAGGGAAAATCTACAAATGTCTAGACATGCATTTTCACTTAGTATCACAACTCAACCTTTATTTTACATAAGCTTTTAAAACACACCCAAATTTATTTTATCTGACTCCTAAGTTTGTAAAAATGGAGTAAATCTTATTCCTATCATGAAACATCATCAACTGTTGGTGATTGGATCATTTCAGACATCCAGCAAACATGGTTTTATCTAACGCTTTAATAATGCTAATTCTGTATGATTACTGTTAATTTCCTGTCCATCATGAAGCCAATTTATATGTCCGCGGTTTCTGTTTTTTTTTAATTTTCTTAATTAAAATGTATACAAATTTAATTTATATGGTAATTACATTGCGCATGCTGTATTGACGTCAGCGTTACATAATTAAAAGTGCAAATAAAGAGTCGTGATACTTCAAAATTTAATAAATAATTATAAAAGTGCAAATAGAGAGTAGTGATACTTCAACATTATATAAAATAATGAAAAGTGTAAATAACTGAGATGTACACTTTCACACTCATTTCAATATCAGTGTTACATAATAAAACAAAGCTCAGATAGAGTGTAATGACGTATCAACACGTCATATTCACGTCAGCGTTACATAATAAAACAAAGTTCACATAGAGTGTAATTACGTATCAACACGTTATATTCACGTCAGCGTTACATAATAAAACAAAGCTCAGATAGAGTGTAATTACGTATCAACACGTCATATTCACGTCAGCGTTACATAATAAAACAAAGCTCAGATAGAGTGTAATGACGTATCAACACGTCATATTCACGTCAGCGTTACATAATAAAACAAAGCTCAGATAGAGTGTAATGACGTATCAACACGTTATATTCACGTCAGCGTTACATAATAAAACAAAGCTCAGATAGAGTGTAATTACGTATCAACACGTTATATTCACGTCAGCGTTACATAATAAAACAAAGCTCAGATAGAGTGTAATTACGTATCAACACGTTATATTCACGTCAGCGTTACATAATAAAACAAAGCTCAGATAGAGTGTAATTACGTATCAACACGTTATATTCACGTCAGCGTTACATAATAAAACAAAGCTCAGATAGAGTGTAATTACGTATCAACACGTCATATTCACGTCAGTGTTACATAATAAAACAAAGCTCAGATAGAGTTTAATGACGTATCAACACGTCATATTCACGTCAGCGTTACATAATAAAACAAAGCTCAGATAGAGTGTAATTACGTATCAACACGTCATATTCACGTCAGCATTACATAATAAAACAAAGCTCAGATAGAGTGTAATGACGTATCAACACGTCATATTCACGTCAGCGTTACAAAATGAAAAGTACAAATAGAAGATAGTCACACTTCCACATTTTATATTAATGTCAATGAGTACAGGGTTAACTGTCTGAAATAAAGTCAGGCCCGAGCTGGGAACAAAATCTACATGTCATTCATGGTAGAATATGTTGCCGTAAGGTATGGACAGATTGACCTAGAGTACTATACAATTGCAACCGGAAGTTGAAATGTCTGAATCTATAACCAGAACTACCTACATGACAAATATATAGCTAATGTAATCAATTAAATATTGTTGAAAGTCGCGTTAAGCACCATAGCCCTAACCCCTAACCCAGTAAATAGAATATTACTCGGTTGTATTATCTAATATATCTGGATCAACCCATCAGTAATAATCGATTACATAGAAGCTTCCGTGTGATATTGAATGGCAGATATAATTACGACAAACAAAAATCATTAAGTCAAGTCTTTTTATTCGTTGTGTTTTTATTGATTGAAATCAGCTTATAGTTGGAAAAAATCATTGTTCCTATGATAAAACAGCAATAAGTTGATAAATAGACGTTAGAGAATACTGAATGGGCAATCAAGAATGAACAATCCAGAGAAACTGGCAATACAGGATACACAAGACGAAAACAAGCAAAACAAAAACACATCATAATATGTGTGTGACACCAAAATACATAAACAAATAAACGTCTGACACGTTGTCCTGTACACGTATAATTGTTCCAAAATCTTGTCCAAACATTAGCCAATGAAATTCACTATATTAATTAACAAAGAGCTGGAGCAAATTTACATGTGATTAAAAAATATTGAAAACGATATTTACTGAAAAATATATCCTTATTATATTCTAAATTTTGATATTCATCTCTTACTCGAGTAGATAATTAAAAATGTTACTTATTAGAAGCTGCAACAAGTTGGCCTTTACATGCAATGAGGTTGGTATTCTCCAAACAAGAGGCACACATTCACGTCCTCTTCTTAAGAACTCCATTTTTGGAGCGTATGAGCACCACAATATGGAATATATGTATTATCTATATTCCTTGTTCCCCTCCGGTAGCTAAACATTTTTAAAATGTCTATGTTATTAGGACAATATGAATATTTAGACAATTAATTAATTAGTCTTCCCATCACCTCGATAAATCCGAAATCGAAAATGTTGTCAAAATACGAAGACATTTTGTCAGTTTATTGTTAAATAGTAAACAAATATCACTCTAAGATGTCACTTATATGGCATGTATGACGTAAAATTGAGGAGAAATCTTGAAACCTGAAGTGAAAATGGATTCAAAAATCATACAAAGTATCAAAATAAACAGTAAATGGGCTTCTCTACTCTTTAGTGAAGTCTTTAAGCTCCTTTATTAAACAATGTAAAACCGAGGGTAGAAAGAATTTTATTACATACGTTGACATGTACATATGCTGTGTTATTTAAGCATACGTTGACATGTACATATGCTGTGTTATTTAAGCATACGTTGACATGTACATATACTGTGTTATTTAAGCATACGTTGACATGTACATATGCTGTGTTATTTAAGCATACGTTGACATGTACATATGCTGTGTTATTTAAGCATACGTTGACATGTACATATGCTGTGTTATTTAAGCATACGTTAACATGTACATATGCTGTGTTATTTAAGCATACGTTGACATGTACATATGCTGTGTTATTTAAGCATACGTTGACATATACATATGCTGTGTTATTTAAGCATACGTTGACATGTACATATGCTGTGTTATTTAAGCATACGTTGACATGTACATATGCTGTGTTATTTAAGCATACGTTGACATGTACATATGCTGTGTTATTTAAGCATACATTGACATGTACATATGCTGTGTTATTTAAGCATACGTTAACATGTACATATGCTGTGTTATTTAAGCATACGTTGACATGTACATATGCTGTGTTATTTAAGCTTTATTCTTGAGGTTGTATCTTTCTTGATTGATGCAATGTTTCATTTCGTTATAGCCATTGGCTCTTATGGGGGTGTAACTTGTGCCAATGATAAAAAAGTAGATATCTAATTTAGTGTGCATGACGCTTTCCCGAAATAGCCTTAATCAGGTTTGACATTCATTGTCAAAATTGCAAACCCAAATAATTTAAGTCCTTGTGAGGATATGTTTGTATGCAAAAAAAATTGATAATGAAAAATGAAATGCATTGCCTGTACTGAATATTGTTAATAGTTATTTAGAAAACGATTTTAAAATAACTATCGCAGATACAAATATTAATTTAGTGAAGCAGATGCGTATTTCTCGTAGTAAATAAACGTTAGACACTACCGAAGGGGCAATCAAAAATAAACAATCCAGAGAAACGGACAGCATAGGGTACACAAGACACAGGACAAATAAACGTTAGAGAATACCGAAGGGGCAATCAAAAATAGACAATCCAGAGAAACTGTAAATAAACGTCAGAGAATACCGAAGGGGCAATCAAAAATAGACAATCCAGAGAAACGGACAACATAGGGTACACAAGACACAGGACAAATAAACGTTAGAGAATACTGAAGGGGCAATCAAAAATAGACAATCCAGAGAAACTGTAAATAAATGTTAGAGAATACCGAAGGGGCAATCAAAAATAGACAATCCAGAGAAACGGACAACATAGGGTACACAAGACACAGGACAAATAAACGTTAGAGAAAACCGAAGAGGCAATCAGAAATAGACAATCCAGAGAAACTATAAATAAACGTTAGAGAATACCGAAGGGGCAATCAAAAATAGACAATCCAGAGAAACGGACAACATAGGGTACACAAGACGAAGAAAAACAAAACAAAAACACAACACAATATGTGATGGACACCTCGGGTGTAGATATAAGAACTAGTTTCCCCGATGCAGGGTACAGGGACTTGGAAAGGGAAATCTGCAAATTTGCTGGACGAATCGCACAACTCGCCCTAAGGATGGGACGGACGTGAATGAACGTCTCATGTATGGAGTAGATCATGGCAGTTCCATATGAGTAACAGTTTGCTAGGATTGGTCGTTGATGACCCATTACAAGTCTAAATTTACAGATCCTATCAATGATATCACTGTTTTCGTGTGGCAGTCAGTAACATCTTTATTCCTAAACGATTTACTATGCATTCGTGTCATGAATATACCTGAAATACTGCTCACTTGACATTAAGCAACAATTAATCAATCAATCAATCAATCAATCAATCAATCAATCAATCGAAATTTTGTTTCTTTAATGATATTCAACTCTAAACAGGTGGAAACTATGATGTTTTAACCAAACTACACAAACGTACTGCTAAACCCGACTTACACATGCATTTACAATAGTTTATGCTCATAGTTCTGGTACCGGCTCGGCTGAATAATGCTCGGCGTAGTGTGGGAGATCGTAGCTTCAATCCCCTGCAGATAAATCCAAAAACGTTAGAATTTGGTACACCTCATTAAGAGGTACAGACATTTACAAAATTAAGATCTCAATCAGAAAAAACGCCATATATATATATTCATAGTTTTAGTTTGAACAGTATATCATCATTTCAACTTAAGAAATTGAGTAATAAGAGTAATGTCCCTTAAAATGGACATAGCACAGACAAGAAAACGATAAAGATGAATACAAGCAATAATAAAAATAAAAAAAAACCACCGAACACAGAAACTGGTTGATCTATTGGTACACTATTAAAACATAACAACAATAACAAAACAGAGTGGAATATCTCTGTCTGTACTGACAATAAATACAACATACTGGCATGTTTTCATCTAATATCACCATGTATGTCTTCTATTTACAGTATGGCCGTATGTTCGTGTCTATTTACAAACTAGATTGGATTTCCTACTATGTGTGATACCGGTTACCAATGATGCGATAAATGTAAAATAATAGACTTTTCTTGCTGTTCTCGGAAAAATCAAGTTAGATTTTCTTAATCTAAAATACTAGATTGGCACAATACTAATGTTTCTAGATCTGGCATGTGCTCAATGGAGTGCCAGTTTTATTACATTATATGCTATTCATGAGATAGACAGGCTATGTAATGTACAATTCACAGCTGCGGATTACTATGATTCTGAACCATCAGCCATGTAAATAAATATGTGACATTATATGTACTGTCTGACACCAGAATAACTCATCAATTGGCTAAGTGGTTTCAGAGAAGAATATTGATGTCTACGAACGACAACGAAGGACACAAAATTACAACAATAGCTTACATGACCCTTTGGATCAGGTGAACAAATAAGTATTATCACACTTTGTAGACCTATTTTACGACACAAGTCATATATTCATTATAGAATGATAATAGTGTCGTGCTCACTAAACTAGATATCCTCCTTTTTAGTATTGTCACCATCAACATCATTAACTAAAGTAGGTGATAAACCAATTTGTTGGACAGTATGAATAAAAAACAGAACAATAATGGTCTTCTTTGGATGTAATACGTATATATTGTACACAGATCAGGAAGTTTAATACAGAAATACTCAATTGTTCCTGATATATTATATTGATATCTTTGATGGTATTACCCGGGAACAAACAAGACAATATGACAATTTTACTCGAGGTTGATGTATGAATTCTGTGGTTTGGGTTATTTTTTACTGTATTCACTTTTTTATTATCATTATCATTATTTGATTTTTCGTTTGATTGGTGTATATTTCGAATTATGCCAGCAAAGGAGCAAAATAAAAACAACAAACAATTGACGACAATACACAGAAAACTACAGAGAAAACAGCACGTGCCTCAATAATAATTAACAAAGAGAGGGTGAACTCATTATGACCAAATCTTTAAAACAAAAAAATCATATTCTTCACTGTTCTGCTTCAGTGTCCAATCATAGGAACGTGCAGATATAATAATTCTCCTGTGTTCGTTTTCTAATTATGTTTGGTAATAGTTTTAAAGTGTGCAGACGTAGTACTACAAATCTTATAAGGGTTCGTGATAATTAAATTACAGGGTAATTTTGTCTTAAAAGAGGATTGGAATTTTATCAAAATGATTACTTTTACAGTATGTGTACATCTATATTAAACAGAGATTAACCAGAAAAAGGATCTTGAATATTTATTGGCTAAGAATTCAATGAACTCACGTTATGTTCTCGTTTGAGTGGTAACTACATCATGGCGGTAAGAAATCGGTCATGGTATTGTAATCATTAATACACGTGGTTATTTCAGACAGGAAGTAATATCAGATGTAAATTTCCGTTGATGAAATATCCCCTCTATTACATATAATAAAATGAGATTGACTGATTGGTTTCTACAACAAAATCTATTTTTGGATCTTGGTTTGTTCTAGCATCAAACAAATAGAAAGACAATTAAGGGTGTCAATATTTATGCAATTATTAGCTCTAACTATTCAATTTATTTTAATATGTATCTGCTTTTCTATTCTATTGGAAATAAACATTAGAGAATACCGAAGGGGCAATCAGAAAAGGGACAATCCAGAGAAACTGGTAACATAAGGTACGGTACACAAGACGAAGAAATACTAAACAAAAACACGACACAATATGTGTTGGACACCACTATGCGCATACAAACACAAATAACATAAATACGACATGCGCCCTGGAGATGAAGATGAACCGAACATCGTTTTGTACGCAGAAATCGTAACGGACATCACAGCACGCAACTCAGAACGTAAAGACATGTCATAGAAGAACACAAAAACTAAAAAGATGAGGAACAAGGACCAAAAAACCGGGGGTAAACAGTTCCTGCTTCTGATAAGACACAAGCTGTCCGGACGGTGTGGTATTTTTTCTTCATTTTATTGAAGTAGAAAAAAAAACATTTCAAGCTTTCTTATTGATAATAAATCTAGTTAACTTAGTTCAGATGAGTTGTGTAGTGATTGTTGTGATCAATTACATGCTCGATCATAACGGTGTATCATTTCTTTTCTACATCTTAGATTGCTATTGCTTTTCAATAAAATAAAAAACGTGAAATACCACACCGTCATAATAAACTGAAGCAAACTCGATATCACTAAAGTACATATACAGGGCCTCTCACTAAAGTACATATATCTGACCTCTGACTAAAGTACATATACCTGACCTCTCACTAAAGTACATATACCTGACCTCTCACTAAAGTACATATACCTGACCTTTCACTAAAGTACATATACCTGACCTCTTACTAAAGTACATATACCTGACCTCTCACTAAAGTACATACACCTCTCTCACTAAAGTACATATACCTGACCTCTCAATAAAGTACATATACCTGACCTCTCACTAAAGTACATATACCTGACCTCTCACTAAGGTACATATACCTGACCTCTCACTAAGTACATATACCTGACCTCTCACTAAGGTACATATACCTGACCTCTCAATAAAGTACATATACCTGACCTCTCACTAAAGTACATATACCTGACCTCTCACTAAAGTACATATACCTGACCTCTCACTAAAGTACATATACCTCTCTCACTAAAGTACATATACCTGACCTCTCAATAAAGTACATATACCTGACCTCTCACTAAAGTACATATACCTGACCTCTCACTAAGGTACATATACCTGACCTCTCACTAAGTACATATACCTGACCTCTCACTAAGGTACATATACCTGACCTCTCACTAAGTACATATACCTGACCTCTCACTAAGTACATATACCTGACCTCTCACTAAAGTACATATACCTGACCTCTCACTAAGGTACATATACCTGATCTCTCACTAAGTACATATACCTGCCCTCTCACTAAGGTACATATACCTGACCTCTCACTAAAGTACATATACCTGACCTCTCACTAAGTACATATACCTGACCTCTCACTAAGTACATATACCTGACCTCTCACTAAGTACATATACCTGACCTTTCACTAAAGTACATATACCTGACCTCTCACTAAAGTACATATACCTGACCTCTCACTAAAGTACATATACCTCACTCACTAAAGTACATATACCTGACCTCTCAATAAAGTACATATACCTGACCTCTCACTAAAGTACATATACCTGACCTCTCACTAAGGTACATATACCTGACCTCTCACTAAGTACATATACCTGACCTCTCACTAAGGTACATATACCTGACCTCTCACTAAGTACATATACCTGACCTCTCACTAAGTACATATACCTGACCTCTCACTAAGGTACATATACCTGACCTCTCACTAAGGTACATATACCTGACCTCTCACTAAGGTACATATACCTGACCTCTCACTAAGTACATATACCTGACCTCTCACTAAGGTACATATACCTGACCTCTCACTAAAGTACATATACCTGACCTCTCACTAAGTACATATACCTGACCTCTCACTAAGTACATATACCTGACCTCTCACTAAGTACATATACCTGACCTTTCACTAAAGTACATATACCTGACCTCTCACTAAAGTACATATACCTCTCTCACTAAAGTACATATACCTGACCTCTCAATAAAGTACATATACCTGACCTCTCACTAAAGTACATATACCTGACCTCTCACTAAGGTACATATACCTGACCTCTCACTAAGTACATATACCTGACCTCTCACCAAGGTACATATACCTGACCTCTCACTAAGTACATATACCTGACCTCTCACTAAGTACATATACCTGACCTCTCACTAAGTACATATACCTGACCTCTCACTAAGTACATATACCTGACCTCTCACTAAGGTACATATACCTGACCTCTCACTAAGTACATATACCTGACCTCTCACTAAGGTACATATACCTCTCTCACTAAAGTACATATACCTGACCTCTCACTAAGTACACATACCTGACCTCTCACTAAGTACATATACCTGACCTCTCACTAAGTACATATACCTGACCTCTCACTAAAGTACATATACCTGACCTCTCACTAAGTACAAATACCTGACTGCTCACTAAAGTACATATACCTGACCTCTCACTAAGTACATATACCTGACCTCTCACTAAAGTACATATACCTGACCTCTCACTAAGTACATATACCTGACCTCTCAATAAGTACATATACCTCTCTCACTAAAGTACATATACCTGACCTCTCACTAAAGTACATATACCTGGCTCTCACTAAGTACATATACCTGACCTCTCACTAAAGTACATATACCTGACCTCTCACTAAAGTACATATACCTGACCTCTCACTAAGTACATATACCTGACCTCTCACTAAGTACATATACCTGACCTCTCACTAAGTACATATACCTGACCTCTCACTAAGTACATATACCTGGCCTCTCACTAAGTACATATACCTGACCTCTCACTAAGTACATATACCTGACCTCTCACTAAGTACATATACCTGGCCTCTCACTAAGTACATATACCTGACCTCTCACTAAGTACATATACCTGACCTCTCACTAAGTACATATACCTGACTTCTCACTAAGTACATATACCTGACCTCTCACTAAGTACATATACCTGACCTCTCACTAAGTACATATACCTGACCTCTCACTAAGTACATATACCTGACCTCTGACTAAGGTACATATACCTGACCTCTCACTAAGTACATATACCTGACCTCTCACTAAGGTACATATACCTGACCTCTCACTAAAGTACATATACCTGACCTCTCACTAAAGTACATATACCTGACCTCTCACTAAGTACATATACCTGACCTCTCACTAAGGTACATATACCTGACCTCTCACTAAAGTACATATACCTGACCTCTCACTAAGGTACATATACCTGGCCTCTCACTAAGTACATATACCTGACCTCTCACTAAGGTACATATACCTGGCCTCTCACTAAGTACATATACCTGACCTCTCACTAAGTATATATACCTGACCTCTCACTAAGTACATATACCTGACCTCTCACTAAAGTACATATACCTGACCTCTCACTAAGTACATATACCTGACCTCTCACTAAAGTACATATACCTGACCTCTCACTAAAGTACATATACCTGACCTCTCACTAAGTACATATACCTGACCTCTCACTAAAGTACATATACCTGACCTCTCACTAAAGTACATATACCTGACCTCTCACCCTCCTGACTTTATTTGGTACATGTCACTTTCTTATGAATAACCCCTATAAAATATTTGTGATATGAAATTTCAAATCTTGACTGCCCACTGTGGAGATATAAGTAGTCAGACTTCAACTTTCATAGCAACACTTTATTTAAAAGAATTATTAATAAGAAAGAGACATGTAACAAGTCTATCTCCTGGCTTGATCTATACATTTTATTTTTGCATACCGCCATCAAATCTTAAATTATATCATCATATCATATCCTACAATGTCATTATTTAGGTCATAATTCGACCTTTCAGAAACTGATTGCATTGTGGGACTTCCGTTAACCAAAACCAAATCATTCTAGGCTGAAATGACCGTTAATAAAAGGAATCCTGACCAATATAAATTACTCACGATTCATTAGTTTCTGAAATAGCAAATTATAATCTGTATGATTTAGGTAAGTAAGTCAATATCTTACCCTTTGTCAAAGCTTCTGGCTGAGTATAAAGTCAATCTCCTTTAATTGGATGTTTGTTATTGAAATAATTTCTCTATCGGACATAAGAAGGATGTGTAGCAAATTGAAAAAAAGCAATATAAGATTTAACAAAACGAACTTTCAATCAATGCATGCCAATGACTTGGTTAAGTGTTGTGAAATATATGTGTCACAAATGACCACCTATATGTTCCGTTTGTCGTAACCACTATCGTGTCCTTTCCGCATTCATGTCTTATCACAGGGTTTGTAACAAGAGTTACACGCTGGGTAACACTAGTAAAGCAGGAAATGCTTACCCTTCCGGAGGACTAAGTTCATCCCTGGTTTTAGTGGGGTTTGTGTTGCTCAGTCTTTCGCTTAAAGAAAGGTGTCTTGTACATCATTGTTTGTCCTTTTGTGCTGTTTCATTTGACAATTGCATTGTCTGTCCTTTGATTTACCGCTTCTGATTACACCTTTGGTATCTTGTGGCCATGGTGTTGTATCTCCTTCTTTGATTTACCACTTCTGATTACACCTTTGGTATCTTCACACTTTTCTTAAAACACTATTCAGAAATCTAAATATTGAGTAATGTGAACTCGGTGAGTGAATGCATGTGTTCCTTCATGGCAGATTTTCTTACAAACATTTTATAGAAACATGTCAAAAAAGCATCGGTGTGTCATATTACGGCTTCTAAATGTATGGTGTGTAATATCTTCACAAATATCACCCCAACACTGGATGTACAGTGAAACAGGGGATTTACAAATACAATTAGAAATGTGGCTTTCTTTAAATTTTTATTATGAATACAGATATTGAGAATACCTGCTTGAATGTGCTTTAGGACACATAATATTGGAAAAAAAATATGAGAAGTTACCGTTTCCCACTCTTGAAACAGCCCTCACTGTCAGTTTCCTTATGTATGTCAATACACATGTATGATAAGGGTAATAACAAATTTACCGAACTCCGAACAATCTTCCAAAGGGAAAGTCAAAACTCATAAGAATATAAACAGACAAAATCAGTCAACAACCGGAAAACTGTGAGAACCGTAATGACCCTGACTTGGTACAGGCATTTCTAAAGAAATGGTGGGTTGAATCAGATTTTAAAGCGCCAAACCTCCCCCTTTTATTACGGCTCAAAGTTTCCGGCTGTCACTATAACAGTATTTATAACAATACTTGAACAAAACAGGCAAAACAGTTCTCAAAGCAGCACCAAACTCAGTGAAGTAAATGTCAAAGACACTTTTACGTCACACACTGATACAAAAATATTTTTGACATTTTTGTTGAAAACTTATCTTTATACATTTTCACTATATGAAGCAGACCTTGTTGCATGCGTGGTATCAGTGGGCTAGATGCGATCAGCATAATCACCAAGCTTAGAATTATTTAGTGAATTGAAATCATCTATATAGTTGAACGTGGAATGTCATACAAATGAAGGAACATAAGAGGGGCACATTTGGTATTCATGGAATTACCATCCGTCTGTTGTAAAACACGTCAACCAAATCAATGGCCAATCAAAAACTCGCTTAGGCAAATCAACAAAATTAAAGGCACACTTGAAGAGGACGTATACTTAAAGACGATGTCGTTGTTACAACCACTCAATGTCCCACTTTATGTTTGTATATAAATTTGATGAACTTGATAAAAAAAAAGTTCTATCTAACCGGATAAGACGTATAAATACATATTTTTAACGAGAAAATATAAATCTGTTTTATTTGCTATAAGCCTTGATCAGACAGCAAATATCCTTCGGTATAACAGGTGATAAGTACAATCATCGATCTGAAGCCATTATATGATAGAAAAATAATACAACATGTTGTACTTTGATGCCTAATTAGACATGTTAGTTTAATAACTAACTAGAATCCTTAGAGAATACCAATTACCAATTACCATCAATCATATAGTATTTGCTCTTTAGTTGGGTTTTTTCAGAGCGCCAAGGTATATTCATTCTTCAATAAGATTAAAATAAACGAAGGTTACTACAGAAACGTGTCGTGTGCACTAAATAAATGTTAGAGAAAAGTTAAGTGGCATTGAAGAAATCACAATCCAGAGACAGAGGCAATATTGGACACATAGTGCAGAACGAAGACAAACAAAACAAAGAACGCAACAGAGATGAGCAGCATGAACTATAGGGGAGATACAGGGGCTCGCGAAGGGTAAACATTTCCCGTGTGTTATAATACAACCATCGTGTCACTCAAAAGTATAAATGTTGATATTCAAATTAAGTGCGCACGAAGCGTCATAAAATGTCTGTAACTACGTCATTAAACAACTGTCCTATCATTGCACGATTCCTTGTGTTTGCTACTTAGATTTGCATTTCATACACGTAACCGTTCGTTCATCATAATATTATTAATCCGAAAACGAAATTGATATAAAAGCAATGGCATTGCAACTCTAACATCATAATATGATAGGTTATTATTGTATATCGATCATATAATTCGTGGTACCAGTTGGTTAACATTTCCATTTTCACAGAACAGCAGGAGACTTTTATATTTATCTTGAGTTAATGTAAATCGTTGTTTGTCCTTTTGTCCTTTTTCGTTTGTCCATTGTGTTGTCTGTCCTTCTTCGATTTACGGATTCTGATTAATCCTTTGGTATTGTCAAACTCTTCTTGATAGTATAAAGTATAACTGACATTAGTTCTTTTTTAAATAAGAAATGAACAACACAAGCACGAGATCTAATTTCAATTTTCATCTTTCTAAGAAACAAATTAAAATCAAGGAACGGACATTTAATTGTCTTTTTCATCTCACAGTTACCCATGGGTCTTCATGACAAAATGAGTATTCATGTTCCGGGTTTAAAAACGGCAGTCAGTACAAACAACAAATTAATACAAAGCAAGACAAAAGAATAATAATGAAAATAACCCGTACTCTTAAGTCAATAAGAAACTGGTACTAGTCTGTCATTATACACACTTATTACAACATACAGTGGGGTTCGTGTTACTCGATCTTTAGTTTTATGTGTATGCTTTGTCCTTTTGTAATTTTTCTTTTTGGCCATTGTGTTGTCTGTACTTCTTCGATATACGAATTATGATTACCCCTTTGGTATCTTCAAACTCTCTGATAAAAACATATTACATATCTACATGTGATGCGTGTTCATGACAAAAGAGACAAATTGTATTCTTAATTAAATATATAAAATCAACAGCGGCTGTTTTTGATTAGATAGAAATAAATCAGATCTGATTTCAGCAACATGCCAAATATATTTTTTATGAAAAAATTCAATTTCTTGCTGAATTTGCATTCCAAACTTATTTACTATCACGAAGACAGTGATTAATGTCTGAGGAATGAAAGCTAGGTTTCTGCTGATTTTAATTACCGTATTCAGTCTTACAGAATATATATTAAAGATGAAACTATAGTTTTTTCTATGAAGTGAATATCGAATAACTCCCTTGGTGACATAAAATAAATATTTGAAGATACCAAAGGACTAACATGATTTTAAAAAATACACGCACATGTAGCTATCTATATAATATTTTCATTGATAAATATTCTGGACTGTATTTCACAGATATTAGTGTTTAGACAGTGTGGAGGTTTTATATTTAGACACTGTGGAGGTTTTATAGTGCTTTAGACACTGTGGATGTTTAATGGTGTTTAGACACTATGGAGGTTTGATAGTATTTAGACACTGTGGAGGTTTTATAGTGCTTAGGCACTGTGGAGGTTTTATAGTGTTTAGACACTGTGGAGGTTTTATAGTGTTTAGACACTGTTGAGATTTTATAGTGTTTAGACACTGTGGAGGTTTAATAGTGTTTAGACACTGTGGAGGTTTAATAGTGTTTAGACACTGTGGAGGTTTTATAGTGTTTAGACACTGTGGAGGTTTTATAGTGTTTAGACACTGTTGAGATTTTATAGTGTTTAGACACTGTGGAGGTTTAATAGTGTTTAGACACTGTGGAGGTTTAATAGTGTTTAGACACTGTGGAGGTTTCATAGTGTTTAGACACTGTGGAGGTTTTATAGTGTTTAGGCACTGTGGAGGTTTTATAGTGTTTAGGCACTGTGGAGATTTTATAGTGTTTAGACACTGTGGAGGTTTTATAGTGTTTAGGCACTGTGGAGGTTTTATAGTGTTTAGACACTGTGGAGGTTTAATAGTGTTTAGACACTGTGGGGGTTTTATAGTGTTTAGACACTGTGGAGGTTTTATAGTGTTTAGACACTGTGGAGGTTTTATAGTGTTTAGACACTGTGGAGGTTTTATAGTGTTTAGGCACTGTGGAGGTTTTATAGTGTTTAGACACTGTGGAGGTTTAATAGTGTTTAGACACTGTGGGGGTTTTATAGTGTTTAGACACTGTGGAGGTTTTATAGTGTTTAGACACTGTGGAGGTTTTATAGTGTTTAGACACTGTGGAGGTTATATAGTGTTTAGGCACTGTGGAGGTTTTATAGTGTTTAGGCACTGTGGAGATTTTATAGTGTTTAGACACTGTGGAGGTTTTATAGTGTTTAGACACTGTGGAGGTTTTATAGTGTTTAGACACTGTGGAGGTTTTATAGTGTTTAGACACTGTGGAGGTTTTATAGTGTTTAGACACTGTGGAGGTTATATAGTGTTTAGGCACTGTGGAGGTTTTATAGTGTTTAGGCACTGTGGAGATTTTATAGTGTTTAGACACTGTGGAGGTTTTATAGTGTTTAGGCACTGTGGAGGTTTTATAGTGTTTAGACACTGTGGAGGTTTAATAGTGTTTAGACACTGTGGGGGTTTTATAGTGTTTAGACACTGTGGAGGTTTTATAGTGTTTAGACACTGTGGAGGTTTTATAGTGTTTAGACACTGTGGGGGTTTTATAGTGTTTAGGCACTGTGGAGGTTTTATAGTGTTTAGACACTGTGGAGGTTTTATAGTGTTTAGGCACTGTGGAGGTTTTATAGTGTTTAGACACTGTGGAGGTTTTATAGTGTTTAGACACTGTGGAGGTTATATAGTGTTTAGACACTGTGGAGGTTTAATAGTGTTTAGACACTGTGGGGGTTTTATAGTGTTTAGACACTGTGGAGGTTTTATAGTGTTTAGGCACTGTGGAGGTTTTATAGTGTTTAGACACTGTGGAGGTTTAATAGTGTTTAGACACTGTGGAGGTTTTATAGTGTTTAGACACTGTGGGGGTTTTATAGTGTTTAGACACTGTGGAGGTTTTATAGTGTTTAGACACTGTGGAGGTTATATAGTGTTTAGACACTGTGGAGGTTATATAGTGTTTAGACACTGTGGAGGTTTTATAGTGTTTAGACACTGTGGGGGTTTTATAGTGTTTAGGCACTGTGGAGGTTTTATAGTGTTTAGACACTGTGGAGGTTTTATAGTGTTTAGACACTGTGGAGGTTATATAGTGTTTAGGCACTGTGGAGGTTTTATAGTGTTTAGACACTGTGGAGGTTTTATAGTGTTTAGACACTGTGGAGGTTTTATATTGTTTAGACACTGTGGAGGTTATATAGTGTTTAGGCACTGTGGAGGTTTTATAGTGCTTTAGACACTGTGGAGATTTTAATAGTGTTTAGACACTGTGGAGATTTTATAGTGTTTAGACACTGTGGAGGTTTTATAGTGTTTAGACACTGTGGAGGTTATATAGTGTTTAGGCACTGTGGAGGTTTTATAGTGTTTAGACACTGTGGAGGTTTTATAGTGTTTAGACACTGTGGAGGTTTTATATTGTTTAGACACTGTGGAGGTTATATAGTGTTTAGGCACTGTGGAGGTTTTATAGTGCTTTAGACACTGTGGAGATTTTATAGTGTTTAGACACTGTGGAGGTTTTATAGTGTTTAGACACTGTGGAGATTTTATAGTGTTTAGACACTGTGGAGGTTTATAGTGTTTAGACACTGTGGAGATTTTATAGTGTTTAGACACTGTGGGGGTTTTATAGTGTTCAGACACTGCTGAGGTTTTATAGTGTTTAGGCACTGCTGAGGTTTTATAGTGTTTAGACACTGTGGAGGTTTAATAGTGTTTAGACACTGTGGAGGTTTAATAGTGTCTAGGCACTGTGGAGGTTTTATAGTGCTTTAGACACTGTGGAGGTTTTATAGTGTTTAGGCACTGTGGAGGTTTTATAGTGTTTAGGCACTGTGGAGGTTTTATAGTGTTTAGACACTGTGGAGGTTTATAGTGTTTAGACACTGTGGAGGTTATATAGTGTTTAGACACTGTGGAGGTTCTATAGTGTTTAGACACTGTGGAGGTTTTATAGTGTTTAGACACTGTGGAGGTTTTATAGTGTTTAGACACTGTGGAGGTTTTATAGTGTTTAGACACTGTGGAGGTTATATAGTGTTTAGGCACTGTGGAGGTTTAATAGTGTTTAGACACTGTGGAGGTTTTATAGTGCTTTAGACACTGTGGAGATTTTATAGTGTTTAGACACTGTGGAGGTTTTATAGTGTTTAGACACTGTGGAGATTTTATAGTGTTTAGACACTGTGGAGGTTTATAGTGTTTAGACACTGTGGAGATTTTATAGTGTTTAGACACTGTGGGGGTTTTATAGTGTTCAGACACTGCTGAGGTTTTATAGTGTTTAGGCACTGCTGAGGTTTTATAGTGTTTAGACACTGTGGAGGTTTAATAGTGTTTAGACACTGTGGAGGTTTAATAGTGTCTAGGCACTGTGGAGGTTTTATAGTGCTTTAGACACTGTGGAGGTTTTATAGTGTTTAGGCACTGTGGAGGTTTTATAGTGTTTAGACACTGTGGAGGTTATATAGTGTTTAGACACTGTGGAGGTTTAATAGTGTTTAGACACTGTGGGGGTTTTATAGTGTTTAGGCACTGTGGAGGTTTTATAGTGTTTAGACACTGTGGAGGTTATATAGTGTTTAGACACTGTGGAGGTTTTATAGTGTTTAGACACTGTGGAGGTTAGATAGTGTTTAGACACTGTGGAGGTTTTATAGTGTTTAGACACTGTGGGGGTTTTATAGTGTTTAGGCACTGTGGAGGTTTTATAGTGTTTAGACACTGTGGAGGTTATATAGTGTTTAGACACTGTGGAGGTTTTATAGTGTTTAGACACTGTGGAGGTTTTATAGTGTTTAGGCACTGTGGAGGTTTTATAGTGTTTAGGCACTGTGGAGGTTTTATAGTGCTTTAGACACTGTGGAGGTTTTATAGTGTTTAGGCACTGTGGAGGTTTTATAGTGCTTTAGACACTGTGGAGATTTTATAGTGTTTAGACACTGTGGGGGTTTTATAGTGCTTTAGACACTGTTGAGGTTTTATAGTGTTTAGACACTGTGGAGGTTTTATAGTGTTTAGACACTGTGGAGGTTTTATAGTGTTTAGACACTGTGGAGATTTTATAGTGTTTAGACACTGTGGGGGTTTTATAGTGTTTAGACACTGTGGAGGATTTATAGTGTTTAGACACTGTGGAGGTTTTATAGTGTTTAGACACTGTGGAGGTTTTATAGTGTTTAGACACTGTTGAGGTTTTATAGTGTTTAGACACTGTGGAGGTTTCATAGTGTTTAGACACTGTGGAGGTTTTATAGTGTTTAGACACTGTGGAGGTTTAATAGTGTTTAGACACTGTGGAGGATTTATAGTGTTTAGACACTGTGGAGGTTTTATAGTGTTTAGACACTGTGGGGGTTTTATAGTGTTTAGACACTGTGGAGATTTTATAGTGTTTAGGCACTGTGGAGGTTTATAGTGTTTAGACACTGTGGAGGTTTATAGTGTTTAGACACTGTTGAGGTTCTATAGTGTTTAGACACTGTGGGGGTTTTATAGTGTTTAGACACTGTGGGGGTTTTATAGTGCTTAGACACTGTGGGGGTTTTATAGTGCTTAGACACTGTGGAGGTTTATAGTGTTTAAACAATGTGGAGGTTTTATAGTGTTTAGAAACTGTGCAGGTTTTACTCACAAAACATTTAAATTGTTTGGCTTTCCAATCTTTTGATTATGAGTGAACATGATGATGGTTATTCCAGAAAGTCGTTGTTTGCTCTAAATTTGATATCTATGTTTTTCCTATTCCAGAAACACGTCGTGCTCAGTAAATTTGATATCTACGTTTTTGTTATTCCGGAAACACATCGTGCGCACTAAATTTGATATCTACGTTTTCATTATTCCAAAAACACGTCGTGCCCAGTAAATTTGATATCTACGTTTTTGTTATTCCGGAAACACATCGTGCGCACTAAATTTGATATCTACGTTTTTATTATTCCGGAAACACGTTGTGCGCACTAAATTTGATATCTACGTTTCTATTATTCCGGAAACACGTTGTGCGCACTAAATTGGTTTTTGTTGTTCATCAAAGGATGTCTAGAAGCTAACACAGCGAAACATTATCCGTTAATGTCCTTAAAGGAAGAGGCCAGTCAGTTGAACAATTGTTATAATTCAATACATTGTAACTTTTTATTTGTAAATAACTGATTATTAAACAAAAAACACCTTTATTAACATTAATATGCCCAATTAAAAATATGAATATTTAGAATTTCCTGTCGTAGTGTAAGCGGCCATGACACCTCTTCATGTGACGTCACACAGTCCGTTCCTATTATTTGAATAAATAATCTATCTGACTCTTCCCAACATCGTGCCCTTTTGGTTATGTTTTAATATCAGATCAACTGCAATACAATGCTTACAATTGTATATCGTCCTAATTTTTTTTCTTAATATTCCCATCCCATGTTACATTTTCATAAAACAAATGAGTTTATTTGTGTAGTTGGGGGGTATCTACGTATAATTTCATGTTTTGCGTGAATGTCCGTAGGTTAAATAACTCAATTTTAACTTATTTTATGCGCAACATGCTTTTTTCTTTTTTGTCGCCAATGCTATCGTACTTTCCCGTGTTTTTCGTGGTCACTGGTCGATGTGTTGACAAGGATAGTCCTGACCGGTAATTACAACAACAAAAATCTTCTCACACTTTCCCTTTTCGTGCTTTAGTGTAATAAAATGCTCGACATGAATACCATAATGATATTGTAAATATCAAAAGATAAATATACGACGTTATTTTACTATTTACATAATTGTTAATGATAAAATTGCACCTGATCAATGCATATAAATTATACCATACTGATTGTACGACGTCACGAGCAGGATAAATCCGAGAATGGATTATGCCTTTTGTCTCCTCCACATTAAAGAGTTTTGAAAAATGGCGATACCCATTATTCGGTGCTACAGGCAATTTCAATCACCAAATTCTACCTTACGGTACACTATTTTTAACATACATTAGCACAAATGTATTTTATTTACTGTCATTTAAATTTTCACGCTAACTTGTTAAGACCATGGCCTTTTCCTTTAAATAGCAGTGATTATCAAACACAAGAACAATAGAGTGTACGTCAATTTGTCTCATATTTATACCTCTGAACCGACTGAAAGAAACAGCTGTGTACCATAGATTATAGCAAACGTGGTGACATTAAAGTTCTCTATTGTTCCCAATAGTATATTTCTGTTTCAACTGTAAATGGTGAAATTATCGCAGTTAAGGTGCCAATCTCTTTCAGATTGGATTTCCATTGAGGCAGAAGGTTATGGTTACTGGGGGTGGAATGGTCATACGATGCTAAAACCTTGCAAACTTGCGTTTGGATGGTTAATATCGGATATTCCTGTCCAATTTCAAGGCTCATGCTGTCTGGAAACAAATCTGATTTATGGAAACAAATATTCTTATCAGGTTCCAGTAGAATAAAAAAAATTAAAGCAATTCTTTTATCCGGCACTTTTTCTATTTGAGCAGGCAAAAGGAGGGGTTGGTGTTAAAGCCACTTTCGACAATATTTGAGTTATATCGTCGCGTTCAATTTTATTAGTGGAGGAAACCTGAGTACAAGGAGAAAACCACCGACCTGTCGGAAGTCACAGACAAACTTTATCCCATAATGTTGTATCGAGTACACCTCACTATGAACGTGATTCGAACTCACAGCTTTAGTAGTGATAGACACTGATTGCACAGATAGTTGTAAATACAACTACCATACGGTCACGACCACCCCTAAAAATTGCATTGACTGGATATGTTTATATACTGTCACTGACCGAAATATAGCCGTTTCTGGTATCACTGTCACATGTTACGTGTTGAGCTTTGGGAAGCTGGTTGTAAATCCAGTTAACTTCCTGTTAACAGAAAATTTCAAAAGGTGCAATCAAGAGATAACTATGTAATATTATTATTATATTCAAAATATGAACATCGATGGATTACTGTGATTTTTTTGCATGATAAACACAATATTAATGCAATGTCTTAAACTATAAAGTTTATGGGCATTCGGTGCAAAACTGGGGAACGGCTCGGTGAACGTGTTCTGATTTACTACCCCATCCCTCCCCCTTTTTCCCCTTTGAATATCAATTTCATATTTTTGTCTTCACCACTCAGCACGAACGAAGTCACTTGAAATAGATATTTCAATTTTCTTTGACCAAACAATTTGAACATATAGAATGTTTCCCTACAGATTGTTTAAGTGTTGTAACTAATAGAAGTAAATACCTATCGATTATAGCCCTGTATAACACTGTGTAATACTATGTAAGAAGTCTCCTCATTTATATTTAATTATACTACTTAACTACGCACCAATCAATCGTTAACCTCATTAGTTAATAGTACAACAGATTTTCCATTCGGAAAATTATCAGGTTCCCACTTAACCCAAATATTTCAAGGAGATAAAATCATATAAATTGATAATAATGAAATTAACCGAGACGTTTTATATTTCTAGCCAGAAAATAATAAGCCGTCTGTTGTCAATGGATGAGCAAATACAGCAGAAAGAACATGGGTATAATTATATCACAGGATAACAATTAGATGCCTGGTACACAAACAATAGTCATTCTCTTCTTCATTTCCCACTGATAGTCAGGGACTGCAATGATGAGGATGACAATGGCCATTGACTCTATATATTTATTTAGCTTGTTATTTAGACAGTAAGTAATATCGCTCAAGAGACTATCGACACAAACGAAAAGCACTTTAATGTAATGTAAAATCACGAAAACAAAACAGGACAGATAGGAAATGTTGGACAATACAAACACTTATACCAGAACCATAATGGAGGTCAATAACTAGCACTTCACTTCGAAATATCCATTTGAACGACTTCTCCGAATTTACAGTAATGGCGTTCAGCCGCAAATCAATGTTTTATTAGATACGATTTAACAATTTGTTTCAGCATCCCTAGATTCCCATTTACAGCTACCTACTGATTTCCGTTGGATGGCTGATTTGCCAATCCCATCCGAAAATAACATTAATCGGTGCTAAATGTTATTTTCGGATGCAATTGGCAATTATTCAGTTATGTTATGACAAGAACAAGTTACTATTTGATGAAATGATGATGATGTGCGATTGGCAATTATTCAGTTATGTTATGACAAGAACAAGTTACTATTTGATGAAATGATGATGATGTCCACATTTTACTTGTACACTGACAGAACAGTCCAGTTAGCTATGTCGTACCAACCAGTAACATAATTCTGACTCTGAACCAACCAGACTTTGCTCTTACTCCTTAATGCTGCGTGCTTATTGAAAAAACAGTAAATACCATTTCTAAATGTAGTAATCAAAATTGTTATAGTTTGTTGGTTGGACTTATGGAGTTTAACGCCAATTTCAACAATATTTCAGTTATATCGTGGAGGTCAGTTTTATTGGTGGAGGAAACCGGAGTACCCAGAGAAAACCACCTACCTGTCGCAAGTCACTGACATACATTTGTCCTTTTTCTTTTGGCCATTGTGTTGTCTATTCTTACGAATTCTGATTACCCATTTGTTATATTCAAACTCTTTTTATCACAAAGCTGATATGATGTGTGTACTTAACTCGGAATGCATTGTTTATTATACTTTTGCACGTTACTTGAGAATAGCGATCAAACTAAGATTTATAAGTACATGTGCCCTAATATGCTTCTAGATAATGGGCGGATCATGATGATCGTGTTACAATAAAACAAATTAACAATGATTGCTACCTAATATTAGACGTTGAACAGCATCCGTCAATCGAAACATAATCATTCTAAGACAGGATACCATATAGAAATACAACATAAATAGAATATTTAATTCTGTATTGTACCCGTTGCACCTTCTGACTGGGGAAGACTCGTTGGCGGTGCGTATAAGAATTAACTAATGCTTCAGTACATTTCAAATACAAATCATTTAAATTAACGGCAAGAAATATTTTTGTGGAAAACCTATTTAGAGAGAACTGTTTAACTCCATATTAGAAAGTCCCGTTGACATCAGAGTGAATCAATTTATATTCTATCTGGAATTCAACTATTTTAATCTTTTTCGTGAAGATTACAATGGCATGCCAGATTTTCAGTATGTTTATAATTTTCAAAGTATAATTATTTCTTTAAAAAACGATACAGGGTTATTAAGGACATGCTTTCGATTAAATACAAGGAATCAGACATGACGGAAGAAATCCTTGCTTTGTTTTGATACTTTTTGATAGCATTATATCTAAGAAGATATAATTAATTCAAGTCATGACATGATTAAGATCGGTTTGTATAGATGTTCATTATCAATATGTAAATTCACTATGTCATAAAAAGAACATTGTTATTAGAATGTTCCTGTATTGTAGTTATATTAATTATTGCTTCCTGTCTGGTATCTTGTAATCTTTCATTATTCCAGTTTATACAGGATGTCTGTTTTATAGGCCTTCTTAACAACATACAGACCTAAGTCAGAAATGGTATTATCGATATTTATGCGAACCACTAGAAGTTAGTTCATCTGACATTGTACTAGTTTGTTTTGTGGGAAACACTATGACATAGAAATATATCCTATAGGGTACATGTGTACTTTAAACGTGTTTTATGTAAAATTTGAAAAAACAACGCATTTTTTCCGCACGTAAAACGCGTGTTGCACTTTCCAGCATAAAGTATGTATCATCAGCAAGAACATCCCATCTACATGTATCTTTTTCACAAACTTTCCCGCCATTTAAAAAACCAAGACTGCCGGCTAAATCATATTTCATTGACACTGACATGGCTTATTAAATATATTTATTACTGAAATTTCCAGTTCTTTAAATAATGTAATTATTAATCAAACTAAAGTTATCCTCCTTCAGACATATGTGACCTTGACAGATTTTGGCTTTCTGTTTAAGCCCTTTGGTTTTCTTTCTCCCAAAGATTTTAATTATTTAGCTTTCCAATCTTTCGATTTTGAGCGTACCCGATGAAGGTTATTCAAGAAACGCGTCGTGTGCACTAAATTAGATATCTATATTACCGAAATGAAATGCATATTAAGTGTCGATGACATATAATTAGAACATGTTTGCCGAGAATTTACATAAATATATATATTAATATATCAAATACATAAGAAGAAAGGATTTAGAAGTCATGTGAACAATATCTTAGACCAGATTTAGAAGTCATGTGAACAATATCTTAGACCAGATTTAGAAGTCATGTGAACAATATCTTAGACCAGATTTAGAAGTCATGTGAACAATATCTTAGACCAGATTTAGAAGTCATGTGAACAATATCTTAGACCAGATTTAGAAGCCATGTGAACAATATCTTAGACCAGATTTAGAAGTCATGTGAACAATATCTTAGACCAGAGTTAGAAGTCATGTGAACAATATCTTAGACCAGATTTAGAAGTCATGTGAACAATATCTTAGACCAGATTTAGAAGTCATGTGAACAATATCTTAGACCAGATTTAGAAGTCATGTGAACAATATCTTAGACCAGATTTAGAAGTCATGTGAACAATATCTTAGACCAGATTTAGAAGTCATGTGAACAATATCTTAGACCAGATTTAGAAGTCATGTGAACAATATCTTAGACCAGATTTAGAAGTCATGTGAACAATATCTTAGACCAGATTTAGAAGTCATGTGAACAATATCTTAGACCAGATTTAGAAGTCATGTGAACAATATCTTAGACCAGATTTAGAAGTCATGTGAACAATATCTTAGACCAGATTTAGAAGTCATGTGAACAATATCTTAGACCAGATTTAGAAGTCATGTGAACAATATCTTAGACCAGATTTAGAAGTCATGTGAACAATATCTTAGACCAGATTTAGAAGTCATGTGATCAATATCTTAGACCAGATTTAGAAGTCATGTGAACAATATCTTAGACCAGATTTAGAAGTCATGTGAACAATATATTAGACCAGATTTAGAAGTCATGTGAACAATATCTTAGACCAGATTTAGAAGTCATGTGAACAATATCTTAGACCAGATTTAGAAGTCATGTGAACAATATCTTAGACCAGATTTAGAAGTCATGTGAACAATATCTTAGACCAGATTTAGAAGTCATGGAAACAATATCTTAGACCAGATTTAGAAGTCATGTGAACAATATCTTAGACCAGATTTAGAAGTCATGTGAACAATATCTTAGACCAGATTTAGAAGTCATGTGAACAATATCTTAGACCAGATTTAGAAGTCATGTGAACAATATCTTAGACCAGATTTAGAAGTCATGTGAACAATATCTTAGACCAGATTTAGAAGTCATGTGAACAATATCTTAGACCAGATTTAGAAGTCATGTGAACAATATCTTAGACCAGATTTAGAAGTCATGTGAACAATATCTTAGACCAGATTTAGAAGTCATGTGAACAATATCTTAGACCAGATTTAGAAGTCATGTGAACAATATCTTAGACCAGATTTAGAAGTCATGTGAACAATATCTTAGACCAGATTTAGAAGTCATGTGAACAATATCTTAGACCAGAGTTAGAAGTCATGTGAACAATATCTTAGACCAGAGTTAGAAGTCATGTGAACAATATCTTAGACCAGATTTAGAAGTCATGTGAACAATATCTTAGACCAGATTTAGAAGTCATGTGAACAATATCTTAGACCAGATTTAGAAGTCATGTGAACAATATCTTAGACCAGATTTAGAAGTCATGTGAACAATATCTTAGACCAGATTTAGAAGTCATGTGAACAATATCTTAGACCAGATTTAGAAGTCATGTGAACAATATCTTAGACCAGATTTAGAAGTCATGTGAACAATATCTTAGACCAGATTTAGAAGTCATGTGAACAATATCTTAGACCAGATTTAGAAGTCATGTGAACAATATCTTAGACCAGATTTAGAAGTCATGTGAACAATATCTTAGACCAGATTTAGAAGTCATGTGAACAATATCTTAGACCAGATTTAGAAGTCATGTGAACAATATCTTAGACCAGATTTAGAAGTCATGTGAACAATATCTTAGACCAGATTTAGAAGTCATGTGAACAATATCTTAGACCAGATTTAGAAGTCATGTGAACAATATCTTAGACCAGATTTAGAAGTCATGTGAACAATATCTTAGACCAGATTTAGAAGTCATGTGAACAATATCTTAGACCAGATTTAGAAGTCATGTGAACAATATCTTAGACCAGATTTAGAAGTCATGTGAACAATATCTTAGACCAGATTTAGAAGTCATGTGAACAATATCTTAGACCAGATTTAGAAGTCATGTGAACAATATCTTAGACCAGATTTAGAAGTCATGTGAACAATATCTTAGACCAGATTTAGAAGTCATGTGAACAATATCTTAGACCAGATTTAGAAGTCATGTGAACAATATCTTAGACCAGATTTAGAAGTCATGTGAACAATATCTTAGACCAGATTTAGAAGTCATGTGAACAATATCTTAGACCAGATTTAGAAGTCATGTGAACAATATCTTAGACCAGATTTAGAAGTCATGTGAACAATATCTTAGACCAGATTTAGAAGTCATGTGAACAATATCTTAGACCAGATTTAGAAGTCATGTGAACAATATCTTAGACCAGATTTAGAAGTCATGTGAACAATATCTTAGACCAGATTTAGAAGTCATGTGAACAATATCTTAGACCAGATTTAGAAGTCATGTGAACAATATCTTAGACCAGATTTAGAAGTCATGTGAACAATATCTTAGACCAGATTTAGAAGTCATGTGAACAATATCTTAGACCAGATTTAGAAGTCATGTGAACAATATCTTAGACCAGATTTAGAAGTCATGTGAACAATATCTTAGACCAGATTTAGAAGTCATGTGAACAATATCTTAGACCAGATTTAGAAGTCATGTGAACAATATCTTAGACCAGATTTAGAAGTCATGTGAACAATATCTTAGACCAGATTTAGAAGTCATGTGAACAATATCTTAGACCAGAGTTAGAAGTCATGTGAACAAATATCTTAGACCAGATTTAGAAGTCATGTGAACAATATCTTAGACCAGATTTAGAAGTCATGTGAACAATATCTTAGACCAGATTTAGAAGTCATGTGAACAATATCTTAGACCAGATTTAGAAGTCATGTGAACAATATCTTAGACCAGATTTAGAAGTCATGTGAACAATATCTTAGACCAGATTTAGAAGTCATGTGAACAATATCTTAGACCAGATTTAGAAGTCATGTGAACAATATCTTAGACCAGATTTAGAAGTCATGTGAACAATATCTTAGACCAGATTTAGAAGTCATGTGAACAATATCTTAGACCAGATTTAGAAGTCATGTGAACAATATCTTAGACCAGATTTAGAAGTCATGTGAACAATATCTTAGACCAGATTTAGAAGTCATGTGAACAATATCTTAGACCAGATTTAGAAGTCATGTGAACAATATCTTAGACCAGATTTAGAAGTCATGTGAACAATATCTTAGACCAGATTTAGAAGTCATGTGAACAATATCTTAGACCAGATTTAGAAGTCATGTGAACAATATCTTAGACCAGATTTAGAAGTCATGTGAACAATATCTTAGACCAGATTTAGAAGTCATGTGAACAATATCTTAGACCAGATTTAGAAGTCATGTGAACAATATCTTAGACCAGATTTAGAAGTCATGTGAACAATATCTTAGACCAGATTTAGAAGTCATGTGAACAATATCTTAGACCAGATTTAGAAGTCATGTGAACAATATCTTAGACCAGATTTAGAAGTCATGTGAACAATATCTTAGACCAGATTTAGAAGTCATGTGAACAATATCTTAGACCAGATTTAGAAGTCATGTGAACAATATCTTAGACCAGATTTAGAAGTCATGTGAACAATATCTTAGACCAGATTTAGAAGTCATGTGAACAATATCTTAGACCAGATTTAGAAGTCATGTGAACAATATCTTAGACCAGATTTAGAAGTCATGTGAACAATATCTTAGACCAGATTTAGAAGTCATGTGAACAATATCTTAGACCAGATTTAGAAGTCATGTGAACAATATCTTAGACCAGATTTAGAAGTCATGTGAACAATATCTTAGACCAGATTTAGAAGTCATGTGAACAATATCTTAGACCAGATTTAGAAGTCATGTGAACAATATCTTAGACCAGATTTAGAAGTCATGTGAACAATATCTTAGACCAGATTTAGAAGTCATGTGAACAATATCTTAGACCAGATTTAGAAGTCATGTGAACAATATCTTAGACCAGATTTAGAAGTCATGTGAACAATATCTTAGACCAGATTTAGAAGTCATGTGAACAATATCTTAGACCAGATTTAGAAGTCATGTGAACAATATCTTAGACCAGATTTAGAAGTCATGTGAACAATATCTTAGACCAGATTTAGAAGTCATGTGAACAATATCTTAGACCAGATTTAGAAGTCATGTGAACAATATCTTAGACCAGATTTAGAAGTCATGTGAACAATATCTTAGACCAGATTTAGAAGTCATGTGAACAATATCTTAGACCAGATTTAGAAGTCATGTGAACAATATCTTAGACCAGATTTAGAAGTCATGTGAACAATATCTTAGACCAGATTTAGAAGTCATGTGAACAATATCTTAGACCAGATTTAGAAGTCATGTGAACAATATCTTAGACCAGATTTAGAAGTCATGTGAACAATATCTTAGACCAGAGTTAGAAGTCATGTGAACAATATCTTAGACCAGATTTAGAAGTCATGTGAACAATATCTTAGACCAGATTTAGAAGTCATGTGAACAATATCTTAGACCAGATTTAGAAGTCATGTGAACAATATCTTAGACCAGATTTAGAAGTCATGTGAACAATATCTTAGACCAGATTTAGAAGTCATGTGAACAATATCTTAGACCAGATTTAGAAGTCATGTGAACAATATCTTAGACCAGATTTAGAAGTCATGTGAACAATATCTTAGACCAGATTTAGAAGTCATGTGAACAATATCTTAGACCAGATTTAGAAGTCATGTGAACAATATCTTAGACCAGATTTAGAAGTCATGTGAACAATATCTTAGACCAGATTTAGAAGTCATGTGAACAATATCTTAGACCAGATTTAGAAGTCATGTGAACAATATCTTAGACCAGATTTAGAAGTCATGTGAACAATATCTTAGACCAGATTTAGAAGTCATGTGAACAATATCTTAGACCAGATTTAGAAGTCATGTGAACAATATCTTAGACCAGATTTAGAAGTCATGTGAACAATATCTTAGACCAGATTTAGAAGTCATGTGAACAATATCTTAGACCAGATTTAGAAGTCATGTGAACAATATCTTAGACCAGATTTAGAAGTCATGTGAACAATATCTTAGACCAGATTTAGAAGTCATGTGAACAATATCTTAGACCAGATTTAGAAGTCATGTGAACAATATCTTAGACCAGATTTAGAAGTCATGTGAACAATATCTTAGACCAGATTTAGAAGTCATGTGAACAATATCTTAGACCAGATTTAGAAGTCATGTGAACAATATCTTAGACCAGATTTAGAAGTCATGTGAACAATATCTTAGACCAGATTTAGAAGTCATGTGAACAATATCTTAGACCAGATTTAGAAGTCATGTGAACAATATCTTAGACCAGATTTAGAAGTCATGTGAACAATATCTTAGACCAGATTTAGAAGTCATGTGAACAATATCTTAGACCAGATTTAGAAGTCATGTGAACAATATCTTAGACCAGATTTAGAAGTCATGTGAACAATATCTTAGACCAGATTTAGAAGTCATGTGAACAATATCTTAGACCAGATTTAGAAGTCATGTGAACAATATCTTAGACCAGATTTAGAAGTCATGTGAACAATATCTTAGACCAGATTTAGAAGTCATGTGAACAATATCTTAGACCAGATTTAGAAGTCATGTGAACAATATCTTAGACCAGATTTAGAAGTCATGTGAACAATATCTTAGACCAGATTTAGAAGTCATGTGAACAATATCTTAGACCAGATTTAGAAGTCATGTGAACAATATCTTAGACCAGATTTAGAAGTCATGTGAACAATATCTTAGACCAGATTTAGAAGTCATGTGAACAATATCTTAGACCAGATTTAGAAGTCATGTGAACAATATCTTAGACCAGATTTAGAAGTCATGTGAACAATATCTTAGACCAGATTTAGAAGTCATGTGAACAATATCTTAGACCAGATTTAGAAGTCATGTGAACAATATCTTAGACCAGATTTAGAAGTCATGTGAACAATATCTTAGACCAGATTTAGAAGTCATGTGAACAATATCTTAGACCAGATTTAGAAGTCATGTGAACAATATCTTAGACCAGATTTAGAAGTCATGTGAACAATATCTTAGACCAGATTTAGAAGTCATGTGAACAATATCTTAGACCAGATTTAGAAGTCATGTGAACAATATCTTAGACCAGATTTAGAAGTCATGTGAACAATATCTTAGACCAGATTTAGAAGTCATGTGAACAATATCTTAGACCAGATTTAGAAGTCATGTGAACAATATCTTAGACCAGATTTAGAAGTCATGTGAACAATATCTTAGACCAGATTTAGAAGTCATGTGAACAATATCTTAGACCAGATTTAGAAGTCATGTGAACAATATCTTAGACCAGATTTAGAAGTCATGTGAACAATATCTTAGACCAGATTTAGAAGTCATGTGAACAATATCTTAGACCAGATTTAGAAGTCATGTGAACAATATCTTAGACCAGATTTAGAAGTCATGTGAACAATATCTTAGACCAGATTTAGAAGTCATGTGAACAATATCTTAGACCAGATTTAGAAGTCATGTGAACAATATCTTAGACCAGATTTAGAAGTCATGTGAACAATATCTTAGACCAGATTTAGAAGTCATGTGAACAATATCTTAGACCAGATTTAGAAGTCATGTGAACAATATCTTAGACCAGATTTAGAAGTCATGTGAACAATATCTTAGACCAGATTTAGAAGTCATGTGAACAATATCTTAGACCAGATTTAGAAGTCATGTGAACAATATCTTAGACCAGATTTAGAAGTCATGTGAACAATATCTTAGACCAGATTTAGAAGTCATGTGAACAATATCTTAGACCAGATTTAGAAGTCATGTGAACAATATCTTAGACCAGATTTAGAAGTCATGTGAACAATATCTTAGACCAGATTTAGAAGTCATGTGAACAATATCTTAGACCAGATTTAGAAGTCATGTGAACAATATCTTAGACCAGATTTAGAAGTCATGTGAACAATATCTTAGACCAGATTTAGAAGTCATGTGAACAATATCTTAGACCAGATTTAGAAGTCATGTGAACAATATCTTAGACCAGATTTAGAAGTCATGTGAACAATATCTTAGACCAGATTTAGAAGTCATGTGAACAATATCTTAGACCAGATTTAGAAGTCATGTGAACAATATCTTAGACCAGATTTAGAAGTCATGTGAACAATATCTTAGACCAGATTTAGAAGTCATGTGAACAATATCTTAGACCAGATTTAGAAGTCATGTGAACAATATCTTAGACCAGATTTAGAAGTCATGTGAACAATATCTTAGACCAGATTTAGAAGTCATGTGAACAATATCTTAGACCAGATTTAGAAGTCATGTGAACAATATCTTAGACCAGATTTAGAAGTCATGTGAACAATATCTTAGACCAGATTTAGAAGTCATGTGAACAATATCTTAGACCAGATTTAGAAGTCATGTGAACAATATCTTAGACCAGATTTAGAAGTCATGTGAACAATATCTTAGACCAGATTTAGAAGTCATGTGAACAATATCTTAGACCAGATTTAGAAGTCATGTGAACAATATCTTAGACCAGATTTAGAAGTCATGTGAACAATATCTTAGACCAGATTTAGAAGTCATGTGAACAATATCTTAGACCAGATTTAGAAGTCATGTGAACAATATCTTAGACCAGATTTAGAAGTCATGTGAACAATATCTTAGACCAGATTTAGAAGTCATGTGAACAATATCTTAGACCAGATTTAGAAGTCATGTGAACAATATCTTAGACCAGATTTAGAAGTCATGTGAACAATATCTTAGACCAGATTTAGAAGTCATGTGAACAATATCTTAGACCAGATTTAGAAGTCATGTGAACAATATCTTAGACCAGATTTAGAAGTCATGTGAACAATATCTTAGACCAGATTTAGAAGTCATGTGAACAATATCTTAGACCAGATTTAGAAGTCATGTGAACAATATCTTAGACCAGATTTAGAAGTCATGTGAACAATATCTTAGACCAGATTTAGAAGTCATGTGAACAATATCTTAGACCAGATTTAGAAGTCATGTGAACAATATCTTAGACCAGATTTAGAAGTCATGTGAACAATATCTTAGACCAGATTTAGAAGTCATGTGAACAATATCTTAGACCAGATTTAGAAGTCATGTGAACAATATCTTAGACCAGATTTAGAAGTCATGTGAACAATATCTTAGACCAGATTTAGAAGTCATGTGAACAATATCTTAGACCAGATTTAGAAGTCATGTGAACAATATCTTAGACCAGATTTAGAAGTCATGTGAACAATATCTTAGACCAGATTTAGAAGTCATGTGAACAATATCTTAGACCAGATTTAGAAGTCATGTGAACAATATCTTAGACCAGATTTAGAAGTCATGTGAACAATATCTTAGACCAGATTTAGAAGTCATGTGAACAATATCTTAGACCAGATTTAGAAGTCATGTGAACAATATCTTAGACCAGATTTAGAAGTCATGTGAACAATATCTTAGACCAGATTTAGAAGTCATGTGAACAATATCTTAGACCAGATTTAGAAGTCATGTGAACAATATCTTAGACCAGATTTAGAAGTCATGTGAACAATATCTTAGACCAGATTTAGAAGTCATGTGAACAATATCTTAGACCAGATTTAGAAGTCATGTGAACAATATCTTAGACCAGATTTAGAAGTCATGTGAACAATATCTTAGACCAGATTTAGAAGTCATGTGAACAATATCTTAGACCAGATTTAGAAGTCATGTGAACAATATCTTAGACCAGATTTAGAAGTCATGTGAACAATAATCTTAGACCAGATTTAGAAGTCATGTGAACAATATCTTAGACCAGATTTAGAAGTCATGTGAACAATATCTTAGACCAGATTTAGAAGTCATGTGAACAATATCTTAGACCAGATTTAGAAGTCATGTGAACAATATCTTAGACCAGATTTAGAAGTCATGTGAACAATATCTTAGACCAGATTTAGAAGTCATGTGAACAATATCTTAGACCAGATTTAGAAGTCATGTGAACAATATCTTAGACCAGATTTAGAAGTCATGTGAACAATATCTTAGACCAGATTTAGAAGTCATGTGAACAATATCTTAGACCAGATTTAGAAGTCATGTGAACAATATCTTAGACCAGATTTAGAAGTCATGTGAACAATATCTTAGACCAGATTAGAAGTCATGTGAACAATATCTTAGACCAGATTTAGAAGTCATGTGAACAATATCTTAGACCAGATTTAGAAGTCATGTGAACAATATCTTAGACCAGATTTAGAAGTCATGTGAACAATATCTTAGACCAGATTTAGAAGTCATGTGAACAATATCTTAGACCAGATTAGAAGTCATGTGAACAATATCTTAGACCAGATTTAGAAGTCATGTGAACAATATCTTAGACCAGATTTAGAAGTCATGTGAACAATATCTTAGACCAGATTTAGAAGTCATGTGAACAATATCTTAGACCAGATTTAGAAGTCATGTGAACAATATCTTAGACCAGATTTAGAAGTCATGTGAACAATATCTTAGACCAGATTTAGAAGTCATGTGAACAATATCTTAGACCAGATTTAGAAGTCATGTGAACAATATCTTAGACCAGATTTAGAAGTCATGTGAACAATATCTTAGACCAGATTTAGAAGTCATGTGAACAATATCTTAGACCAGATTTAGAAGTCATGTGAACAATATCTTAGACCAGATTTAGAAGTCATGTGAACAATATCTTAGACCAGATTTAGAAGTCATGTGAACAATCTTAGACCCAGATTTAGAAGTCATGTGAACAATATCTTAGACCAGATTTAGAAGTCATGTGAACAATATCTTAGACCAGATTTAGAAGTCATGTGAACAATATCTTAGACCAGATTTAGAAGTCATGTGAACAATATCTTAGACCAGATTTAGAAGTCATGTGAACAATATCTTAGACCAGATTTAGAAGTCATGTGAACAATATCTTAGACCAGATTTAGAAGTCATGTGAACAATATCTTAGACCAGATTTAGAAGTCATGTGAACAATATCTTAGACCAGATTTAGAAGTCATGTGAACAATATCTTAGACCAGATTTAGAAGTCATGTGAACAATATCTTAGACCAGATTTAGAAGTCATGTGAACAATATCTTAGACCAGATTTAGAAGTCATGTGAACAATATCTTAGAACCAGATTTAGAAGTCATGTGAACAATATCTTAGACCAGATTTAGAAGTCATGTGAACAATATCTAGACCAGATTTAGAAGTCATGTGAACAATATCTTAGACCAGATTTAGAAGTCATGTGAACAATATCTTAGACCAGATTTAGAAGTCATGTGAACAATATCTTAGACCAGATTTAGAAGTCATGTGAACAATATCTTAGACCAGATTTTAGAAGTCATGTGAACAATATCTTAGACCAGATTTAGAAGTCATGTGAACAATATCTTAGACCAGATTTAGAAGTCATGTGAACAATATCTTAGACCAGATTTAGAGTCATGTGAACAATATCTTAGACCAGATTTAGAAGTCATGTGAACAATATCTTAGACCAGAATTTAGAAGTCATGTGAACAATATCTTAGACCAGATTTAGAAGTCATGTGAACAATATCTTAGACCAGATTTAGAAGTCATGTGAACAATATCTTAGACCAGATTTAGAAGGTCCATGTGAACATATATCTTAAAACCAATTTAGAAGTCCATGTGAACAAATATCTTAGACCCAGATTTAGAAGTCCATGTGAACAAGACCAGATTTAGAAGTCATGTGAACAATATCTTAGACCAGATTTAGAAGTCATGTGAACAATATCTTAGACCAGATTTAGAAGTCATGGAAACAATATCTTAGACCAGATTTAGAAGTCATATGAACAATATCTTAGACCAGATTTAGAAGTCATGTGAACAATATCTTAGACCAGATTTAGAAGTCATGTGAACAATATCTTAGACCAGATTTAGAAGTCATGTGAACAATATCTTAGACCAGATTTAGAAGTCATGTGAACAATATCTTAGACCAGATTTAGAAGTCATGTGAACAATATCTTAGACCAGATTTAGAAGTCATGTGAACAATATCTTAGACCAGATTTAGAAGTCATGGGAACAATATCTTAGACCAGATTTAGAAGTCATGTGAACAATATCTTAGACCAGATTTAGAAGTCATGTGAACAATATCTTAGACCAGATTTAGAAGTCATGTGAACAATATCTTAGACCAGAATTAGAAGTCATGGGAACAATATCTTAGACCAGATTTAGAAGTCATGTGAACAATATCTTAGACCAGATTTAGAAGTCATGTGAACAATATCTTAGACCAGATTTAGAAGTCATGTGAACAATATCTTAGACCAGATTTAGAAGTCATGTGAACAATATCTTAGACCAGATTTAGAAGTCATGTGAACAATATCTTAGACCAGATTTAGAAGTCATGTGAACAATATCTTAGACCAGATTTAGAAGTCATGTGAACAATATCTTAGACCAGATTTAGAAGTCATGGGAACAATATCTTAGACCAGATTTAGAAGTCATGTGAACAATATCTTAGACCAGATTTAGAAGTCATGTGAACAATATCTTAAACCAGATTTAGAAGTCATGTGAACAATATCTTAGACCAGATTTAGAAGTCATGTGAACAATATCTTAGTCCAGATTTAGAAGTCATGGGAACAATATCTTAGACCCGATTTAGAAGTCATGTGAACAATATCTTAGACCAGATTTAGAAGTCATGTGAACAATATCTTAGACCAGATTTAGAAGTCATGTGAACAATATCTTAGACCAGATTTAGAAGTCATGTGAACAATATCTTAGACCAGACTTAGAAGTCATGTGTACAATATCTTAGACCAGATTTAGAAGTCATGTGAACAATGTCTTAGACCAGATTTAGAAGTCATGTGAACAATATCTTAGACCAGATTTAGAAGTCATGTGAACAATATCTTAGACCAGATTTAGAAGTCATGTGAACAATATCTTAGACCAGATTTAGAAGTCATGTGAACAATATCTTAGACTAGATTTAGAAGTCATGTGAACAATATCTTAGACCAGATTTAGAAGTCATGTGAACAATATCTTAGACCAGATTTAGAAGTCATGTGAACAATATCTTAGACCAGATTTAGAAGTCATGTGAACAATATCTTAGACCAGATTTAGAAGTCATGTGAACAATATCTTAGACGATTCTTTTGTCAATTATACTTGTCTTTGATCTTTAATACTGGTGATGTAGTGTCCACAGCAGCAGAGTATGGCCTTTTTGTTTTATTTCAGGTAGACAAATAAAAAAAATGACTGGTATCGTGCTCATGTATTTACTTAAAATCAATTTACAAAATTATCTATGAATCAAGAATATTAAATATAAAAGGACTGTTGTTTTAACCGGTGAAATAACTTAGCAGTACCGATATAGCAATGTACTGCTACCATAATTTGACATGCCGTTTTTAGGACAATTCCTTCCGAACTAGTGAAGATGCAAATTATTAATTCTTGAAGGATGAAGGAAAGAAATAAAGAAAAAATGTATATAACTTGGATATCTCGCTTAGTGCACACGACGCGTTTCTGGAATAATTAACTTCATGTACGTTCAAAGTCAAAAGATTGAAAAGCCAAATAAATAAAAGTCTTTGAGAACAAACAAACCAAATAACATAAACATGCTAGTCTAAATCGTCTAAGGCTACCTGTGCCGAAGGAAGATTGTCCTTATTTGTGATGAATTATAGGAAGTTTAATTTTCAAACATACATATATCTAAAACACCAAGTCAGTGACTACTGGGTGGAAGCTACTCTCTACGGTCTAGTGGTACTACAGTAGAGGTTTCAATAAAAATCATGATAATAATTAAGACTAGAATTAACGTAGTACACCAGATATATACATCTGTGATTATCTTTTCTCGTCTTCATCACAAAACATTTAGAAAACCCAAAATAAACAGTCGTATAGTAGTGGAATTTACATCTTCCTTAACAGTTTGTGGATATCACCCACATAATAATCAGTTCGATGTGCTTGCTGAGGTTTATTAAATACAACTTAATGTGTATACGTTTGTAAATAACTTGCGACTGTTTAGTTATTTTCTCTTGGTAATGGCTGGTAAACAACCATATTACAACCCAATTCAGTGTAAACTAAATAATACAGAGCAAAATAAAAGGCTTGTTTTATTAAGTCTAAAAGTGGAATCCAAAGATGATATTCCACTAGATGTAGTATATGTAAATAATAACGTTATTCCACTAGATGTAGTATATGTAAATAATAACGTCTATTTACAACATAATATGATGTCAATGTAATATTAAAGAAAGGTTTAGGTCCATAAAACTAATGTACCAAGTCAAGCGATTGAGCGGTCATGCAGTATGTGTGTTAAGATTATCGATATATACTGCTGGTTCTACGCTTTTCCGATGATATTTAGGAAGTGTTCTGACATCTAAATATTTCATGGTTTTTCTTCTATTCACATGCTGGTTAACAATATAAAATAACGTATCAAATCATGTTTTGTACAAACAATTAGCTACTCAGCAACTTCAGATATTTATTGAAATGGACATATGGCAATGTATTGATACAAGGATATATACATTGATAATGGAAGCTTGTTTTATTAAAATCTATTGAAAATATTTTTATCTCTTTGCAATTTGCTCTTGTACCCTTGTTCGATCTACTGAACAGAATATTTGAGTATCCTTTTCACAATTATTTATTGTTTTAAACTGAATCAAGCCAGAAAAGTGAACGATCATATAGTTGTGTGTTACGGTATCGATTTTGTCTCTTTCTCCTAGATTTGGGAAATGTTCCGACGGTGTGGTATTTTTGTTTGCCATTTTATCACATTTGAAGATACCAAAGGAGTCATCAGAAGCCACAATTGGAAGAAGAACGGAGAATACAATGGTCAAAAGAAAAAACAATGATCTACAAAACACTATTCAGAAAACAAAAGAACAAGCAACACGAAATCCACAAAATAGCTGGAGTGAACTCAGGTACTCCGGAAGGGTTAGCAGTTCCTGCTCCACTAGTGGCACCCTCACCCGTCATGTGACCCTTGTTATAAGGGTAATATTCGCATAAATGAAGTATGACATGTAACGTGTTACCCTGTTTAATCAGAAACCCTAAATAGAAGAAAATCAGACTGCAATGGTCAATAGAAAAGGCACAAAAACAATTGTCCACTATGTATAATGTTCAAGATTATAGCATTCTTTATAATATTGCTGTTCCTTCGGATTATATGTGAGGATTTGTATTTTTCACGTATGGAAAGCGCTGCATCACTTCACAAATAGGGAATGTTTGAGCCCATGAAATTAATTTATCTCCGCCACATTCTTATTAAAGCGCCTGTACCAAGCCAGGAGTGTGAGCGATCATGTATTTATGTGTTAGGGGTATCGATTTTGCCTATTTCTACGATTCGTTCTATTGGATTTGGAACTGTTCCGACAGTATGGTAATTTTTTTCATTTTATTATTTGACAAATGAGAATATGAGTTTACATCAATATTAATAAATAGAAGAAAAAATAAATACGGACATTTTACATTCAGTAAATAAGGGTAATAAAAAAATTACCGAACACCGAGCAATCTTCCAAAGGGAAAGGCAAAACTCATAAGTCAACAAACAGACAAAATCAGTCAACAACCGGAAAACTGAGAAAACCGCAATAATGAACTATTAACTATTAAAGACGATGATATATGGGTATAGATCATTCAATTATTGTAATATAACCATGTTGACGATGTAAGCATTGTTTTGTATGTGTTGTATGGTGGGTAATGTCATGTTATTGTTTTCTACAGAGTATAAGGTCAATTTCCGTAACACAGTTCACATATTCATGGAAGAATCGATCTGTTTCTGTACAGAATGATAAATAGACAGCATGTAATACAGAAATAAATGGATAAATTTCCCTTGAAATGTAAATTCGTTGGAAACTACAAAACCCGCCTTTCCTCTTTCATGTCCTATGATCGAATTTTTACCATTATATAGTCTGTCCTTCGGTTTAAGGCTTCTCATTACCCCTTTGTTATCTCCTAGGTTTGCTTTCCTAAAGATCATATATATCATAATCTATCACAAAGCATTAAGAGTTAGAACTAATTGTGAACCCATGGGTAAGGGTTTGACAATCGAAGGGGCAATCATGAATGGACATGAATGGCAACATTGGCAACAAACAAACACAACACAGAAAACTAAAAAGATGAGCAACAGTGACCCCACCAGAAAACAGGGGATGAACACAGGTGATCGCGAAGGGTCAGTAGTTTAATATATTTAGGACCATCTCGATGACTTAATGGTTATAGTGCTTGACTGAATGGGGAAGATCATGACTTTGATGCTCGGTAAAGCCAAGGACTATATAATTGTTATTCGGTGCTTTTTCGCACACGACATTAACAAGCAAGAGAAAAGGTTCAGAATCATTATAAGTTGTCCCAGTGGATGGGCATGTCTACACTGTTTTTTCCATCAGCTAGCACTATTAAAATAAAGTTGCACCATGTATGATTACAATAATGGATTAAAAATAATTCAATATTGTGTTATCATAACATAAGTGTACACGCATAAAACTTTCAGTAGTAAATCTCAATTAAAACACAGTCACATAATTTGCTATTGGTACACGACAACCAACCTATTAGTGAACGATAAAATTCTCTGACGTTGTATTTGTAGCAACGCAAATTTTATGTTCCTAACACGTTATTTCATTTGAAGCAGATTCAGAGTTTGGTACTAGTGACTGATAAAAAATAGTATATGCACATTAATAGTTGATTGACGTTTTACATTAAACGAACTCTCATAGTTTAAAATTGATGCGAATATATTTTCTGTTCTCAAGTTTTGCAGAAAAGTTTGAAGATAACATTTAGCAGGAAGCAGAAGCCGTAAATCGAAGAAGTACAGACAATACAATGGCCAAAAGAAAAAAGAAACAACAAAAAAACAAGAAATTATCCATAAAAAAAACTACACAGTAAAAACTAAGGTATGTGTTTCATGTAGTAAGCTGTACTTTAATCGGAATGTTATGACATATTTTGCGTTTTATTGGGAAATTGTGATAATTTGAAGAAATGCTTATATTTAAACATCCTTTAATGCAGCAATATAAATAATATATTACAAATCTCCGTTCTTTAATATTATCTGCTGGATTCTGGAACTGTTCCGAAGTATGATATTTTGTTTGGTAATAAACTGAATATATGATAAGGTACCATTTGTAAGATGCGCTGAGTTGGTACTGAATGATATGCTATAGTTCAAATACGTGACAATTCTCATTTAAGTTGTCTTCTATAGAACGATGCAATATTGTCTTTCGTAATGTCACTGACAGAAGCTACAAATGGGAGGATATCACACCTCCTCATCTGTTAACAGTATATCAATATTGTGACGAAATTTACACCTTTAACTGGACTGTGTATTAAGCACCAGCCAATGAAAATTGTTGAAATTAATCAGGAAATTGATGTTGCTTTATTATCTTATTTACGTGATATTGTGTTGTGTTTCTGTTTTGTTTGTCTTCGTCTATGTTGCCGGTTTCTCTGGAGTGTCCATTTTTGTATTGCCCTTTCGGTCTATAACGTTTATTTAGTGTATCATTGTTGCTCTATATACGCTTTATACACTTTCCATGGATACATTGAGTTCGTGTAATATTCAATGTGCATCATAATCGAGGGAAACCCGGTGTTTGTACTTGGTCGACGTTTTACTGGTGTGATGTCTACGTCTGTCTCGTGTTGAGATAACGTCAGATGTACGTTAAGTATCAGTTGAAGTTGCTATTGACAACAGAATCTCTTTACGGAAGACAATTGATGTCCATTTACTAAACATTATATCCTATCAATTGCTATGTTATGCTTATGATACCTTCGGTTATATGTTAACTACCTCCCGGACTTTTAACCTACTGCCTAGCTCTTGGTGGTTATATCGAACAAGATCATAGTTCGTATTATGTATTTTACAAGAGAAATTTAAAATACCACAGGGGTAATCAGAAGTGGTAATTCAAATGACAGACAATACCGTAAAACACCGGAGAATGAACGAAAGTGGAATGGTAAATGAACAAAAGCATTCAAATAAAAAAGATTATAGATCGTTGTTTGTCCTTTTGGTCATTGTGTTGTCTGAATTTCTTTGATTTACGGATTCTAATTACCCCTTTGGTATCTTTAAACTCTTCTTATAAATAAAAAGGCAAACAGTAAGTGTCGACAACATAACCAATAAGGGTAATAACAAAATTACCGAACTCCGAACAATCCTCCAAAGGGAAAGTCAAAACTCGTAAGTATATAAACAGAAAAAATCAGTCAACAACCAGAAAACTGTGAAAACCGTAATGACCCTCACTTATAACCAAGCCATCCTTCTGACAAAACCCAAACTTTCAAACAAAGTAGAGACAACGCACCATATAGACAAAATAATATTCCTTCTGTTATACAAGTAAATAGATAGGAGTTTCTTATCATTATTGTAAATATATTCCTTCCATTAATACATTAATACAACTGAGGTTATCTATAATAGAAACAAATGTATTTAAACTGATGCTTGGTTAAATATTCTATCTAAGATTATTGATAACAAAAATACGTATATTTGATTTGATTTTCATGTTTGTTGTAGAAAATAATAATTCAATCTTTATAGTCTTAACGTTGGTATGTGTCTATCTCATTTTGTACAAATACGGCAAAATAAAAGACTTTTTGTACAGATTGAAAGGTACTTTATATAATATCATATGTAAACGTCTAAAATGGTTTGCATAGCATCGTTTTACCTTTTTTTCCTTCTTTTTTTCTTTGCAATCTTCACTAAAAACACGATTTCTATTCAAATGATATATAAAACATTCCAGCATGTTCAGATCAGATAATACTAGCAATGGCTTGATTGACTTTATGTAACTTGTTTTGTATTATAATATTTAGTATTATTTTGTTTTACCTTAACGATACAACATCTCGTAAGATTGATCGTCCACTGGTTTTCCAGACGTTGTATTTCAATAGAAATGTATTATTTTACATGTACTTACTAACAAATACTAATAGCTGTATATTACATTGTCTTTACTAGTGTTAAAGAGACCGGGATAAGCTATCGGTATTCGATTTTTTTTAACCAACAAATTTCAATAAAATATTATAAATCAAAAAAAGACTTACCTTTTTGTTAAAATGAATCAATGTTACCGCTTTACTCTGTTTGATAGTTGAAAACACATATTCTATGTAGCTACCAACACGCGTATAAAAGCACCGATCGTCCCAAACACCTTCAATATTGTCAAAATCCACGTGTAGCTTCTTAAGAATCATTGTACTCCTCCTGTCTAAACATATTTGATAATTTCGGTCGTAAACCTGATTTCTTTCCTCTTGTTCATAAAAGATCAATTGTGTCACTCTGTTTGTTCGGACTGCAGCAAGCGCTGCTGTGACACCGATTGGTCCCGTACCTATTACAATAATAGTAACACGTGCCTTCTCCCTCCGTAATCTGTCATAGTATGATTTAATAGCTGTAAATACCAGAACGACAAGTAAAGTCGTTAAAACATTAGTTTGAATTTGATGTGCTAACGGATTCGGATCTGCTTTACTTGAAATGCACGACATGTTTTCAAATTAATCCAAACACAAATGCTTTAATAAGATATTTCGTTCGTCAGAAATGCACACATAAATCCACGCATTGAATTCAGCTTGTAGAAAGCAACAGTGGTATCAGGAAACACAACAATTTTCAACTATAAACATGATGTCAAGAAACACAGCAATTTCTATCTACAAACGGCAGTCTCTCTGAAATGTAAATAATAAATGAAATAGCCTTGTGGTTTGCTTTCCCTTTGTATCTCACGTCTGGAATATAGCTGAATATGACGTAGACTACCTCTTAAAAGTGTAAAATGTATCTGACTATTGACAAATGTCAAACGATTATAACACGTGAATGTTTTATCAATGCAATGTTTTGCTTATTTCCCACTAACCACGTGTAAAGTACTGTGAACACTTTATAATCAAGTAATTTGTAATAGCTGTAGAAATAACATGGATACTAACATCAATTGAAGCCTTAATATATTTACAATAATGTCCTATTGATGTAATCATGATTGATTCGATTGAAAGTCGTATTACAATTAGTGTATGGAAACTCATCCTGTTAACAACTAAGTTATTCAAATAACACCACAAACTGATAAAGCTATTCTTCCATCTCTGATCTTGATATGTTTCCGCTTGTAATGTGCATAATTAAGGGTATAATTTTTTTTCCCTCCATAATGCTGGAGCTTTTAGACGGATATCTTACTATAGATATCATACTGAAATTATGTTATGTTACTATATAGAGGTGTGTTGCTAATTTAATGTTCATTTATATAAATATGATGATATTGTATTGTCTATATTGTCTTACTTTGTGTATAAGTGAATACACGGGTTCATTTTTGTAGTTCATTTTGAAATGTCATGAAGAATTTAATTTGACAAAATATTGAATAAGAAAATAAAACATATTCATACGTCACTGTTTGAATAGTTCCAAAACTCAATCGAAAAATCAAAGAAACAGAGAAAAAAATCGACATCACTAATAAAAAGTGGCGGGGTTAAAACTAGATATATTTGCCTATACCTTTCTTCTTAGTGAATTGATGGGATAACACAGACATATCATATATATAATAGTGTTCTATTAAAGAGAGTCGTTGGCCTCATTTAAATATTACAAAGTACACAAGGCCATCATTAGATATGTCAGTTAATCATGATTTAAATATTACAAAGTACACAAGGCCATCATTAAATATGTCAGTTAATCATGATTTAAATATTACAAAGTACACAAGGCCATCATTAGATATGTCAGTTAATCATGATTTAAATATTACAAAGTACACAAGGCCATCATTAAATATGTCAGTTAATCATGATACTGGAATAATTTGACATTGAAATGAAAAACGGTTAGGCCTTTTGTTTATCGAAACTATTCTTATATTTAATTATATGTTTTGTTTTTCATTTTATGTGGAAATTTTTCAGCTATATCATAACTACCAGACGTGTTGGGGGGATAAAAGCTGGACAGTTACAACGAGCCGGTGGGTGAAGCTGCTGGCTTTGGATAGTTAGTTGTCTTGGAAGAAGAGTTTGAAGATACCAAAGGGGTACTCAGAATCCATAAATCGCAGAAACACAGACAACACAATGGCCAAAAGAAAAAGGGACAAAAGAACAAACAACGATCTACAAAACACTACACAGAAAAGTAAAGATCTTAATACTTGAGGTAAGTAACGAGTCACAAATATACATCAGTGATGCTATACTTGTGATCACACCGTCGACCATCCTCTTGACAGCTCGGTCACCCATGTTATATTTCTAGACATTATATGTAGTATTTCCTTTCAAGATGTTGTAATAACTTGCTCGGAGATACACAATAATACAATCTTATTTTACTATTGGTGTTCCACGGCATTTTCAGCAGTAGCTCGGCAAGATCATGGCGGTCGGTATTATTGGTGTTCCACGGCACTTTCAGCAGTAGCTCGGTAAGATCATGGCGGTCGGTATTATGGGTGTTCCACGGCACTTTCAGCAGTAGCTCGGTAAGATCATGGCGGTCGGTATTATGGGTGGAGGAAAACGGGAGACAACCACCAACATGTCACAAATCACTGAAGTTATAACGTATCTCGTCTATACGGAAATTTAAAGTAGTCTCGTTTATATCTCGTCACCGACAGCAATTTAAAGTTGTATCTTTTATATCTCGTCACTGTTGGAATTTTAAAATTGCATCGCTTATATCTCGTCACTGTCGAGAATTTAAAGTTGCATCGTAAATATCTTGTCACTGCCGAGAATTTAAAGTTGCATCGTTTATATCTTGTCACTGCCGAGAATTTAAAGTTGTATCGTTTATATCTCGTCACTGTCGAGAATTTAAAGTTGCATCGTTTATATCTTGTCACTGCCGAGAATTTAAGAAGTATCGTTATATATCTCTTCACTGTCGGGAAACTGTCGAGAATTTAAAGTTGCATCGTTTATATCTCGTCACTGTCAAGAATTTAAAGTTGTGTCGTTTATATTTCGTCACTGTCGGGAATTTAAAGTTGTATCGTTTATATCTCTTCAATGTCGGGAATTTAAAGTTGTATCGTTATATATCTCTTCAATGTCGGGAATTTAAAGTTGTATCGTTTATATCTCGTAACTGTCGAGAATTTAAAGTTGTATCGTTTGTATTTCGTCACTGTCGGGAATTTAAAGTTGTATCGTTATATATATCTCTTCACTGTCGGGAAACTGTCGGGAATTTAAAGTTGTATCGTTTATATCTCTTCACTGTCGGGAATTTAAAGTTGTGTCGTTTACATCTCGTCACTGTCGGGAATTTAAAGTTGTGTCGTTTATATTTCGTCACTGTCGGGAATTTAAAGTTGCATCCTTTATATCTCTTCACTGTCGGGAATTTAAAGTTGTATCGTTTATATCTCGTTGGTGTCGAGCATTTAAAGTTGCATCGTTTATATTTCATCACTATCGGGAATTTAAAGTTGTATCGTTTATATTTCTTCACTGTCGAGAATTTAAAGTTGTATCGTTTATATCTCGTTGGTGTCGAGCATTTAAAGTTGTATCGCTTATATTTGGTCACTGTCGGGAATTTAAAATTGTATCGTTTATATCTCGTCGAGAATAATAATCCATTATAACTTTCTTTCTTATCCTCAATGCTTAATAAATGACAAAATCTTAATTAATCTTGAGCGGAGGTTGCTGGTATGTTTTAAGATCGTATACTAAATCGTGCCGTGTAAACACATCTCTATTATTTTTATATTCTACTTCTTGTTGCTTTAAATGTTATATATTTTCACCCTCCTTTAAGAGGTTTCAATTATATATAATTTTCAGCTTTTTGGGTGTTAGAAATGCTAAGACATTGACATTCTTTTTATAAAGATATATGCATCGGTTTGAATTCAATCTAATTAATCAATGACATTTACGTAATCGTTTCTAAGCAGCAATGTTCATTAGCACAAAACATGTAATCCTGTAATTTTACACATAAAATCTACTTGCAATGAGTTCAAATGAGAATTTTTCTGACATTAAAATCATCTACAAATCTTATTATATAAAATTAGTATAAAACGACTGTTTTATATTACATATTGAACCAAAAATCCAATAGATGCATACAATTCGTGTTTCGCTCCTACTTAAGTTAAACCACCAAGAGGCTCACCGGAGGTTGTAAGGCTATGCTGGGTATTTATTTACAGATATTTTCAATCATGTTTTGATTTAGAGAAAACAGCTTAAATGATTTTCACATAGGGTCCTGTGTTAAATTTTAACCCATTAAAATAGAACTTAAAATTAAAGAAATGTCCGTTGGTTCCTTTGATCCCATTTATCTCGGAAGTCATGCAATCTAGGTTAAATCTGTTTTAGACACACAAATCAGTAATTTCATATGAAATCTAAAGAAAAAACTTAATAATCCAAAATTGTGCTGTTGGTCCCATTTTAACCCTCCTGGCATCTTGAAATATGTAAGAGCCACATAAAATATGAATATAGAGAGAATTTGTTAACGATCATAAAGTAAAATAGTTATCAAAATTGATTTGAACATTAATGTTCCACATACAAAACCAAAAAACACACTTTCTGTTACCTTGTGGCCTCTTGTTACAGTAGTGGATATATTTTTGAAAAAGTGGACCATACTATGAACATTATTACCAGGTTTGGCTTAAATTCACCCAGTGGTTTCGAAGAAGATGAAATTGTAAAGCGACGGTTGAAAATTATTATTTGCATTTTAATCTAGCATTTTCATCCTGACATGAAAACAATTTAGTATGCAATACTCTTTTCTCCACCCCAGACAACACAATGGCCAAAAGAAGTAGGACAAACAATGGTCGACAACAACTACACAGAAATAAACTCATGATTGAGCAAAACTAACCTCGCTAAACTGGGCGTGGACTAGTGTGTTCTGGAAAGGTAAACAGTTCCTGTTCCACTTTTTGCACCGTCGTGCTATTCTTGTTACAAACCCAGTGATTTGTCATGAATGAGGACAGAACCGTATTGTGATTACCACGAAAGATTGGAAAGCCGAATAATTTAAAGTTCTTTGAGATTAACTAAACCAAAGGGCCTTAACAGGATAGCCAAACTCGTCTAAGGTCTAGCTGGATATTATAAAAGAGGACATTATGAACAACATAAATATTATAAAACAGTGTCAAGTGGAGGAGATCAAAGTATACCAACTTGTGATTATGGGTTATCAGCTGATATGTAGCCATAGTATTATCTATTTCTAAATACTAATGTTTTTACGCTACTTTCAAAACAGTCAATCCCATAATGATATTTATTCATTTATTTTCTCAGTTGACTGTCCATCATGACATTGACATATATGCATGTACTATCTCGCTATGCGAATCAAAATTAAATACACAGGAAGTTCACGGAGCGAATGAAACGCCGTTAACCTTTTAATGAACTCTACAATTAAATATACACTATATGCTTAACCTTTAAACATAATTATTATACCTCACATAATAAAGAATCAATTATATTGGTTAAAAGATAAGCACATGACACAAAATAATCTGGATATTTTTGCTTCTAATCGCCGCCAACGGTGAATAACCTCAAGAATTACACACGTCCATGGAATAACCCTATTATTCAACGGTGAATAACCCTCGAACATTACAACGTCCAGTGAATAACCCTAATGAAATAATACTTTAACAATTCAAATATTAAACAGTATATTTCAACTGTTTGTCCGGTATAGTAAAACCGTTACGGCCCTCTGAATCGGTGAATATTCAAAATTGTCAGCCCCTCTAGGGTTATTTCCCTCAAAATTGTCAACCCCACTAGAGTTATTTCCCTCGGGCTCGGGCTAAAGCCCTCGGGGAAATAACCCTAGTGGGGTTGACAATTTTGGATATTCACCTCTTCCGAGGGCCGTAATTGTATAATAAGGGTAATAACAAAATTACCGAATTCCGAACAATCTTACAAATATTTAACCTGTGTCTCCTCATTGTATTAATGTTTACCTTACAAATATATACATTAATACCCATTTTGTAGCAAAGGAAATAAAATATAAATTAGTTAATGCAATTAAGATACAAGAAATTATTTGGCCATAAAACATTTCTAAACGAATTATCTCTTTACAAATTAACAAAAATCAATATTTACCTCTATTTCTAGAGAGAAAATAATGCAGCGATAACTCTTGTGTGCAAATTATAATGATGTCGTTATTAATTGGTGACTTTTTAATGGGTATTAACCACAAAGGGAAACTGTAACGGAAAGATTAGTGAGTGCATACGTTTTATGTTGTGTATTATTAACAATCGAATGCCTTTACATTACATTAGAGTAGCCGTTGAGGGTAAAGTACACATACATTATATTATGAAATGTAAGTTTAAACAGTGATGGTCAACAATTCCAACAGTGAGTATCAACACCATCAATAGAAAGGATAACCATTAGTCACCTCCAGACACAAATCGTTAATGTTGCCATCATTTTGTGAAGTCTGGGTGGTATACATGTACTTGTAATTATAGAATTTCACAAACTAGAGAATCGTAATAATTCTTACGTTTCCGTCTTTCAAGTGGTTTCCAAGAAACAGATGATGCACAAAAACTTGGAAAACCATATAATTTAAAAATCTTTGGGAGCAGGTTAAACAAAGGACTTAAACAGGACAGCCAAAATCGTGAAAAGATACATTTGTCAGGGGAGATTAACCTTAATTTTAATAAATTACATTATCTAAGAACTATTAAGTTGAAGCATAAATATATCTATTAAACCATGCCATTGCTGAAACACTGACTATTGAGCAGGTAATACCTCGGGGACTAATAGTCCACCAACAGACGTACCGACCCAGTGATATTAATATAAGCGTAGATATCTAATTTAGCATGTTGCTATTTCGATTGATATAAGCATATATAAGTATCATGATTGGTATGTAATTGGTATGTAATATATCAAAGGCTGTTGACAATCAAATACAACATAGACAAAATTCAATAATAATTACAAAATGTCGGCAACTTCTTAAATTTTTACTTTTTTCTTTCTTTTTTGTTCTTTTTTTTTGGGTTCTTATATAATCTTCAGGCGCGTAGCTGCCTTTACGCAAAAAATCAATTGCTTGCACATCATTTCAGCAAAAAATATTATTTCTGACATGGGAAGAATCTCACTTTTTCAGTATAATTAATAATCATTATAACGTGTTTTATATGCGATCTGGTAGAAGCGGTCAAAGAGAGGGAAGTTGTTATCAATCAGTTAACTTCGGAACGAAACGACCAAACTGTGTGGGACCCGATCGTTATTTGATATGGCCGTTTCTATTGCCGATCAGTTTGAAATTCTACCGACTATTCCAAGGAGAACGGGCCGACAGGTCATCCCGCTGATAACCCTAGCCAGTTTTGGCAGCGGTCTATGTACTACCCGTTTATGGACTATTACATAACAGAGCTTACCGCGAGATTACTTGAAAATGGCAGCAGATACCAGGCACAATACTTGATACCAATGAACTTGCCTAGACTAACACCAGACACCGTAGACGTTATATTTGACACATACAAAACCGATTTACGTTGCGACATAGTTATGTTTTAAAGCCGAAATCAAAAGGTTGGGCAATATTGACAACCGCTAAACCATCGAATCTGAAGGACACCCTTAACGTCACAAACGAAGAGCTCTATCCTTCGATCAGCACCGTTTTGTTGATACTTTACACCATGCCTGCCAGCACAGCTACGACGGGGGGATCATTCTCTGTTCTCCGTCGCCTTAAGACGTACTTGAGGACAACAATGCTGCAGGACCGCCTGACTTCTTTAGCTGTACTGCATGTGCACAGAGACATTGACATTGACATCAACGAGTCATGCGCTCATTTACTTTAGGAAAATCTTGTCATGTTAACTTTGGCTACGGACATTAAATTCAAATAACGCAAACTACTATGTGTTTTGATTTTTACAGCAGGAATTCATTAACACTTTATAACAAGTCGACAATATGGCAATATGAACAGACTGCGAATCAAAAGGTGATAACTTGTTCCTATTTTTGTTTAAATATTTTTTCAGTTTTACTTTGCAACATCTCCGTTAATCAGCAAAGCTTTTTAAAAAGCAAATATTTAGTATCCACCAGAACAAACATTGATGATTCGCTAGCTTTCTAAAAATAAAATTTTAATAACCAAGGCGGACGGTATATATAAAACTGAATTTATAGGAACAAGTCGCAGGTTTCAGGAATCAAGGCATTTCTTTTTCAACAGGTGTTGTACCTCATATTTCCTTTGTTCATAAATATTAACTTCCTGAAGTGTTCTGTCAACCGATGAATGTTTTATGTATGAAACGTGATGGTAAAAAAGGAGCGATTTAACAGCAGGAATTGCCCTCTCTAATTGCTAGAAACGCTGGCCTTCCGGGGGGCTTCGCCCCCCTGGTCCCCCTACCAGGGCGTCAGCCCTGGACCCGCGGGGGCCTTAGGCAGCCCCCAGACCCCTCGCCGAAGTTCTTCAGTTTGATTGCACATAGTTTTACTTCCAGCTACGCCCCTGATCTTTATATAATCTCCCGAGTGGACAAACACATTTCTACCGTAAACAGAGAAAAAAGTGGTATTTGGTTGTTTTCATTTTTGTAGATAAATCATGAACAATACCATTAAATTTTTAACACCCTCATATGTATTCACCGGAATTTGCCCCCCATCCAATCTGAAAACAAGCAATTAACTTTCGGTTTGTAAATACACAATGTAATTCTGTCTTAAGGTAATTGTTATTTTGTGAGATCTGGAATCTCTGGAACTCTACCATCAATTTAGTTTTATATACGATAATTCAGCTTTAGTATTACATTAAACTCCTCAACATCGGACTTAAGAGATGTATTACGGTATGATATAATTAACATAAGTGACGAAATGTTTAGTGTTTATCTTTATACGTTCTGAGATACGATCTATTCTAAATCCTAATTAGTGGTCCTAAAATCAAACATTATCTGATGTTCTTGTGACAAGTAGAATTTTGATTGGCTAAAAACTTACTTTTAAAACTTCAGGGAAGCCGTGCTGTGTATTTTATACGGCACAGAAAATCAATAATCGCTCTCATCTATTGCCTGTGCTGTGTATTCCATTTACATTGTAGCAGACGACACACATACGGCACAGAAAATCAATAATCGCTCTCTGTGACCTTTTTCTAAATATACACGTATTTATGTTTTTCCTATAATTTAAAGGACATACTTATTATTATCTGATGTTCTTGTGGCAAGTAGAATTTTGATTGGCTAAAAGCTTACTTCTAAAATTTCAGGGAAGCCGTGCTGTAAACTTACTTCTAAAACTTTAGCGAAGCCGTGCTGTGTATTTCATAAGGCACAGAAAATCAATAATCGCTCTCGGCTATTGCCTGTGCTGTGTATTCCATTTACATTGTAGCAGACGACACACATCCGGCACAGAAAATTAATAATCGCTCTCTGTGACCTTTTTCCAAAGATACACGTATTTATGTTTTTCCTAAACTAAGGACATACTTATTAATGTTAGAACATTCAGATAAAAATGTTATCAGTCTCGAGATGTTATATATCCCGTTTTAAAGGGCAGTGGTTTTGCTAAACGGTAAGGCGTAATCCGAACCGTTTAGCAAAACCTATTCCTTCAACAAAACTCCGTCTACGTACAGCTTATCTCCTACCATAAACGCTGCTTTCTTTTCTTTCCGCTTATAAGGGAAGATCACATAGCACAAGAGGGAAAACTTGTCAAATTGTTGAATGTTTAATTAATACTTTTAAGCTTTGTTAAGGTATTGCATGCAGTTGAGGTACCACCATGAAAAACGGGATTATTTTTCCATTGTTGATTGCCCTTCGGTTTTCTCACACGTTTATTTATCGATCTAATTGGCAATATAACTACTACAAATTATATTTATTATAAATAATAATGATGCCGTCCTGGTTATCCAAAATTATTTACGTAATTGACTTGAAGAAATAAACAGAAAGATAAAGGCACACGTAATACCAACATTTGTATATTATTTTCTGTATGATCTTTATAAATATATTGATACATGGAATAAACATATATCTATTAGTGTTAGTAAAATCTAGAGTACTCATTTCCATGATTCAATCTACTTCAATTTATTTTCTATCTTCCTATTTAATTCCTATTATTCAATGTGTTTCCCAGATAGCTTTCAACATTCCCATAATTCAATGCATTTATTTAATAGCTTTAAAATTCTCATAATTCCTTGCATATAAATTCCCATGATTCATTTTATTTCCCAACTAGCTTTTAAAATTCCTATAATTCAATATATTTGATAACTAGCATATAATTCCCATTATGCAATCCCTTTCCTAACTAGTTTCTTAAACTTCCCATAATTCAATTTATTTCCCAACTAGCTTAATTTGGTTCATATTATTCAATCTCTTTCCTAACTAGATTTCAAATTCCCATAATTCAATTATTCCCAACTAGCCTATCAATTGTTATTATTCAATTTATTCCCAAATAGATTATAAACTCCCCTAACTTAAATTGAATTCCCACGCAGATAATAAAGTCCTATTATTCAATATATTTCCTGTTTTCAAAATTTAAAATGAATTATAGGTCAAAGATATCTCTCATTTATTTTAAGCCATGGATATCTCACAGGAAGATACATATTCTATTTCTTGTCATAATTGTCTACTTGTATCTCTTTTAATTTGATTTTATTGAATAAGCAGTTGACTTACAGAAGATACATAGATTGTATTACATAATGTACGAAGAAAGACCAATAGTTTCTAGCTAGACCGTTGGCATTAATATTATTTCTAGCTAGACCATTGGCATTAATATTATTTCTAGTTAGACCGTTGGCATTAATATTATTTCTAGTTAGACCGTTGGCATTAATATTATTTCTAGTTAGACCGTTGGCATTAATATTATTTCTATCTAAAAAAATGTTTGAAGATATCAAAAGGGGAAAATTAGAAGCCGTAATTTAAAAAAGGACAGACAATACAATGGCCAGAAGAAAAAGGACAGACAATACAATGGCCAAGAGAAAAAGGACAGACAATACAATGGCCAAGAGAGAAAGGACAGACAATACAATGGCCAAAAGAAAAAGGACAGACAATACAATGGCCAAAAGAAAAAGGACAGACAATACAATGGCCAAGAGAGAAAGGACAGACAATACAATGGCCAAAAGAAAAAGGACAGACAATACAATGGCCAAAAGAAAAAGGACAGACAATGCAATGGCCAAAAGAAAAAGGACAGACAATACAATGGCCAAAAGAAAAAGGACAGACAATACAATGGCCAAAAGAAAAAGGACAGACAATACAATGGCCAAAAGAAAAAGAACAGACAATACAATGGCCAAAAGAAAAAGGACAGACAATACAATGGCCAAAAGAAAAAGAACAGACAATACAATGGCCAAAAGAAAAGGGACAGACAATACAATGGCCAAGAGAAAAAGGACAGACAATACAATGGACAAAAGAAAAAGGACAGACAATACAATGGCCAAAAGAAAAAGGACAGACAATACAATGGCCAAAAGAAAAAGGACAGACAATAATATACAACACACTGCACAGAACCAGAAACAACACGAACACCACTGAAAACCGGGAGTTATCTCAGGTGCTCGGAAGGGTTAGCCGTTCCTGTCCCATTGATGACACCCATAGTGGTACTGTTAAACAACACGAAAATCATCTGATATTTAAATAATTGTCAATTGCAGCTGTTTGATATAACATAATTATTAACTATTGTTTCTAGTAAATGATCTATGAAGAACTATATTGATGTCTTTGAGACTATATTATCTTTATCTCTTTTAGACGGGGAGAGGGTGTGAATATTCTGTAGGAGAGACGCTGTTAAATAAAAATAAATATGTTAAGATGGCTAGATTATTGATGTTGCCACTGTCTATAATTTTTCAAATATATCTACCGCATATCAGACTTACATGGGATGACAGCTGTAGATAACTAATCGATAAAGCAACGCTGTTGATTAGCACCTTAACACTGGATGTTGGTATTGGGGCACGACCCCGTCAGTGGGTTTAGGAATAATGTCAGATATCAGTAACCTGAATCACTCTGCCATCATGAACCCTTAATATGTATTAGATATGTTGATATAATTTGATAGGAAACATATTTCGATGTAGTTGACCATGAATGAAAATCTATCTGGAATTTGGAGAGAATAAAGAAAAAAGAGAAAAAAAATATCCGAAATACATGAAAATATATACAGTATGTTACAAAAGAAAAAACATCTGAAGCTCAGTTGGGGGCCGCCGTGGTCGTGATCGTATGGTAGTTGGATTTACAACTACCTATGCAATCAGTACCAATAACCACTAAAGTTGTGAGTTCGAACTCCGCTCAGGCGAGATGTACTCGATACAACATTATGTGGTAAAGTTTGTCAGTGACTTGCGACAAGCCGGTGGTTTTCTCAGAACTGAAATATTGCTGAAAGTGGCGTTAAACAAAATAGCCCTAGAGATAAGCCTTAAACCTGAAGCTCAGTTAAAAATCTGAAGCACAGGTAAAAATCAAAAGAAAACACATTTAGTGTGCACGCCGCATTTCTGCTATCACCTTTATCGGGAATGTTCAAAGTGTATTGAACTGTGCCTTCAAAAATAAGTCATTTTCTTAACTGAAAAGTATGAAACTTGTTAATTGTAGAAATTAACGAAGCTTGAAAAATTTATGGAAAATAATTCTTTTGAAATTCACACTAATCTAATTATAATATAATGGGAGTTCTTATTTTTCAAACTATCTTTAGTAGTTTAATAATAAAACAAAACGAATATGGATGAATGTGAACATTTGAAACAAACAACGCTACCCTAAATTTGTAATCAATAGATGTATAGGTTCCATCATATTTGATTATGATAGTCTATTATCAAAGCGTGCGGATACTCCCGCCATTATTACGGATAATATTTACAGATTAATACATGGGCATTTCCATATTGGCCTGGTTATCATCCCGAGACCCCCATATTGGACGGAGACGAGTCGAGGGCCAATATGGGTCGAGGGATGATAACCAGGCCAATATGGAAATGCCCATGTATTAAACTATTTATTACATACTTCCGACATCTAGAAAAGAGACACCCATATTGGCCTGAGACGAAGTCGAGGCCCATATTGACCCGGGCCAATATGGGCCTCGATATGGAAATGATCTTGTAGTAATCCAATAACTGGTTATTTTCCCGGGGGGTGAAAATATGGACAGTTTACTTCCGGTCATATTGGTTATACAAAAATGCTTTTATTGGAACTAAGTAAGTAATAATTACAGATTAATACATGGGCATTTCCATATTGGCCTGGTTATCATCCCGAGACCCCCATATTGGCCGGAGACGCAATCGAGGGCCAATATGGGTCGAGGGATGATAACCAGGCCAATATGGAAATGCCCATGTATTAAACTATTTATTACATACTTCCGACATCTAGAAAAGAGACACCCATATTGGCCTGAGACGAAGTCGAGGCCCATATTGATCCGGGCCAATATGGGCCTCGATATGGAAATGATCTTGTAGTAATCCAATAACTGGTTATTTTCCCGGGGGGTGAAGATATGGACAGTTTACTTTCGGTCATATTGGTCATACAAAAATGCTTTTATTGGAACTAAGTAAGTAATAATTACAGATTAATACATGGGCATTTTCATATTGGACTGGTTATCATCCCGAGACCCTCATATAGGCCCGAGACGCAGTCGGGGGCCAATAGGGGCGAGGGATGATTACCAGGCCAATATGGAAATGCCCATGTATTAAACTATTTATTACATACTTCCGACATCTAGAAAAGAGACACCCATATTGGCCTGAGACGAAGTCGAGGCCCATATTGACCCGGGCCAATATGGGCCTCGATATGGAAATGATCTTGTAGTAATCCAATAACTGGTTATTTTCCCGGGGTGTGAAAATATGGACAGTTTACTTCCGGTCATATTGGTTATACAAAAATGCTTTTATTGGAACTAAGTAAGTAATAATTACAGATTAATACATGGGCATTTCCATATTGGCCTGGTTATCATCCCGAGACCCCCATATTGGCCGGAGACGCAATCGAGGGCCAATATGGGTCGAGGGATGATAACCAGGCCAATATGGAAATGCCCATGTATTAAACTATTTATTACATACTTCCGACATCTAGAAAAGAGACACCCATATTGGCCTGAGACGAAGTCGAGGCCCATATTGATCCGGGCCAATATGGGCCTCGATATGGAAATGATCTTGTAGTAATCCAATAACTGGTTATTTTCCCGGGGGGTGAAGATATGGACAGTTTACTTTCGGTCATATTGGTCATACAAAAATGCTTTTATTGGAACTAAGTAAGTAATAATTACAGATTAATACATGGGCATTTTCATATTGGACTGGTTATCATCCCGAGACCCTCATATAGGCCCGAGACGCAGTCGGGGGCCAATAGGGGCGAGGGATGATTACCAGGCCAATATGGAAATGCCCATGTATTAAACTATTTATTACATACTTCCGACATCTAGAAAAGAGACACCCATATTGGCCTGAGACGAAGTCGAGGCCCATATTGGCCCGGGCCAATATAGGCCTCGATATGGAAATGATCTTGTAGTAATCCAATAACCGGTTATTTTCCCGGGGTGTGAAAATATGGACAGTTTACTTCCGGTCATATTGGTCATACAAAAATGCCTTTATTTGAACTAAGTATATAATAAATACATATAATAGCAATGAACATGTATTACGTAACACCATATTCAATCAAACTATTCAATTCGTAACATCATAAAACAATGAACTGCATCTATTTATTTTTTTTGGTTATAAAATTGCAATCATGAAAACATTCATTGTGGTTTAATTAATTTGATTTACTAGTTAATTATATATAAATAGTATTTACTGATTGATGTACAAGGTAACTTGATAAATGATTTCTACAGAAAACATATCAAACATGCAAATATATACATGTATATCGATAGACTAAAATTAAACACATTTAGTGGTAATTTGGTATAATTTTGAGACCAATGATAATTTTTGTGGACATAGCCAGACATTTCTTTTGGGTATTTTTTTTCTCAAGGTAAAACGATCCATCATATTAGGTTTACGTTTATAGTGTTTAACGCCACTTTCAACAATATTTCAGTTATATCGTGGCGGTCAGTTGTATTGGTGGGGTAAACCGGAGCAAGTCACTGACAAGCTTCATCACAAAATGTTGCATTGAATACACCTCGACTAAGTGGGATTCGAACCCACAACGTTAAGTGACGATAGACATTGATTGCATATGTACCATACGATCACGATCACAACGGCCCCCTCTATCAGATTTAATTGCAGTTTTGTCGTCTTTGACATGATGTTATCTCATAATGATGTTTGAGTATGTGGTCATCTTTAAGCTATGAAACAGTATTAATGATGACGACGTCCATTCAAAGTGTTTCATTGTCAGTGGGTTTTAGTATTTTTACTCCAACAATATGTTTTATCAGGAGGAGTCGTGGTCGTAATCTATGGTAGTTGGATTTACAACTATCTATGCAATCAGTCCATATCTCCACTGAAGTTGTGAATTCGAACCCCGCTCAGGCGAGGTGTACTCGATACAACAATATGTGATTAAGTTTGTCAGTGACTTGCGACAGATTGTTGGGTTATACCCGGGCACTCCGGTTTCCTCCACCAATAAAATTGACCGCCACGATATAGCTGAAATATTGTTAAACATGGCGTTAAAAACCATATCCCTATCAATCTAACTGTTTATCTATAAGAACTCCACAAAATCGACAGTTGCTGACAATATGCCAGTCCAGAAAGACTTATTTTCCATTGTGAACTTTCCATTTATTTGTAGCAACATTCCAGCAGCACCTGCATATATCTGTCAGTTGATACGATATTCTAGAGATTTTGTTTCATAGCAGGTTTTTCCTTGATAGAGGGATGCTGCTGCTAACAAGGAAGCTACTGAACCAATGGTTCCTCTTGGTTAAATTGAATTCATTATTTCGAAAATGTTACGGTCGCCACCATGACTTGGTTGACCGCTATGGAATATCTGTGTCACAAATGACCACGGATATGTTTCACTTGTAAGCGCTTCCTGGTCCTTTCATTATTCATGATTTATCACCGGGTTTGTAACTAGATTAACACAACGGGTGTCACTAGTGGAGCAGGAACTGACTACTCTTCCAGAACACCTGAGTTCACCCCCGGTTATAAGTGGGGTTTGTGTTACTCAATCGTTAGTTTTATGTGTATGTTTTGTAGATCGTTGTTTGTCCTTTTGTCCTTTTTCTTTTGGCCGTTGTGTTGTCTGTTCTTCGATTTACAGATTATGGTTACCCATTTGGTATCTTCAAATTCTTCTTATATTCTTAATTCAAATTAGAAAAGATATGCTGTACTTACATACTAGTAACTCCTTTGATAATGCTCCCGGATGTTGTAAAACGTTTGCAGAAAATATCGTATTGTCATGCACTTGGCTAACTTTTGTGTGTTTTAAATCTTTTTCTAATATCTCTGAATAATCAATTACGTTTTGTTGTAATTTTAATTATTTAAGCAAAACCGTCTTGAACCTTGCGTGATACAAGATGATGAAACACAGAACTGTTCCTACTAAATTAACAAGCTTATTGAATTTAAAAATAATCAGCAATTTTCACTATATAATACAAAACCGGCTTTCATGAAATAATCTGCATTTGCAAATAGTGCATTAGACAAAAATACAATACCAGCCAGAGGGAACAATACTGCAAAATAGCAAGTCGTATAAATGAAATAACACCACTGCAAAAGAAATAATCTTAAAAGATCCATATGACACCGGAAGTGAATTACGTTTTGGCGATTTCAAATTAAAATTACATAACATTTTTGCCTTTAAGACTTCCTTTTTATTTTAAAACAAATATTATCTTTAATTCGAAAAAGCTACCTCCGTTACCATGATCTGATGATAACCGTGTTCGATTCTTCCTTCAAACATGACCTATTAATCAGTAAGTTTATGTCTTTTTCTTTCGACCTCCAGGGATTATAGATATAGTAATTGTAGTTTAACCCCCCACCCCCCCACTTTTTTTTGCAACAAGAATTCTGGTATCGGGGGAAAACTACAAGCTACTGAAAAACTTTGCACACACATAAGATTGTATCCAGTATACCTTTCCAATATGGAGAGTCGAACTGCTGAGATTTAAAAATGTTGATGGTATCAGAGACTCAGTACATAGGTATATTCCAACCACGGAAACACACTGATTCAATATATTGGAAAAAAAATTAATCTTAACATTGACATTTCATTAGATGATACGCATAAATCATATTTTCACCATCTGTACAATATAGAGAAAACGACATTTCTATCTAAAAATATGGAACAAGGTCTTTGTGATAATAACAATATTATTACATCTAGAAATATGGAACAAGGTCTTTGTGATAATAACAATATTATTACATCTAGAAATATAGGAAATGTACTGTAATTAATTAAGTCAAACATTAAAGCAGATCATAATAATGTCTTTTGAGAAAAGTTTTATGTTTTTATCACATCAAAGATTGCTTAATAACGTCCTTAGATCAAAGATCAAAAATTATTATTTCGTGTGACATAATGTTAATCACTGAATGACACTTAGCTTTCAACCACATCCGAGTCCGTTCACATCCTTTGTAATACCGGTAATAAGATACGTTTGAAATCCCCTCTCTGTACACCTAACTACATGACAAAAGAGACAACAATAAATTCCCCACTGGTACGTTATCAGTCAAAAGACTGGAAGCAAAATAAGTTAAAAAAAAAAAAAAAAGAGCAAGAAAACCAAAGGGCCTAAATACCTATGTCTAATTGATCTTGGTTTACTAAGTCTAAATACCTATGTCTAATTGATCTTGGTTTATTAAGTCTAAATACCTATGTCTAATTGATCTTGGTTTACTAAGTCTAAATACCTATGTCTAATTGATCTTGGTTTACTAAGTCTAAATACCTATGTCTAATTGATCTTGGTTTACTAAGTCTAAATACCTATGTCTAATTGATCTTGGTTTACTAAGTCTAAATACCTATGTCTAATTGATCTTGGTTTACTAAGTCTAAATACCTATGTCTAATTGATCTTGGTTTACTAAGTCTAAATACCTATGTCTAATTGATCTTGGTTTACTAAGTCTAAATACCTATGTCTAATTGATCTTGGTTTACTAAGTCTAAATACCTATGTCTAATTGATCTTGGTTTATTAAGTCTAAATACCTATGTCTAATTGATCTTGGTTTACTAAGTCTAAATACCTATGTATAATTGATCTTGGTTTACTAAGTCTAAATACCTATGTCTAATTGATCTTGGTTTACTAAGTCTAAATACCTATGTCTAATTGATCTTGGTTTACTAAGTCTAAATACCTATGTCTAATTGATCTTGGTTTACTAAGTCTAAATACCTATGTCTAATTGATCTTGGTTTACTAAGTCTAAATACCTATGTCTAATTGATCTTGGTTTACTAAGTCTAAATACCTATGTCTAATTGATCTTGGTTTACTAAGTCTAAATACCTATGTCTAATTGATCTTGGTTTACTAAGTCTAAATACCTATGTCTAATTGATCTTGGTTTACTAAGTCTAAATACCTATGTCTAATTGATCTTGGTTTACTAAGTCTAAATACCTATGTCTAATTGATCTTGGTTTACTAAGTCTAAATACCTATGTCTAATTGATCTTGGTTTACTAAGTCTAAATACCTATGTCTAATTGATCTTGGTTTACTAAGTCTAAATACCTATGTCTAATTGATCTTGGTTTACTAAGCCTAAATACCTATGTCTAATTGATCTTCGTTTACTAAGTCTAAATACCTATGTCTAATTGATCTTGGTTTACTAAGCCTAAATACCTATGTCTAATTGATCTTGGTTTACTAAGTCTAAATACCTATGTCTAATTGATCTTGGTTAACTAAGTCTAAATACCTATGTCTAATTGATCTTGGTTTACTAAGTCTAAATACCTATGTCTAATTGATCTTGGTTTACTAAGTCTAAATACCTATGTCTAATTGATCTTGGTTTACTAAGCCTAAATACCTATGTATAATTGATCTTGGTTTACTAAGTCTAAATACCTATGTCTAATTGATCTTGGTTTACTAAGCCTAAATACCTATGTCTAATTGATCTTGGTTTACTAAGTCTAAATACCTATGTCTAATTGATCTTGGTTTACTAAGTCTAAATACCTATGTCTAATTGATCTTGGTTTACTAAGTCTAAATACCTATGTCTAATTGATCTTGGTTTACTAAGTCTAAATACCTATGTCTAATTGATCTTGGTTTACTAGGCCTAAATACCTATGTCTAATTGATCTTGGTTTACTAAGTCTAAATACCTATGTCTAATTGATCTTGGTTTACTAAGTCTAAATACCTATGTCTAATTGATCTTGGTTTACTAAGTCTAAATACCTATGTCTAATTGATCTTGGTTTACTAAGTCTAAATACCTATGTCTAATTGATCTTGGTTTACTAAGCTTAAATATCTATGTCTAATTGATCTTGGTTTACTAAGTCTAAATACCTATGTCTAATTGATCTTGGTTTACTAAGTCTAAATACCTATGTCTAATTGATCTTGGTTTACTAAGCCTAAATACCTATGTCTAATTGATCTTGGTTTACTAAGTCTAAATACCTATGTCTAATTGATCTTGGTTTACTAAGTCTAAATACTTATGTCTAATTGATCTTGGTTTACTAAGTCTAAATACCTATGTCTAATTGATCTTGGTTTACTAAGCCTAAATACCTATGTCTAATTGATCTTGGTTTACTAAGCCTAAATACCTATGTATAATTGATCTTGGTTTACTAAGTCTAAATACCTATGTCTAATTGATCTTGGTTTACTAAGTCTAAATACCTATGTCTAATTGATCTTGGTTTACTAAGTCTAAATACCTATGTCTAATTGATCTTGGTTTACTAAGTCTAAATACCTATGTCTAATTGATCTTGGTTTACTAAGTCTAAATACCTAAGTCTAATTGATCTTGGTTTACTAAGTCTAAATACCTATGTCTAATTGATCTTGGTTTACTAAGTCTAAATACCTATGTCTAATTGATCTTGGTTTACTAAGTCTAAATACCTATGTCTAATTGATCTTGGTTTATTAAGTCTAAATACCTATGTCTAATTGATCTTGGTTTACTAAGTCTAAATACCTATGTCTAATTGATCTTGGTTTACTAAGTCTAAATACCTATGTCTAATTGATCTTGGTTTACTAAGTCTAAATACCTATGTCTAATTGATCTTGGTTTACTAAGTCTAAATACCTATGTCTAATTGATCTTGGTTTACTAAGTCTAAATACCTATGTCTAATTGATCTTGGTTTACTAAGTCTAAATACCTATGTCTAATTGATCTTGGTTTACTAAGTCTAAATACCTATGTCTAATTGATCTTGGTTTACTAAGTCTAAATACCTATGTCTAATTGATCTTGGTTTACTAAGTCTAATACCTATGTCTAATTGATCTTGGTTTACTAAGTCTAAATACCTATGTCTAATTGATCTTGGTTTACTAAGTCTAAATACCTATGTCTAATTGATCTTGGTTTACTAAGTCTAAATACCTATGTCTAATTGATCTTGGTTTACTAAGTCTAAATACCTATGTCTAATTGATCTTGGTTTACTAAGTCTAAATACCTATGTCTAATTGATCTTGGTTTACTAAGCCTAAATACCTATGTCTAATTGATCTTCGTTTACTAAGTCTAAATACCTATGTCTAATTGATCTTGGTTTACTAAGCCTAAATACCTATGTCTAATTGATCTTGGTTTACTAAGTCTAAATACCTATGTCTAATTGATCTTGGTTTACTAAGTCTAAATACCTATGTCTAATTGATCTTGGTTTACTAAGTCTAAATACCTATGTCTAATTGATCTTGGTTTACTAAGTCTAAATACCTATGTCTAATTGATCTTGGTTTACTAAGCCTAAATACCTATGTATAATTGATCTTGGTTTACTAAGTCTAAATACCTATGTCTAATTGATCTTGGTTTACTAAGCCTAAATACCTATGTCTAATTGATCTTGGTTTACTAAGTCTAAATACCTATGTCTAATTGATCTTGGTTTACTAAGTCTAAATACCTATGTCTAATTGATCTTGGTTTACTAAGTCTAAATACCTATGTCTAATTGATCTTGGTTTACTAAGTCTAAATACCTATGTCTAATTGATCTTGGTTTACTAGGCCTAAATACCTATGTCTAATTGATCTTGGTTTACTAAGTCTAAATACCTATGTCTAATTGATCTTGGTTTAATAAGTCTAAATACCTATGTCTAATTGATCTTGGTTTACTAAGTCTAAATACCTATGTCTAATTGATCTTGGTTTACTAAGTCTAAATACCTATGTCTAATTGATCTTGGTTTACTAAGCTTAAATATCTATGTCTAATTGATCTTGGTTTACTAAGTCTAAATACCTATGTCTAATTGATCTTGGTTTACTAAGTCTAAATACCTATGTCTAATTGATCTTGGTTTACTAAGCCTAAATACCTATGTCTAATTGATCTTGGTTTACTAAGTCTAAATACCTATGTCTAATTGATCTTGGTTTACTAAGTCTAAATACTTATGTCTAATTGATCTTGGTTTACTAAGTCTAAATACCTATGTCTAATTGATCTTGGTTTACTAAGCCTAAATACCTATGTCTAATTGATCTTGGTTTACTAAGCCTAAATACCTATGTATAATTGATCTTGGTTTACTAAGTCTAAATACCTATGTCTAATTGATCTTGGTTTACTAAGTCTAAATACTTATGTCTAATTGATCTTGGTTTACTAAGTCTAAATACCTATGTCTAATTGATCTTGGTTTACTAAGCCTAAATACCTATGTCTAATTGATCTTGGTTTACTAAGCCTAAATACCTATGCATAATTGATCTTGGTTTACTAAGTCTAAATACCTATGTCTAATTGATCTTGGTTTACTAAGTCTAAATACCTATGTCTAATTGATCTTGGTTTACTAAGCCTAAATACCTATGTCTAATTGATCTTGGTTTACTAAGCCTAAATACCTATGTCTAATTGATCTTGGTTTACTAAGCCTAAATACATATGTCTAATTGATCTTCGTTTACTAAGTCTAAATACCTATGTCTAATTGATCTTGGTTTACTAAGCCTAAATACCTATGTCTAATTGATCTTGGTTTACTAAGTCTAAATACCTATGTCTAATTGATCTTGGTTTACTAAGTCTAAATACCTATGTATAATTGATCTTGGTTTACTAAGTCTAAATACCTATGTCTAATTGATCTTGGTTTACTAAGTCTAAATACCTATGTCTAATTGATCTTGGTTTACTAAGTCTAAATACCTATGTCTAATTGATCTTGGTTTACTAAGCCTAAATACCTATGTCTAATTGATCTTGGTTTACTAAGCCTAAATACCTATGTATAATTGATCTTGGTTTACTAAGTCTAAATACCTATGTCTAATTGATCTTGGTTTACTAAGTCTAAATACCTATGTCTAATTGATCTTGGTTTACTAAGTCTAAATACCTATGTCTAATTGATCTTGGTTTACTAAGTCTAAATACCTATGTCTAATTGATCTTGGTTTACTAAGTCTAAATACTTATGTCTAATTGATCTTGGTTTACTAAGTCTAAATACCTATGTCTAATTGATCTTGGTTTACTAAGTCTAAATACCTATGTCTAATTGATCTTGGTTTACTAAGCCTAAATACCTATGTCTAATTGATCTTGGTTTACTAAGTCTAAATACCTATGTCTAATTGATCTTGGTTTACTAAGCCTAAATACCTATGTCTAATTGATCTTGGTTTACTAAGTCTAAATACCTATGTCTAATTGATCTTGGTTTACTAGGCCTAAATACCTATGTCTAATTGATCTTGGTTTACTAAGCCTAAATACCTATGTCTAATTGATCTTGGTTTACTAAGTCTAAATACCTATGTCTAATTGATCTTGGTTTACTAAGCCTAAATACCTATGTCTAATTGATCTTGGTTTACTAAGTCTAAATACCTATGTCTAATTGATCTTGGTTTACTAAGTCTAAATACCTATGTCTAATTGATCTTGGTTTACTAAGTCTAAATACCTATGTCTAATTGATCTTGGTTTACTAAGTCTAAATACCTATGTCTAATTGATCTTGGTTTACTAGGCCTAAATACCTATGTCTAATTGATCTTGGTTTACTAAGCCTAAATACCTATGTCTAATTGATCTTGGTTTACTAGGCCTAAATATCTATGTCTAATTGATCTTGGTTTACTAAGCCTAAATACCTATGTCTAATTGATCTTGGTTTACTAAGCCTAAATACCTATGTCTAATTGATCTTGGTTTACTAAGCCTAAATACCTATGTCTAATTGATCTTGGTTTACTAAGCCTAAATACATATGTCTAATTGATCTTGGTTTACTAAGTCTAAATACCTATGTCTAATTGATCTTGGTTTACTAAGCCTAAATACCTATGTCTAATTGATCTTGGTTTACTAAGTCTAAATACCTATGTCTAATTGATCTTGGTTTACTAAGTCTAAATACCTATGTCTAATTGATCTTGGTTTACTAAGTCTAAATACCTATGTCTAATTGATCTTGGTTTACTAAGTCTAAATACCTATGTATAATTGATCTTGGTTTACTAAGTCTAAATACCTATGTCTAATTGATCTTGGTTTACTAAGTCTAAATACCTATGTCTAATTGATCTTGGTTTACTAAGTCTAAATACCTATGTCTAATTGATCTTGGTTTACTAAGCCTAAATACCTATGTCTAATTGATCTTGGTTTACTAAGCCTAAATACCTATGTATAATTGATCTTGGTTTACTAAGTCTAAATACCTATGTCTAATTGATCTTGGTTTACTAAGTCTAAATACCTATGTCTAATTGATCTTGGTTTACTAAGTCTAAATACCTATGTCTAATTGATCTTGGTTTACTAAGCCTAAATACCTATGTCTAATTGATCTTGGTTTACTAAGTCTAAATACCTATGTCTAATTGATCTTGGTTTACTAGGCCTAAATACCTATGTCTAATTGATCTTGGTTTACTAAGCCTAAATACCTATGTCTAATTGATCTTGGTTTACTAAGTCTAAATACCTATGTCTAATTGATCTTGGTTTACTAAGTCTAAATACCTATGTCTAATTGATCTTGGTTTACTAAGTCTAAATACCTATGTCTAATTGATCTTGGTTTATTAAGCCTAAATACCTATGTCTAATTGATCTTGGTTTACTAAGCCTAAATACCTATGTCTAATTGATCTTGGTTTACTAGGCCTAAATACCTATGTCTAATTGATCTTGGTTTACTAAGCCTAAATACCTATGTCTAATTGATCTTGGTTTACTAAGTCTAAATACCTATGTCTAATTGATCTTGGTTTACTAAGTCTAAATACTTATGTCTAATTGATCTTGGTTTACTAAGTCTAAATACCTATGTCTAATTGATCTTGGTTTACTAAGTCTAAATACCTATGTCTAATTGATCTTGGTTTACTAAGCCTAAATACCTATGTCTAATTGATCTTGGTTTACTAAGTCTAAATACCTATGTCTAATTGATCTTGGTTTACTAAGCCTAAATACCTATGTCTAATTGATCTTGGTTTACTAAGTCTAAATACCTATGTCTAATTGATCTTGGTTTACTAGGCCTAAATACCTATGTCTAATTGATCTTGGTTTACTAAGCCTAAATACCTATGTCTAATTGATCTTGGTTTACTAAGTCTAAATACCTATGTCTAATTGATCTTGGTTTACTAAGTCTAAATACCTATGTCTAATTGATCTTGGTTTACTAAGCCTAAATACCTATGTCTAATTGATCTTGGTTTACTAAGTCTAAATACCTATGTCTAATTGATCTTGGTTTACTAAGCCTAAATACCTATGTCTAATTGATCTTGGTTTACTAAGCCTAAATATCTATGTCTAATTGATCTTGGTTTACTAGGCCTAAATACCTATGTCTAATTGATCTTGGTTTATTAAGTCTAAATACCTATGTCTAATTGATCTTGGTTTACTAGGCCTAAATACCTATGTCTAATTGATCTTGGTTTACTAAGTCTAAATACCTATGTCTAATTGATCTTGGTTTACTAAGTCTAAATACCTATGTCTAATTGATCTTGGTTTACTAAGTCTAAATACCTAAGTCTAATTGATCTTGGTTTACTAAGTCTAAATACCTATGTCTAATTGATCTTGGTTTACTAAGTCTAAATACCTATGTCTAATTGATCTTGGTTTACTAAGCCTAAATACCTATGTCTAATTGATCTTGGTTTACTAAGCCTAAATACCTATGTCTAATTGATCTTGGTTTACTAAGCCTAATTACCTATGTCTAATTGATCTTGGTTTACTAAGCTTAAATACCTATGTCTAATTGATCTTGGTTTACTAAGTCTAAATACCTATGTCTAATTGATCTTGGTTTACTAAGCCTAAATACCTATGTCTAATTGATCTTGGTTTACTAAGTCTAAATACCTATGTCTAATTGATCTTGGTTTACTAAGTCTAAATACCTATGTCTAATTGATCTTGGTTTACTAAGTCTAAATACCTATGTCTAATTGATCTTGGTTTACTAAGTCTAAATACCTATGTCTAATTGATCTTGGTTTACTAAGTCTAAATACCTATGTCTAATTGATATTGGTTTACTAAGTCTAAATACCTATGTCTAATTGATCTTGGTTTACTAAGTCTAAATACCTATGTCTAATTGATCTTGGTTTACTAACTACAGGTAACCAAAATCTAACTTATCAAGATAACTGTTTAATTTTTAAAGAAGTTTACAAGTTTATTAGAAGATCTAAGCGATTCCTCATTGTATAAACTTATAAATATATCCAGCTTGATCATCGTGTCCACAGAAAACTTGTTTTCCTCTTTTTTCATTGTTTGTCTGTTCTCTTACACGTGTAATTGTTACTGGTATACTTTCATTATTGTGCATGCTCTTTTTCATATGTATGTGTTATATTTGTTATGTAATTACAAGTAGAAGACTTCAAAAGTTGGTAAAACTTGTGACTTATCCTTTTTGTCTCTATGAACAAATAAAATTGTTATAAGCTAAAACCTATGCCTGAGGGAGAAAAATGTTAGTTTCAATAATGATGACATTCTTTAAACAATGTAGATTTCAATAATGAATATATCTAATAAACCATGTCATTGCCGAAACATTCATTACTCGATGGATGATACAAATGTACCTTCGGGTGTTGATAGTATATTTGCAGAGGAATCGACTCAGTGATAGTAGTAAACATATGGATATATAATTTAGTGATAGTAGTAAACATATAGATATATAATTTAGTGATAGTAGTAAAAATATAGATATATAATTTAGTGATAGTAGTAAACATATAGATATATAATTTAGTGATAGTAGTAAACATATAGATATATAATTTAGTGATAGTAGTAAACATGTAGATATATAATTTAGTGATAGTAGTAAACATATAGATATATAATTTAGTGATACTAGTAAACATATAGATATATAATTTAGTGATAGTAGTAAACATATAGATATATAATTTAGTGATAGTAGTAAACATATAGATATATAATTTAGTGATAGTAGTAAACATATAGATATATAATTTAGTGATAGTAGTAAACATATAGATATATAATTTAGTGATAGTAGTAAACATATAGATATATAATTTAGTGATAGTAGTAAACATATAGATATATAATTTAATGATAGTAGTAAACATATAGATATATAATTTAGTGATAGTAGTAAACATATAGATATATAATTTAGTGATAGTAGTAAACATATAGATATATAATTTAGTGATAGTAGTAAACATATAGATATATAATTTAGTGATAGTAGTAAACATATAGATATATAATTTAGTGATAGTAGTAAACATATGGATATATAATTTAGTGATAGTAGTAAACATATAGATATATAATTTAGTGATAGTAGTAAACATATAGATATATAATTTAGTGATAGTAGTAAACATATGGATATATAATTTAGTGATAGTAGTAAACATATAGATATATAATTTAGTGATAGTAGTAAACATATAGATATATAATTTAGTGATAGTAGTAAAAATATAGATATATAATTTAGTGATAGTAGTAAACATATAGATATATAATTTAGTGATAGTAGTAAACATATAGATATATAATTTAGTGATAGTAGTAAACATGTGGATATATAATTTAGTGATAGTAGTAAACATATAGATATATAATTTAGTGATAGTAGTAAACATATAGATATATAATTTAGTGATAGTAGTAAACATATAGATATATAATTTAGTGATAGTAGTAAAAATATAGATATATAATTTAGTGATAGTAGTAAACATATAGATATATAATTTAGTGATAGTAGTAAACATATAGATATATAATTTAGTGATAGTAGTAAACATATAGATATATAATTTAGTGATAGTAGTAAACATATAGATATATAATTTAGTGATAGTAGTAAAAATATAGATATATAATTTAGTGATAGTAGTAAACATATAGATATATAATTTAGTGATAGTAGTAAACATATAGATATATAATTTAGTGATAGTAGTAAACATATGGATATATAATTTAGTGATAGTAGTAAACATATGGATATATAATTTAGTGATAGTAGTAAACATATAGATATATAATTTAGTGATAGTAGTAAACATATAGATATATAATTTAATGATAGTAGTAAACATATAGATATATAATTTAGTGATAGTAGTAAACATATAGATATATAATTTAGTGATAGTAGTAAACATATAGATATATAATTTAGTGATAGTAGTAAACATATAGATATATAATTTAGTGATAGTAGTAAACATATAGATATATAATTTAATGATAGTAGTAAACATATAGATATATAATTTAGTGATAGTAGTAAACATATGGATATATAATTTAGTGATAGTAGTAAACATATAGATATATAATTTAGTGATAGTAGTAAACATATAGATATATAATTTAGTGATAGTAGTAAACATATAGATATATAATTTAGTGATAGTAGTAAACATATAGATATATAATTTAGTGATAGTAGTAAACATATAGATATATAATTTAGTGATAGTAGTAAACATATAGATATATAATTTAGTGATAGTAGTAAACATATAGATATATAATTTAGTGATAGTAGTAAACATATAGATATATAATTTAGTGATAGTAGTAAACATATAGATATATAATTTAGTGATAGTAGTAAACATATAGATATATAATTTAGTGATAGTAGTAAACATATAGATATATAATTTAGTGATAGTAGTAAACATATAGATATATAATTTAGTGATAGTAGTAAACATATAGATATATAATTTAGTGACCGCGACGCGTTTCTGGCATAACCATCATCGGGTACGCTTAATAGTCTTTGGAAGCCAGTAAACCAAATGACCTAAAGGGCATAGGGAGGACATAGGGAGGACATAGGAAGGACATAGGGAGGACATATAGGGGACATAGGGAGGACATATGGTGGAAATAGGGAGGACATAGGGGAACATATGGAGGACATAGGAAGGACATAGGGGGACATTATGGAGGACATAGGGAGGACATAGGGAGAACATAGGGAGAACATATGGAGGACATAGGGGACATATGGAGGACAGAAGGAGGACATATGGAGGACATAGGGGACATAGGGGGACATAGGGGACATAGGGGACATATGGAGGACATAGGGGACATAGGTGGACATAGGAAGGACATAGGGAGGACATAGAGAGGAAATATGGAGGACATCGGGAGGACATAGGGAGGACATAGGGAGGACATAGGGGGGACATAGGGAGGACATAGGGAGGACATAGGGAGGACATAGGGAGGACATAGAGAGGACATCGGGAGGACATCGGGAGGACATCGGGAGGACATAGGGAGGACATAGGGAGGACATAGGGAGGACATCGGGAGGACATAGGGAGGACATAGGGAGAACATAGGGAGGACATAGGGGGACATCGGGAGGACATAGGGAGAATATAGGGAGGACATAGGGAGGAAATAGGGAGGACATAGGGAGAATATAGGGAGGACATAGGGAGGACATAGGGGACATAGGGAGGACATAGGGAGGACATCGGGAGGACATAGGGAGGACATCGGGAGGACATAGGGAGGACATAGGGAGGACATAGGGAGGACATAGGGAGGACATCGGGAGGACATCGGGAGGACATCGGGAGGACATAGGGAGGACATAGGGAGGACATAGGGAGGACATCGGGAGGACATCGGGAGGACATCGGGAGGACATAGGGAGGACATAGGGAGGACATAGGGAGGACATAGGGAGGACATAGGTGGACATCGGGAGGACATAGGGAGAATATAGGGAGGACATAGGGAGGACATAGGGGACATAGGGAGACATCGGGAAGACATAGGGAGGACATAGGGAGGACATAGGGAGAATATAGGGAGGACATCGGGAGGACATAGGGAGGACATAGGGAAGACATGTGAAGGACATAGGGGACATAGGGAGGACATAGAGAGGACATAGGTAGGACATAGGGATGACATAGGGAGGACATAGGAAGGACATAGGGAGGACATAGAGAGGACATAGGGGGGCATAGGGAGGACATAGGGAGGATATAGGGAGAACATAGAGAGAACATAGAGAGGACATAGGGAGGACATAGGGAGGACATAGAGAGGACCTAGAGAGGACATAGGGAGGACATAGGGAGGATATAGGGAGGACATAGAGAGAACATAGAGAGGACATAGGGAGGACATAGGGAGGACATAGAGAGAACATAGAGAGGACATAGGAAGGACATAGAGAGGACATAGGAAGGACATAGAGAGGACCTAGAGAGGACATAGAGAGGACATAGGAAGGACATAGAGAGAACATAGAGAGGACATAGAGAGAACATAGGAAGTATATGGAGGATATAGGGAGGATAGAGAGGACATAGGGAGGACATAGGGAGGATATAGGGAGAACATAGGGGGGACATAGGGAGGACATAGTGAAGACATAGGAAGGACCTAGGGGGACATAGGGATGACATAGGGGGCATAGAGGACATAGGGAGGACATAGGAAGGACATATGGAGGGCATAGGGGACATAAGGAGGACATAGGGAGATATAGGAAGGACATAGTGGACATAGGGAGGACATAGGGAGGACATAGGAAGGACATAGGGGACATAGGGAGAACATAGGGAGGACATGTGGAGGACATAGGAAGGACATATGGAGGATATAGGGAGGACATGGGGGGACATCGGGAGGACATAGGGAGGACATAGGGAGGACATAGGGAGGATATAGAGAGGACATAAGGAGGACATAAGGAGGACATAAGGAGGACATAGAGAGGACATCGGGAGGACATATGAAGGACATAGGGAGGACATAAGGGACATAGGGGACATAGGAAGGACATAGGGGGACATAGGCAGGACATATTGAGAACATAGGGAGGACATAGGGAGGACACAGGAAGGACATAGGGGACATAGGGAGGACATATGAAGGACATAGGGAGGACATAGGGAGGACATAGGGAGGACATAGGGAGGACATAGAGGGACATAGGGAGGACATAGAGAGGACATAGGAAGGACATAGAAAGGACATAGAGAGAACATATAGAGGACATAAGGAGGACATAGGGAGGACATATAGAAGACATAGGGAGGACATAGAGAGGACATAGGGAGCACATAGAGAGGACATAGAGAGGACATAGGGAGGACATAGAGAGAACATAGGGAGGACATATAGAGAACATAGAGAGAACATAGGGAGGACATAGAGAGAACATATGGAGGATAGTCAAGACTAAGGTTACATATGAGGAAGATTGGCCTTAGTTTTAATAAATTACTTTTTCAGGAACTTTAAATTTCAAACATATATGTAATCTTTGGCTACATATCGTATGGAGAATATTATATCTTTTACATACGTCATATCATAAACATTATAGTAGTCTAACTCTTTAAGATCACATGAGAGGTTCTAACTGTCAATCAAGGAATTAGGCATAAATAGCAACACCTCTAGTAATACCACATACAAACCAACTTCGTTCGACAAAGATGAAATCCTAGCTAACCACAGATCATTCATGACCTCTTTAAGCATTCCCTCTGGTAAAGAGTCTGAGGATTTACCCTATTTATATTGGATACCTAAACTCCATAAGACACCATACAAAGAAAGGTACATAGCGGGATCATCAACTTGTTCGACGAAAGAATTGTCTATTCACCTGACAAAGATTCTGTCTGCAGTAAAAGAGGGACAACAGAAATATTGTGAAACTGTTTACTCGCGTAGTGGCATAAATCACATGTGGATTTTGAAAAACTCTAAAGATCTTTTGGATAACCTGAAATCAAGATCTTTCTCTCAGGTATCCTCCATCAAAACCTTTGATTTTTCAACTCTATATACCACCCTACCGCATGACAAATTAAAAACCCGCTTAAAAGAAACAATTCATAAAGCTTTTAGTCATAGAAACTATGGCTCAAAATTTGTTGTGTTAGGCTACAATTCCATATATTTTTCAAACAAAATTCATAAAGGTAAAACATGCTACTCCGAGGAACAAGTGATCAGTATGCTGGAGTTCCTCATCGAGAACATATTTGTCTCCTTTGGAGGGACACTGTTTCAGCAGGTCGTCGGCATACCAATGGGTACGAATTGTGCCCCTCTTCTAGCCGATTTATTTTTATACTCATATGAGTCGGAGTTTCTTCAAAAGCTTGTAAAAGATAAGAAGATTCATGAGGCTAGAGCCTTTAATTTCATATACAGGTATATTGATGACGTTTTATCTATCAATAATTCTAGATTTGCAGAATTTCTTCCATTGATATATCCTCCAGAGCTGGAAGTTAAAGAGACCACCGATACAGCTTCGTCCGCATCATTTTTGGACTTATACCTCGAATTTGACGACAGTGGTCAACTCAGTACTAAATTTATGATAAGCGGGACGACTTCAATTTTAAAATCATAAATTTTCCAAACATGTGCAGCAATATACCAGCTTCTCCTGCATATGGTGTTTACATCTCGCAATTGATTCGCTATGCAAGGGCCAGTAGCAATTATTCTGATTTCCTGAAACGTCATCTTCATCTGAGAAACAGGCTACTGGACCAGGGCTATAAAAAGATTCGCCTTATTCGATCTCTTAAAAAGTTTATATTCCGATACCAATATCTTGTCGAAATATATTCCGTCTCTGCAGAAAAAATTATAAGCGATGCATTTTCATATAGTGAAAATGTATAAAGATAAAGAAGTTAAAAATGTCAAGAATTTTTTTGTCAATGTGTGACGTAAAAATATTTTTGACATTTATGTCACCGAATATGGTACTGCTTTGACAACTATTTTACCTATTTTGTTCCTGTATTTAAATACTGTTACAGTGACAGTTATATATGATAAAGGTTCAATAGTCCTCGTCTAATGTGGGTCACAAATATCATATAATAGGTATATTCTTATTACTGAATGTATGTCTTGTACATGTAAAAAGGAGAGAGCTAGTATAGGCATAGCCTGTTGATCAATCCCATTCATATACAGTTGTGAATAAAATATGCTTAAAACAAAATACAACCAAACAAAAAACAAATATAATATAGAAATCTTGATCGTGGGGTTCTCACGTCATTTTGTCAATGTTCTAATCAATATCGCTGTTTTATATAGAAATCTTGATCGTAGGGTTCTCACGTCATTTTTTCAATGTTTAAGTGAGTAATATTACAGCTATAATAATCTAGAGTAAGTTAACAAACAGTAATATTACAGCTATAATAATCTAGAGTAAGCTAACAAACAGTAATATTACAGCCATAATAATCTAGAGTAAGCTAACAAACAGTAATATTACAGCTATAATAATCTAGAGTAAGCTAACAAACAGTAATATTACAGCTATAATAATCTAGAGTAAGTTAACAAACAGTAATATTACAGCTATAATAATCTAGAGTAAGTTAACAAACAGTAATATTACAGCTATAATAATCTATAGTAAGCTAACAAATAGTAATAATACAGCTTAATAATCTAGAGTAAGCTAACAAACAGTAATAATACAGCTATAATAATCTAGGGTAAGCTAACAAACAGTAATATTACAGCTATAATAATCTAGAGTAAGCTAACAAACAGTAGTATTACAGCTATAATAATCTAGAGTAAGCTAACAAACAGTAATATTACAGCTATAATAATCTAGAGTAAGTCAACAAAAGGTAATAGTACAGCTATAATAATCAAGAGTAAGTTAACAAACAGTAATATTACAGCTATAATAATCTAGAGTAAATTAACAAACAGTAATATTACAGCTATAATAATCTAGAGTAAGCTAACAAACAGTAATATTACAGCTATAATAATCTAGAGTAAGTTAACAAACAGTAATATTACAGCTATAATAATCTAGAGTGAGTTAACAAACAGTAATATTACAGCTATAATAATCTAGAATAAGTTAACAAACAGTAATATTACAGCGATAATAATCTAGAGTAAGTTAACAAACAGTAATATTACAGCTATAATAATCTAGAGTAAGCTAACAAACAGTAATATTACAGCTATAATAATCTAGAGTAAGTTAACAAACAGTAATATTACAGCTATGATAATCTAGAGTAAGTCAACAAACAGCAATATTACAGCTATAATAATCTAGAGTAAGTTAACAAACAGTAATATTACAGCTATAATAATCCAGAGTACTTTAACAAACAGTAATATTACAGCTATAATAATCTAGAGTAAGCTAACAAACAGTAATATTACAGCTATAATAATCTAGAGTAAGTTAACAAACAGTAATATTACAGCTATAATAATCTAGAGTAAGCTAACAAACAGTAATATTACAGCTATAATAATCTAGAGTAAGTTAACAAACAGTAATATTACAGCTATAATAATCTAGAGTAAGCTAACAAACAGTAATATTACAGCTATAATAATCTAGAGTAAGCTAACAAACAGTAATATTACAGCTATGATAATCTAGAGTAAGTTAACAAACAGTAATATTACAGCTATAATAATCTAGAGTAAGCTAACAAACAGTAATATTACAGCTATAATAATCTAGAGTAAGCTAACAAACAGTAATATTACAGCTATAATAATCTAGAGTAAGTTAACAAACAGTAATATTACAGCTATAATAATCTAGAGTAAGCTAACAAACAGTAATATTACAGCTATGATAATCTAGAGTAAGTTAACAAACAGTAATATTACAGCTATAATAATCTAGAGTAAGCTAACAAACAGTAATATTACAGCTATAATAATCTAGAGTAAGTTAACAAACAGTAATATTACAGCTATAATAATCTAGAGTAAGCTAACAAACAGTAATATTACAGCTATAATAATCTAGAGTAAGCTAACAAACAGTAATATTACAGCCATAATAATCTAGAGTAAGCTAACAAACAGTAATATTACAGCTATAATAATCTAGAGTAAGCTAACAAACAGTAATATTACAGCTATAATAATCTAGAGTAAGCTAACAAACAGTAATATTACAGCTATAATAATCTAGAGTAAGTTAACAAACAGTAATATTACAGCTATAATAATCTAGAGTAAGCTAACAAACAGTAATATTACAGCTATGATAATCTAGAGTAAGTTAACAAACAGTAATATTACAGCTATAATAATCTAGAGTAAGCTAACAAACAGTAATATTACAGCTATGATAATCTAGAGTAAGCTAACAAACAGTAATATTACAGCTATAATAATCTAGAGTAAGCTAACAAACAGTAATATTACAGCTATAATAATCTAGAGTAAGCTAACAAACAGTAATATTACAGCTATAATAATCTAGAGTAAGTTAACAAACAGTAATATTACAGCTATAATAATCTAGAGTAAGCTAACAAACAGTAATATTACAGCTATGATAATCTAGAGTAAGTAAACAAACAGTAATATTACAGCTATAATAATCTAGAGTAAGCTAACAAACAGTAATATTACAGCTATAATAATCTAGAGTAAGTTAACAAACAGTAATATTACAGCTATAATAATCTAGAGTAAGCTAACAAACAGTAATATTACAGCTATAATAATCTAGAGTAAGCTAACAAACAGTAATATTACAGCCATAATAATCTAGAGTAAGCTAACAAACAGTAATATTACAGCTATAATAATCTAGAGTAAGTTAACAAACAGTAATATTACAGCTATAATAATCTAGAGTAAGCTAACAAACAGTAATATTACAGCTATAATAATCTAGAGTAAGTTAACAAACAGTAATATTACAGCTATAATAATCTAGAGTAAGCTAACAAACAGTAATATTACAGCTATAATAATCTAGAGTAAGTTAACAAACAGTAATATTACAGCCATAATAATCTAGAGTAAGCTAACAAACAGTAATATTACAGCTATAATAATCTAGAGTAAGTTAACAAACAGTAATATTACAGCCATAATAATCTAGAGTAAGCTAACAAACAGTAATAATACAGCTATAATAATCTAGAGTAAGCTAACAAACAGTAATATTACAGCTATAATAATCTAGAGTAAGCTAACAAACAGTAATATTACAGCTATAATAATCTAGAGTAAGCTAACAAACAGTAATATTACAGCTATGATAATCTAGAATAAGTTAACAAACAGTAATATTACAGCTATAATAATCTAGAGTAAGCTAACAAACAGTAATATTACAGCTATGATAATCTAGAATAAGTTAACAAACAGTAATATTACAGCTATAATAATCTAGAGTAAGCTAACAAACAGTAATATTACAGCTATAATAATCTAGAGTAAGCTAACAAACAGTAATATTACAGCTATGATAATCTAGAGTAAGTTAACAAACAGTAATATTACAGCTATAATAATCTAGAGTAAGCTAACAAACAGTAATATTACAGCTATAATAATCTAGAGTAAGCTAACAAACAGTAATATTACAGCTATGATAATCTAGAATAAGTTAACAAACAGTAATATTACAGCTATAATAATCTAGAGTAAGCTAACAAACAGTAATATTACAGCTATAATAATCTACAGTAAGCTAACAAACAGTAATAATACAGCTATAATAATCTAGAGTAAGCTAACAAACAGTAATATTACAGCTATAATAATCTAGAGTAAGCTAACAAACAGTAATATTACAGCTATAATAATCTAGAGTAAGTTAACAAACAGTAATATTACAGCCATAATAATCTAGAGTAAGGTAACAAACAGTAATATTACAGCTATAATAATCTAGAGTAAGCTAACAAACAGTAATATTACAGCTATAATAATCTAGAGTAAGCTAACAAACAGTAATATTACAGCTATAATAATCTAGAGTAAGCTAACAAACAGTAATATTACAGCTATAATAATCTAGAGTAAGCTAACAAACAGTAATATTACAGCTATAATAATCTAGAGTAAGTCAACAAACAGTAATATTACAGCTATAATAATCTAGAGTAAGCTAACAAACAGTAATATTACAGCTATAATAATCTAGAGTAAGTTAACAAACAGTAATATTACAGCTATAATAATCTAGAGTAAGCTAACAAACAGTAATATTACAGCTATAATAATCTAGAGTAAGCTAACAAACAGTAATATTACAGCTATAATAATCTAGAGTAAGCTAACAAACAGTAATATTACAGCTATAATAATCTAGAGTAAGCTAACAAACAGTAATATTACAGCTATAATAATCTAGAGTAAGCTAACAAACAGTAATAATACAGCTATAATAATCTAGAGTAAGCTAACAAACAGTAATATTACAGCTATAATAATCTAGAGTAAGCTAACAAACAGTAAAGCTTGAAGATAAAACGATTGATCCTGGGATGGGCGAATGTTTAGTTTCTGACATGAAAAAAGTGGATAATCGATAGGATTGAATAATGTTGCCTTGCAACTTGCCCCAAACGGCCACTCACAGAAAATGGTTGTTCACTAGAAGCTGGTACAGTGTGTCTTTATATACATGGAACGTGGCATTGATCATTGTCTTACCTTTATAGAACAATCCAAAATACTCAATGTTATTGTTTATTCCAGGAAAATCCGTAAATATTGGAAAGTAAATACATTTATATTATATTTGTAATACAAAAAATGACACATTGAAAAACAAATACAAGTGACAATTGTTTATATGACTTGTGACATTTATCTTAAATGTGTGAAGTTTTTGCATACATATCTAACATTTCCTTGTATTTCTATAAACATAATGTCTTCATATTATCTTATTATAGTAGATTATGACATATTTTATTGAAATAACGCCGAATTTGCATGTGTAACAAAAGCATAATTTGCGGCGTGTTATTTTCCTCCGGGGCAATAACATTTTACGAAGGCAATAACATGTTATATGGCTTCTTATGAAGGGCAATAACATGCCCTGGCAAAATATGTGATAAATAGATTAATACATGGCCTTTTTCATATTGACCTTGTCATCAGCCCTCGACTGCTATCGTCCCTCGCGCTAAAACACTCAGGGTCGATATCTAGGTCTCGTACTGATAACAAGGGCAATATGAAAAAGGCCATGTATTAATCTATAATTATCAGAAAACGAAAAATTTCACACTCCTGATAATTTTTGTCCCAGTTTGATATTCCTCCACACCACTCTCATCCAAAGCAGTGCTTTTATTACAGTAAGTGCTTCATGATTTATTTTTCAATTCGACTGTCGTGGTAGGTGTAGAAATACTAATCCGAAAACCTCAGCTACAGAGATTGTTGCCCTTTTCGATTCCCCACAGTTCGATCTCAATGGTCGTTGATTTCATTAACACCACCTTGAATTTTCAAAAAGATTGCGTTGAAATTGAATACAAAAAAGCTGAAATTTATTTACCTCTTTTCGGCCTCTTTTATATCAAAAACGGTTATAGTTATATTTCTATTCGATCAATGGACATAAAGGTAATGTGAAATTTCGTCCAATCAGAATCGTCGTATTAGCGTTACTTTAGAATGAACAAGTAATCATCATGTCCGACGCAGGCGATGGGCTTGCAGAAGTCAAACGGAGATTTGCAGAAATCTCGGAGACTTGGTTTCACTTTCACTTTTCATTTTAATGTAATAAAACAATTATAGTTTTTTGTATCGATCAATACGACTTTTTATGGACCTTAGACATCAATATTCACCTCAGCCTAAAGGCTTCGGTGAATATCGTTTTTAAGGTCCATACAAACTCGTATTGACCTCAACAAAAGACTATAATTGTATAATATTTGATAGAATATAGAAATATAAACTTATCGCATATTCGTTTTTCATCGGCATATAATTTTACTAATCCGCACAGTCGACAAGAATGATTGATAACAGAAGTTTTTAAATATTTCATGCGCTTCAAATCGTGAATATATCATTTTTTCCTATTTTTCTGACTACTGCTAAAACACCATTATTATTTTATCTGAAGTGAATGCTTATAAAATAGTACTAAGAACAAAATGGCGGTCTCTTGAATATTACAATGCAGTGAAGGTTTAGAAATGGCGTTATTGTTACTATTTTAAGTGAGTGTATAAGCATTAAGTACGATTTTGTAAGAGTTTATAGAGGTGTAAATTCTGTCTGTCAAATGCAATGTTTACATTATATATTATTCAGGTGATAGACAGGGTATATAAATCAGAAGCCAGGAATGTGACATTATATACCCTGTCTAGCACCTGAATAACGCATTCCCAGTCTCGGATTTACATAATTCGTGCCATGGCGGCTGGCGGTATATAAATCAGAAGTCGGAAATGGGACATTATCGCTACAGTATTTTGTTTATTTTCCTTTGATGTTTAAAACCAATATATTTCATATCACGTAAGCGCATGAGATGATTCCAATTATCGTTAATCGCTAAACGTTGTCAAGGACGCACGTAGTAATATCGCTGTTTTCTAATATGACGTTATAATGACGTCACATTACCAAATCCTTGATAAACATACTATCATAGCGATAAAATAATTAAAGATGTTTTTAAAACTCGAGGACGTTTCTCAGTCATCTCTCATCTCAGGGGCTTCGATGAGCGATGACTGAGAAACGTCATCTCGTTTTAAAAAAACATCGTTAATCACTTATTACTTTGCTTTATCGTGGACACCAGAAATTGCAAATACAATCGATAGATCTGCGTCAACAACAAAAAGTCTCCTACAGTCATCTCTTTTGTCATAGTGTTTCGTAGAAAGTATAAGACTGGTGTAATGCTTGAGGTAATCTGAATCTTATATTAGCAACGCTGGCCCGACTACTGGGCTCGGTGATACCCACGTAGACTAAGGGTCCACAGACAGTGGTATCGGTCAAATGGTAATAAAAACAATTATAGATACCTATGTTGATTTGATGCCTCAGCTGGTCATTTCTGTTTCTGTATTTAACTTCTTCAATGTTCATCGACCCCTAAGCAGCTGGAAATTAAAATGCAAATAAACATTGAGAAGTAGAAAAACATACAATGTCAACCTACATCAAAACTCAGCTAATGTTATTTATGTCTAAGGAATACAAGGTTTTGTTTTACAATAACTGTTATACTTCATGTGTGCTAACATAAATTAATTGTCTAATTGTTTGTAAATTCTTTAACATGTGTTCAATATTTCCCTTTGTTCTTTTTGCAATAACTAACAACACATCTTTTCAATATTCACAGCTCATAGATATATATATTTCCATAAGTGTCAAACACGATTTAATTTTGCTTCTATGAAACAGCATCAATGAATTAATATAGCAATTAGGATTGCGAAAGCTGAGTGCCCTTACAAAATTAAATTTTTTGAGATGGTACATTTTTAAGGTTATATTAAATTATGTAATAATTCAGTAACCAAGAAGAAATAACGCTTAGTTGCAGATCATTGTACCAAATTTACATGATCTTACAAACAAGTCTTTAAATATGATGTTCATGTTGATACAGAGCTTGCATGAAACGATTGTCCTAATCTTTCTCCGTTACATTTAATGGTAAAATAACCTTTCCTTCCCAAAGAAATTAACTTTTTGAGGTGTATATTGTCTTCATACATTTGTTGGTCGAAATCATTTCTAGATTGAAGTTTAGTTCTATAAATATAAACTAGGGATAGATGACATATTTTGGTTACCCTGTTTAGTTTCTTTGGTTTTCTTACTCCCAAAAACGTTTAATGTATTAGGCTTACAAATATTTTGTCTTTGAGCGTACCTGATCAAGTTTATTCCAGAAACGCACCATGCGCACTACATATGATATGTACGTTTTTATTAAATACAATGTATGGTATATTTTTATTAAATACAATGTATGGTATATTTTTATTAAATACAATGTATGGTATATTTTTATTAAATACAATGTATGGTATATTTTTATTAAATACAGTGTATGGTATATTTTTATTAAATACAGTGTATGGTATATTTTTATTAAATACATTGTATGGTATATTTTTATTAAATACAATGCATGGTAAATTTTTATTAAATACAATGTATGGTATATTTTTATTAAATACAGTGTATGGTATATTTTTATTAAATACAATGTATGGTATATTTTTATTAAATACAATGTATGGTATATTTTTATTAAATACAATGTATGGTATATTTTTATTAAATACAATGTATGGTATATTTTTATTAAATACAGTGTATGGTATATTTTTATTAAATACATTGTATGGTATATTTTTATTAAATACAATGTATGGTATATTTTTATTAAATACAATGTATGGTATATTTTTATTAAATACAATGTATGGTATATTTTTATTAAATACAATGTATGGTATATTTTTATTAAATACAATGTATGGTATATTTTTATTAAATACAATGTATGGTATATTTTTATTAAATACAATGTATGGTATATTTTTATTAAATACAATGTATGGTATATTTTTATTAAATACAATGCATGGTATATTTTTATTAAATACAATGCATGGTATATTTTTATTAAACACAATGTATGGTATATTTTTATTAAATACAATGCATGGTATATTTTTATTAAACACAATGTATGGTATATTTTTATTAAACACAATGTATGGTATATTTTTATTAAACACAATGTATGGTATATTTTTATTAAATACAATGTATGGTATATTTTTATTAAACACAATGTATGGTATATTTTTATTAAACACAATGTATGGTATATTTTTATTAAATACAATGTATGGTATATTTTTATTAAATACAATGTATGGTATATTTTTATTAAACACAATGTATGGTATATTCTTATTAAACACAATGTATGGTATATTTTTATTAAACACAATGTATGGTATATTTTTATTAAATACAATGTATGGTACATTTTTATTAAACACAATGTATGGTATATTTTTATTAAATACAATGTATGGTATATTTTTATTAAACACAATGTATGGTATATTTTTATTAAACACAATGTATGGTATATTTTTATTAAACACAATGTATGGTATATTTTTATTAAACACAATGTATGGTATATTTTTATTAAACACAATGTATGGTATATTGTTATTAAACACAATGTATGGTATATTTTTATTAAACACAATGTATGGTATATTTTTATTAAACACAATGTATGGTATATTTTTATTAAACACAATGTATGGTATATTTTTTGCTTTTCATTTGCTTACTTCTGCAATACTTCGAAAAATGCCTCTATTGTCTATCCAGGAATGTTATTTTAAAAATGCAATAAAATATTTGGAAATGTGTTTTAATGAACAATGTGCAGAATCGTGCTTGATGGATGTGCAATATAAATTTACGTTTACATTTAAATCATCTGGCTAGACATACTACTGAAGCAATGTGAATAACAAAACAGTATGAAAGCCTTTTAAAATATGGAGATTAACTTTATAAATAATTAATATTAATTAAGCACTTAATATTCTGTAATGTTGCATTCTCTTTGATATTTACGAGGTCGAGGAATGTATGCTTCTAGTTACAGTTTGGCATCTTCAAATTTTTCTCACCAACATTCTCAGTGAAAGAAAATATGCAGATTTGCACATGCAGATGTTGTAATGTAATTCCTAGATAATAATTATTTTTATTTTAATTATGCGTCGAATAATGCATGGGTTTTTTTTATTCATAGAATAAGACGTAATGGGGTGTTCCCCATTCCAAGCTGATGACGTCAAAAAGGTAGTTCAGATTAAAGTACATGTTGTAATCCATACATATACGATACAAGTAAATAAACGTTAGAGAAAACCGAAGCAGCCATCAACAATATATAATTCATAAACACTATGAACATTGGGCAGAAGACACTGGACGAAGACAAACAAAACAAAAAACACAACACAACAGAGAAAACTAAAAAGATGAGCAACATGGATTCCACCAACAAACCGGGAGTGAACGTATTCCCCGCGAAGGGTAAGCAGTCCTTGCATATTACAAGGTTTTGTATTTAATTGGGTGTGCTTATTGTTTTACACTCTGTATTTCTATAGAATACATACTTAATGTAAGATTAGCGTGTTTATCATCTACTACAATCAATCATACACTTTTTGACTGATGTCATATAAACATATTTTTAAAACAGATATGGATTCAGTAGAAACCAAAACTCGAATAATTGTGGTATGTAATAATACACAATACCATTTATATAACCACAGACTCCATAAAACCAGAAAAACCACCATTAGATTTTCACATTCCATCATGAAAGAATATTGACCTGTTCATGTTCATATACTCCATTAACTTGTACTAACTCCTGGTACGTTATACTCCTCTGGTGAAGCAAATACTCTGCTTGTTTTTGTATATAGAAGAAGTAAACAATTGCTCCAATTAAAATGTCATTTATTATAAAATTTTCTAAATAAATGACTAAATTTCTTACATAACCTTAGGAGTGTGACAAAAACAAATGTGACTAATAATCTAATTAAAATGTAAACAAACTTAAAACACTCCTATGCAATAAAAAAAAATTCAAATACAAAAGGAGGTGGCAACTGAAAATACCATTAGTCAAATTAACGTACCACTTGTTAAATGGACATATCCATAGTTTGAAAATAAACTAAGAATCAGTAGATAAGGTATTTATTTAGTCTAGTTGATGTCTTTGGTAAAAATAACTTCGATTTGAAGAAAACTTTTATTTATGCTGACATAAAGTTAATACTATTACTGCTTTATGTATTATGATTTGACGGCAATACTGTACTGCTCGTACTGTATTTGTCTTTCCAATCTTTTGAATATGTAGCTGATGATGGTTATTCAAGAACCGCACCGTGTGTACTAAATTAGATATCTACGTTTTCATTTTAATTCAATACATTATTTACATACAGATGATATTCCACTTTAATTAAAATTCTGAATGTTCTCATACTTCATTATTGTTTTGGTAGGTATGTTTTAGTTTTGGATGTCAGATGTTACTAATATCAAAAAGATTAAATTAGCCACAGCATTGTTCGAAAAATAATTAGAAATGTATTTTATTTCAATTTCCTATGTGAAAAGAAGAGTTTGAATATACCAAAGGTGTAATCAGAATCCGTAAATCGAAGAAGGACAGACAACACAATGGCCAAAAGAAAAAGTACAAAAGGACAAACAACGATCTACAAAACACTACACAGAAAAGTAAAGATCGAGTAACACGAACATGATCTCATTTACAATTATTTAGTTTTCTATACTAATATTAATATCAAATACATGTTAGTTAATTAATAATTACATAGGTATATCTAAGTTTAAAATATCACAAAGAAATATATTTTATTAAATTTAATATGAGACAGGCAACCTGTTTGAAGGACGAAGTCCTAAATTTCAATATTACGATGATCCGTACACGTTAGCCTCACCGCCACCGGACGCAATTACGAACAATTTCGATGATATTGACCGTGGCATTTGATAATAATTTACAAATTTGACCAAATTGATGAAGCTGATTGCATGTTCATATTTCAGATTAAACACCAATATTCCTTTTGAATCATAGCCCATATATTATTCAATGCATTGTTGCGGGTTTTAACTTGGAACAGATTTTCATGACCCCGTTCTAGTCACTCTGTGACCTAGATCCGGGCACAATTTCGAACGACATCATAATAACCTTTCTAGTGTAAATTATTTAATGACAACTGTTAAAATTGAAAGAGCATTCATTCAATTACGTTCACATATCTATTTGTATATAATACACATGACATAAAAACCTTTCCTTTATTCATACCATAAATGTGTGCCAGTTTGCATTCGGAATTCCTTGGACTCTTCAATGAATAAGGTACATCACGGATTTTGACATTTTGGGATAGATCAAGGTAAGGAAAATGTATTATATCGACTGTTTTTGTTTTAATTTCAATGTGTTCTACATATGCATAGAACCAGGAGATCATATTCTTTCCAATTACAGGCATAAGATAACAAAATATGCGAACCTCAATGAATTTTAGCGATAGATTCCAAGTGCAATTGTCGATCGTTTTCTGTTTACAAATATGAAAACCCGACGTCTGCAACATTCAACAACTGCGCATGAATAATTTTCTCCCAAAACACGAGTAATTTAGCGGGGTATCTATTTATAAAAGCATTTTTTTAATTCATGTTTCGAAGGAACAATTAGGGGACATACTTTTTATTTCGTTCGTAATTGCGTCCGGTGAGGCTATTATCTTTTATTTTGAATGAATTGTGTGGCCGATTTGTTATGGTGTTCATTTTACCTACGCCGCTCTTCCATCGGTAAACTGACGAGTTCTGTCCCCTGGTTCGTACCTCGGCTAGATTGAGACAGATTGAGTCAGTTATTCCATCGGGAGTTTCGTAGAAAGTGATTTTTTTATTAGAATTTTATTAAAAGTTTATTTCGATTTTGCATAGAGTAAATAATCAAAGAATTGCGAATTTTTCATTGAAATAGATTTCTTTTGCGTTTCTAAATTATCAATTGATCTATTTTTTAAACTTCCGGTGAGCAGATTTTTAGCTATCAATATAGAAGGAAAAATCGGACAGCTTACCGTTAGAAGGACTTCGTCCTTTAATATTTTACAAATCAATATGTACCCATTCTTTTGTTCGCCTGTATAACCTTGAAAACTACAATCAAATATTGAGTCAGAAGAGTTTGAATATACCAAAGGACAAACAACGATCTACAAAACATCAACATAAAACTAAAGATCGAGTAACACGAACCCAACTCTGTAATATACCAAAGGACAAACAACGATCAACAAAACATCAACATAAAACTAAAGATCGAGTAACACGAACCCAACTCTGTAATATACCAAAGGATAAACAACGATCTACAAAACATCAACATAAAACTAAAGATCGAGTAACACGAACCCAGCCCTGTAATATACCAAAGGACAAACAACGATCTACAAAACATCAACATACAACTAAAGATCGAGTAACACGAACCCAACTCTGTAATATACCAAAGGACAAACAACAATCTACAAAACATCAACATAAAACTAAAGATCGAGTAACACGAACCCAACTCTGTAATATACCAAAGGACAAACAACAATCTACAAAACATCAACATAAAACTAAAGATCGAGTAACACGAACCCAACTCTGTAATATACCAAAGGACAAACAACAATCTACAAAACATCAACATACAACTAAAGTTCAAGTAACACGAACCCAACTCTGTAATATACCAAAGGAAAAACAACGATCTACAAAACATCAACATAAAACTAAAGATCGAGTAACACGAACCCAACTCTGTAATATACCAAAGGACAAACAACAATCTACAAAACATCAACATAAAACTAAAGATCAAGTAACACGAACCCAACTCTGTAATATACCAAAGGACAAACAACAATCTACAAAACATCAACATAAAACTAAAGATCAAGTAACACGAACCCAACTCTGTAATATACCAAAGGACAAACAACAATCTACAAAACATCAACATAAAACTAAAGATCAAGTAACACGAACCCAACTCTGTAATATACCAAAGGACAAACAACAATCTACAAAACATCAACATAAAACTAAAGATCGAGTAACACGAACCCAACTCTATAATATACCAAAGGACAAACAACGATCTACAAAACATCAACATAAAACTAAAGATCGAGTAACACGAACCCAACCCTGTAATATACCAAAGGACAAACAACAATCTACAAAACATCAACATAAAACTAAAGATCGAGTAACACGAACCCAACCCTGTAATATACCAAAGGACAAACAACAATCTACAAAACATCAACATAAAACTAAAGATCGAGTAACACGAACCCAACTCTGTAATATACCAAAGGACAAACAACGATCTACAAAACATCAACATAAAACTAAAGATCGAGTAACACGAACCCAACTCTGTAATATACCAAAGGACAAACAACAATCTACAAAACATCAACATAAAACTAAAGATCGAGTAACACGAACCCAACTCTGTAATATACCAAAGGACAAACAACAATCTACAAAACATCAACATAAAACTAAAGATCGAGTAACACGAACCCAACTCTGTAATATACCAAAGGACAAACAACGATCTACAAAACATCAACATAAAACTAAAGATCGAGTAACACGAACCCAACTCTGTAATATACCAAAGGACAAACAACGATCTACAAAACATCAACATAAAACTAAAGATCAAGTAACACGAACCCAACCCTGTAATATACCAAAGGACAAACAACAATCTACAAAACATCAACATAAAACTAAAGATCGAGTAACACGAACCCAACTCTGTAATATACCAAAGGACAAACAACGATCTACAAAACATCAACATAAAACTAAAGATCGAGTAACACGAACCCAACTCTGTAATATACCAAAGGATAAACAACGATCTACAAAACATCAACATAAACCTAAAGATCAAGTAACACGAACCCAACTCTGTAATATACCAAAGGACAAACAACAATCTACAAAACATCAACATACAACTAAAGATCGAGTAACACGAACCCAACCCTGTAATATACCAAAGGACAAACAACAATCTACAAAACATCAACATAAAACTAAAGATCGAGTAACACGAACCCAACTCTGTAATATACCAAAGGAAAAACAACGATCTACAAAACATCCACATAAAACTAAAGATCGAGTAACACGAACCCAACTCTGTAATATACCAAAGGACAAACAACGATCTACAAAACATCAACATAAAACTAAAGATCGAGTAACACGAACCCAACTCTGTAATATACCAAAGGACAAACAACAATCTACAAAACATCAACATAAAACTAAAGATCGAGTAACACGAACTCAACTCTGTAATATACCAAAGGACAAACAACGATCTACAAAACATCAACATAAAACTAAAGATCGAGTAACACGAACCCAACTCTGTAATATACCAAAGGACAAACAACAATCTACAAAACATCAACATAAAACTAAAGATCAAGTAACACGAACCCAACTCTGTAATATACCAAAGGACAAACAACAATCTACAAAACATCAACATAAAACTAAAGATCAAGTAACACGAACCCAACTCTGTAATATACCAAAGGACAAACAACAATCTACAAAACATCAACATAAAACTAAAGATCAAGTAACACGAACCCAACTCTGTAATATACCAAAGGACAAACAACAATCTACAAAACATCAACATAAAACTAAAGATCGAGTAACACGAACCCAACTCTGTAATATACCAAAGGACAAACAACAATCTACAAAACATCAACATAAAACTAAAGATCAAGTAACACGAACCCAACTCTGTAAAATACCAAAGGACAAACAACAATCTACAAAACATCAACATACAACTAAAGATCGAGTAACACGAACCCAACCCTGTAATATACCAAAGGACAAACAACAATCTACAAAACATCAACATAAAACTAAAGATCAAGTAACACGAACCCAACTCTGTAATATACCAAAGGACAAACAACAATCTACAAAACATCAACATACAACTAAAGATCGAGTAACACGAACCCAACCCTGTAATATACCAAAGGACAAACAACAATCTACAAAACATCAACATAAAACTAAAAATCGAGTAACACGAACTCAACCCTGTAATATACCAAAGGACAAACAACAATCTACAAAACATCAACATAAAACTAAAGATCGAGTAACACGAACCCAACCCTGTAATATACCAAAGGACAAACAACAATCTACAAAACATCAACATAAAACTAAAGATCGAGTAACACGAACCCAACCCTGTAATATACCAAAGGACAAACAACAATCTACAAAACATCAACATAAAACTAAAGATCGAGTAACACGAACCCAACCCTGTAATATACCAAAGGACAAACAACGATCTACAAAACATCAACATAAAACTAAAGATCGAGTAACACGAACCCAACCCTGTAATATACCAAAGGACAAACAACAATCTACAAAACATCAACATAAAACTAAAAATCGAGTAACACGAACTCAACCCTGTAATATACCAAAGGACAAACAACAATCTACAAAACATCAACATAAAACTAAAGATCGAGTAACACGAACCCAACCCTGTAATATACCAAAGGACAAACAACAATCTACAAAACATCAACATACAACTAAAGATCGAGTAACACGAACCCAACCCTGTAATATACCAAAGGACAAACAACAATCTACAAAACATCAACATAAAACTAAAAATCGAGTAACACGAACTCAACCCTGTAATATACCAAAGGACAAACAACAATCTACAAAACATCAACATAAAACTAAAGATCGAGTAACACGAACCCAACCCTGTAATATACCAAAGGACAAACAACAATCTACAAAACATCAACATAAAACTAAAGATCGAGTAACACGAACCCAACCCTGTAATATACCAAAGGACAAACAACGATCTACAAAACATCAACATAAAACTAAAGATCGAGTAACACGAACCCAACCCTGTAATATACCAAAGGACAAACAACAATCTACAAAACATCAACATAAAACTAAAAATCGAGTAACACGAACTCAACCCTGTAATATACCAAAGGACAAACAACAATCTACAAAACATCAACATAAAACTAAAGATCGAGTAACACGAACCCAACCCTGTAATATACCAAAGGACAAACAACAATCTACAAAACATCAACATACAACTAAAGATCGAGTAACACGAACCCAACCCTGTAATATACCAAAGGACAAACAACAATCTACAAAACATCAACATAAAACTAAAAATCGAGTAACACGAACTCAACCCTGTAATATACCAAAGGACAAACAACAATCTACAAAACATCAACATAAAACTAAAGATCGAGTAACACGAACCCAACCCTGTAATATACCAAAGGACAAACAACAATCTACAAAACATCAACATAAAACTAAAGATCGAGTAACACGAACCCAACCCTGTAATATACCAAAGGACAAACAACGATCTACAAAACATCAACATAAAACTAAAGATCGAGTAACACGAACCCAACCCTGTAATATACCAAAGGACAAACAACAATCTACAAAACATCAACATCAAACTAAAAATCGAGTAACACGAACTCAACTCTGTAATATACCAAAGGACAAACAACGATCTACAAAACATCAACATAAAACTAAAGATCGAGTAACACGAACCCAACTCTGTAATATACCAAAGGACAAACAACAATCTACAAAACATCAACATACAACTAAAGATCAAGTAACACGAACCCAACTCTGTAATATACCAAAGGACAAACAACAATCTACAAAACATCAACATAAAACTAAAGATCGAGTAACACGAACCCAACCCTGTAATATACCAAAGGACAAACAACAATCTACAAAACATCAACATAAAACTAAAGATCGAGTAACACGAACCCAACTCTGTAATATACCAAAGGACAAACAACAATCTACAAAACATCAACATACAACTAAAGATCAAGTAACACGAACCCAACTCTGTAATATACCAAAGGACAAACAACAATCTACAAAACATCAACATACAACTAAAGATCGAGTAACACGAACCCAGCCCTGTAATATACCAAAGGACAAACAACAATCTACAAAACATCAACATAAAACTAAAGATCGAGTAACACGAACCCAACCCTGTAATATACCAAAGGATAAACAACGATCTACAAAACATCAACATAAAACTAAAGATCGAGTAACACGAACCCAACTCTGTAATATACCAAAGGACAAACAACGATCTACAAAACATCAACATACAACTAAAGATCAAGTAACACGAACCCAACTCTGTAATATACCAAAGGACAAACAACAATCTACAAAACATCAACATACAACTAAAGATCGAGTAACACGAACCCAACTCTGTAATATACCAAAGGACAAACAACGATCAACAAAACATCAACATACAACTAAAGATCGAGTAACACGAACCCAACTCTGTAATATACCAAAGGACAAACAACGATCAACAAAACATCAACATACAACTAAAGATCGAGTAACACGAACCCAACCCTGTAATATACCAAAGGACAAACAACAATCTACAAAACATCAACATAAAACTAAAGATCGAGTAACACGAACCCAACCCTGTAATATACCAAAGGACAAACAACAATCTACAAAACATCAATATACAACTAAAGATCAAGTAACACGAACCCAACTCTGTAATATACCAAAGGACAAACAACAATCTACAAAACATCAACATACAACTAAAGATCGAGTAACACGAACCCAACTCTGTAATATACCAAAGAACAAACAACGATCAACAAAACATCAACATAAAACTAAAGATCAAGTAACACGAACCCAACTCTGTAATATACCAAAGGACAAACAACAATCTACAAAACATCAACATACAACTAAAGATCGAGTAACACGAACCCAACCCTGTAATATACCAAAGGACAAACAACAATCTACAAAACATCAACATAAAACTAAAGATCGAGTAACACGAACCCAACTCTGTAATATACCAAAGGAAAAACAACAATCTACAAAACATCAACATAAAACTAAAGATCAAGTAACACGAACCCAACTCTGTAATATACCAAAGGACAAACAACGATCTACAAAACATCAACATAAAACTAAAGATCAAGTAACACGAACCCAACTCTATAATATACCAAAGGACAAACAACAATCTACAAAACATCAACATAAAACTAAAGATCGAGTAACACGATCCCAACCCTGTAATATACCAAAGGACAAACAACAATCTACAAAACATCAACATAAAACTAAAGATCAAGTAACACGAACCCAACTCTGTAATATACCAAAGGACAAATAACAATCTACAAAACATCAACATAAAACTAAAGATCGAGTAACACGAACCCAACCCTGTAATATACCAAAGGACAAACAACAATCTACAAAACATCAACATACAACTAAAGATCGAGTAACACGAACCCAACTCTGTAATATACCAAAGGATAAACAACGATCTACAAAACATCAACATAAAACTAAAGATCGAGTAACACGAACCCAACCCTGTAATATACCAAAGGACAAACAACAATCTACAAAACATCAACATAAAACTAAAGATCGAGTAACACGAACCCAACCCTGTAATATACCAAAGGACAAACAACAATCTACAAAACATCAACATACAACTAAAGATCAAGTAACACGAACCCAACTCTGTAATATACCAAAGGACAAACAACGATCTACAAAACATCAACATACAACTAAAGATCGAGTAACACGAACCCAACCCTGTAATATACCAAAGGACAAACAACGATCTACAAAACATCAACATAAAACTAAAGATCGAGTAACACGAACCCAACTCTGTAATATACCAAAGGACAAACAACAATCTACAAAACATCAACATACAACTAAAGATCGAGTAACACGAACCCAACTCTGTAATATACCAAAGGACAAACAACAATCTACAAAACATCAACATACAACTAAAGATCGAGTAACACGAACCCAACCCTGTAATATACCAAAGGACAAACAACAATCTACAAAACATCAACATAAAACTAAAGATCAAGTAACACGAACCCAACTCTGTAATATACCAAAGGACAAACAACAATCTACAAAACATCAACATACAACTAAAGATCGAGTAACACGAACCCAACCCTGTAATATACCAAAGGACAAACAACAATCTACAAAACATCAACATAAAACTAAAAATCGAGTAACACGAACCCAACCCTGTAATATACCAAAGGACAAACAACAATCTACAAAACATCAACATAAAACTAAAGATCGAGTAACACGAACCCAACCCTGTAATATACCAAAGGACAAACAACGATCTACAAAACATCAACATAAAACTAAAGATCGAGTAACACGAACCCAACTCTGTAATATACCAAAGGACAAACAACAATCTACAAAACATCAACATACAACTAAAGATCGAGTAACACGAACCCAACCCTGTAATATACCAAAGGACAAATAACAATCTACAAAACATCAACATACAACTAAAGATCAAGTAACACGATCCCCACTCTGTAATATACCAAAGGACAAACAACAATCTACAAAACATCAACATACAACTAAAGTTCAAGTAACACGAACCCAACTCTGTAATATACCAAAGGAAAAACAACGATCTACAAAACATCAACATAAAACTAAAGATCGTGTAACACGAACCCAACTCTGTAATATACCAAAGGACAAACAACAATCTACAAAACATCAACATAAAACTAAAGATCGAGTAACACGAACCCAACCCTGTAATATACCAAAGGACAAACAACAATCTACAAAACATCAACATAAAACTAAAGATCGAGTAACACGAACCCAACTCTGTAATATACCAAAGGACAAACAACAATCTACAAAACATCAACATAAAACTAAAGATCGAGTAACACGAACCCAACCCTGTAATATACCAAAGGACAAACAACAATCTACAAAACATCAACATAAAACTAAAGATCGAGTAACACGAACCCAACTCTGTAATATACCAAAGGACAAACAACGATCTACAAAACATCAACATACAACTAAAGATCAAGTAACACGAACCCAACTCTGTAATATACCAAAGGACAAACAACAATCTACAAAACATCAACATACAACTAAAGATCGAGTAACACGAACCCAACTCTGTAATATACCAAAGGAAACACAACGATCAACAAAACATCAACATAAAACTAAAGATCAAGTAACACGAACCCAACTCTGTAATATACCAAAGGACAAACAACAATCTACAAAACATCAACATACAACTAAAGATCGAGTAACACGAACCCAACCCTGTAATATACCAAAGGACAAACAACAATCTACAAAACATCAACATAAAACTAAAGATCAAGTAACACGAACCCAACTCTGTAATATACCAAAGGACAAACAACGATCTACAAAACATCAACATAAAACTAAAGATCAAGTAACACGAACCCAACTCTATAATATACCAAAGGACAAACAACAATCTACAAAACATCAACATAAAACTAAAGATCGAGTAACACGATCCCAACCCTGTAATATACCAAAGGACAAACAACAATCTACAAAACATCAACATAAAACTAAAGATCAAGTAACACGAACCCAACTCTGTAATATACCAAAGGACAAACAACAATCTACAAAACATCAACATAAAACTAAAGATCGAGTAACACGAACCCAACCCTGTAATATACCAAAGGACAAACAACAATCTACAAAACATCAACATAAAACTAAAGATCGAGTAACACGAACCCAACCCTGTAATATACCAAAGGACAAACAACAATCTACAAAACATCAACATAAAACTAAAGATCGAGTAACACGAACCCAACCCTGTAATATACCAAAGGACAAACAACAATCTACAAAACATCAACATACAACTAAAGATCAAGTAACACGAACCCAACTCTGTAATATACCAAAGGACAAACAACGATCAACAAAACATCAACATAAAACTAAAGATCAAGTAACACGAACCCAACTCTGTAATATACCAAAGGACAAACAACAATCTACAAAACATCAACATACAACTAAAGATCGAGTAACACGAACCCAACCCTGTAATATACCAAAGGACAAACAACAATCTACAAAACATCAACATAAAACTAAAGATCAAGTAACACGAACCCAACTCTGTAATATACCAAAGGACAAACAACGATCTACAAAACATCAACATACAACTAAAGATCAAGTAACACGAACCCAACTCTGTAATATACCAAAGGACAAACAACAATCTACAAAACATCAACATACAACTAAAGATCGAGTAACACGAACCCAACTCTGTAATATACCAAAGGACAAACAACAATCTACAAAACATCAACATAAAACTAAAGATCGAGTAACACGAACCCAACTCTGTAATATACCAAAGGACAAACAACAATCTACAAAACATCAACATAAAACTAAAGATCAAGTAACACGAACCCAACTCTGTAATATACCAAAGGACAAACAACAATCTACAAAACATCAACATAAAACTAAAGATCGAGTAACACGATCCCAACCCTGTAATATACCAAAGGACAAACAACAATCTACAAAACATCAACATAAAACTAAAGATCGAGTAACACGAACCCAACCCTGTAATATACCAAAGGACAAACAACAATCTACAAAACATCAACATAAAACTAAAGATCGAGTAACACGAACCCAACTCTGTAATATACCAAAGGACAAACAACAATCTACAAAACATCAACATAAAACTAAAGATCGAGTAACACGAACCCAACCCTGTAATATACCAAAGGACAAACAACAATCTACAAAACATCAAAATAAAACTAAAGATCGAGTAACACGAACCCAACCCTGTAATATACCAAAGGACAAACAACAATCTACAAAACATCAACATAAAACTAAAGATCGAGTAACACGAACCCAACCCTGTAATATACCAAAGGACAAACAACAATCTACAAAACATCAACATAAAACTAAAGATCGAGTAACACGAACCCAACTCTGTAATATACCAAAGGACAAACAACGATCTACAAAACATCAACATAAAACTAAAGATCGAGTAACACGAACCCAACTCTGTAATATACCAAAGGACAAACAACAATCTACAAAACATCAACATAAAACTAAAGATCGAGTAACACGAACCCAACTCTGTAATATACCAAAGGACAAACAACGATCTACAAAACATCAACATACAACTAAAGATCGAGTAACACGAACCCAACTCTGTAATATACCAAAGGACAAACAACAATCTACAAAACATCAACATACAACTAAAGATCGAGTAACACGAACCCAGCCCTGTAATATACCAAAGGACAAACAACAATCTACAAAACATCAACATAAAACTAAAGATCGAGTAACACGAACCCAACTCTGTAATATACCAAAGGACAAACAACAATCTACAAAACATCAACATAAAACTAAAGATCAAGTAACACGAACCCAACTCTGTAATATACCAAAGGACAAACAACGATCTACAAAACATCAACATAAAACTAAAGATCAAGTAACACGAACCCAACTCTGTAATATACCAAAGGACAAACAACAATCTACAAAACATCAACATAAAACTAAAGATCGAGTAACACGATCCCAACCCTGTAATATACCAAAGGACAAACAACAATCTACAAAACATCAACATAAAACTAAAGATCAAGTAACACGAACCCAACTCTGTAATATACCAAAGGACAAACAACAATCTACAAAACATCAACATAAAACTAAAGATCGAGTAACACGAACCCAACCCTGTAATATACCAAAGGACAAACAACAATCTACAAAACATCAACATAAAACTAAAGATCGAGTAACACGAACCCAGCCCTGTAATATACCAAAGGACAAACAACAATCTACAAAACATCAACATAAAACTAAAGATCGAGTAACACGAACCCAACCCTGTAATATACCAAAGGACAAACAACAATCTACAAAACATCAACATAAAACTAAAGATCGAGTAACACGAACCCAACTCTGTAATATACCAAAGGACAAACAACAATCTACAAAACATCAACATAAAACTAAAGATCAAGTAACACGAACCCAACTCTGTAATATACCAAAGGACAAACAACAATCTACAAAACATCAACATAAAACTAAAGATCAAGTAACACGAACCCAACTCTGTAATATACCAAAGGACAAACAACAATCTACAAAACATCAACATAAAACTAAAGATCGAGTAACACGAACCCAACCCTGTAATATACCAAAGGACAAACAACAATCTACAAAACATCAACATAAAACTAAAGATCGAGTAACACGAACCCAACTCTGTAATATACCAAAGGACAAACAACAATCTACAAAACATCAACATAAAACTAAAGATCGAGTAACACGATCCCAACTCTGTAATATACCAAAGGACAAACAACAATCTACAAAACATCAACATAAAACTAAAGATCGAGTAACACGAACCCAACCCTGTAATATACCAAAGGACAAACAACAATCTACAAAACATCAACATAAAACTAAAGATAGAGTAACACGAACCCAACTCTGTAATATACCAAAGGAAAAACAACAATCTACAAAACATCAACATAAAACTAAAGATCGAGTAACACGAACCCAACTCTGTAATATACCAAAGGACAAACAACAATCTACAAAACATCAACATACAACTAAAGATCGAGTAACACGAACCCAGCCCTGTAATATACCAAAGGACAAACAACAATCTACAAAATATCAACATAAAACTAAAGATCGAGTAACACGAACCCAACTCTGTAATATACCAAAGGACAAACAACAATCTACAAAACATCAACATAAAACTAAAGATCGAGTAACACGAACCCAACTCTGTAATATACCAAAGGACAAACAACAATCTACAAAACATCAACATAAAACTAAAGATCGAGTAACACGAACCCAACCCTGTAATATACCAAAGGACAAACAACGATCAACAAAACATCAACATAAAACTAAAGATCGAGTAACACGAACCCAACTCTGTAATATACCAAAGGACAAACAACAATCTACAAAACATCAACATAAAACTAAAGATCAAGTAACACGAACCCAACTCTGTAATATACCAAAGGACAAACAACAATCTACAAAACATCAACATAAAACTAAAGATCAAGTAACACGAACCCAACTCTGTAATATACCAAAGGACAAACAACAATCTACAAAACATCAACATAAAACTAAAGATCGAGTAACACGAACCCAACTCTGTAATATACCAAAGGACAAACAACAATCTACAAAACATCAACATAAAACTAAAGATCAAGTAACACGAACCCAACCCTGTAATATACCAAAGGACAAACAACGATCAACAAAACATCAACATACAACTAAAGATCGAGTAACACGAACCCAACCCTGTAATATACCAAAGGACAAACAACAATCTACATAACATCAACATAAAACTAAAGATCGAGTAACACGAACCCAACTCTGTAATATACCAAAGGACAAACAACGATCTACAAAACATCAACATAAAACTAAAGATCGAGTAACACGAACCCAACCCTGTAATATACCAAAGGACAAACAACGATCTACAAAACATCAACATAAAACTAAAGATCGAGTAACACGAACCCAACCCTGTAATATACCAAAGGACAAACAACAATCTACAAAACATCAACATAAAACTAAAGATCGAGTAACACGAACCCAACTCTGTAATATACCAAAGGACAAACAACGATCTACAAAACATCAACATAAAACTAAAGATCGAGTAACACGAACCCAACCCTGTAATATACCAAAGGACAAACAACAATCTACAAAACATCAACATAAAACTAAAGATCGAGTAACACGAACCCAACCCTGTAATATACCAAAGGACAAACAACGATCTACAAAACATCAACATAAAACTAAAGATCGAGTAACACGAACCCAACTCTGTAATATACCAAAGGATAAACAACGATCTACAAAACATCAACATAAAACTAAAGATCGAGTAACACGAACCCAACTCTGTAATATACCAAAGGACAAACAACAATCTACAAAACATCAACATAAAACTAAAGATCGAGTAACACGAACCCAACCCTGTAATATACCAAAGGACAAACAACAATCTACAAAACATCAACATAAAACTAAAGATCGAGTAACACGAACCCAACCCTGTAATATACCAAAAGACAAACAACAATCTACAAAACATCAACATAAAACTAAAGATCGAGTAACACGAACCCAACTCTGTAATATACCAAAGGACAAACAACAATCTACAAAACATCAACATAAAACTAAAGATCGAGTAACACGAACCCAACCCTGTAATATACCAAAGGACAAACAACAATCTACAAAACATCAACATAAAACTAAAGATCAAGTAACACGAACCCAACCCTGTAATATACCAAAGGACAAACAACAATCTACAAAACATCAACATACAACTAAAGATCGAGTAACACGAACCCAACCCTGTAATATACCAAAGGACAAACAACGATCTACAAAACATCAACATAAAACTAAAGATCGAATAACACGAACCCAACTCTGTAATATACCAAAGGACAAACAACGATCTACAAAACATCAACATAAAACTAAAGATCGAGTAACACGAACCCAACCCTGTAATATACCAAAGGACAAACAACAATCTACAAAACATCAACATAAAACTAAAGATCGAGTAACACGAACCCAAACCCTGTAATATACCAAAGGACAAACAACAATCTACAAAACATCAACATACAACTAAAGATCGAGTAACACGAACCCAACCCTGTAATATACCAAAGGACAAACAACAATCTACAAAACATCAACATACAACTAAAGATCGAGTAACACGAACCCAACTCTGTAATATACCAAAGGACAAACAACAATCTACAAAACATCAACATACAACTAAAGATCAAGTAACACGAACCCAACCCTGTAATATACCAAAGGACAAACAACAATCTACAAAACATCAACATAAAACTAAAGATCGAGTAACACGAACCCAACCCTGTAATATACCAAAGGACAAACAACAATCTACAAAACATCAACATACAACTAAAGTTCAAGTAACACGAACCCAACTCTGTAATATACCAAAGGACAAACAACAATCTACAAAACATCAACATACAACTAAAGTTCAAGTAACACGAACCCAACTCTGTAATATACCAAAGGACAAACAACAATCTACAAAACATCAACATACAACTAAAGATCGAGTAACACGAACCCAACTCTGTAATATACCAAAGGACAAACAACAATCTACAAAACATCAACATACAACTAAAGATCGAGTAACACGAACCCAACTCTGTAATATACCAAAGGAGAAACAACGATCTACAAAACATCAACATAAAACTAAAGATCAAGTAACACGAACCCAACTCTGTAATATACCAAAGGACAAACAACAATCTACAAAACATCAACATAAAACTAAAGATCAAGTAACACGAACCCAACCCTGTAATATACCAAAGGACAAACAACGATCTACAAAACATCAACATACAACTAAAGATCGAGTAACACGAACCCAACCCTGTAATATACCAAAGGACAAACAACGATCTACAAAACATCAACATAAAACTAAAGATCGAGTAACACGAACCCAACCCTGTAATATACCAAAGGACAAACAACGATCTACAAAACATCAACATAAAACTAAAGATCGAGTAACACGAACCCAACCCTGTAATATACCAAAGGACAAACAACAATCTACAAAACATCAACATACAACTAAAGATCGAGTAACACGAACCCAACCCTGTAATATACCAAAGGACAAACAACGATCAACAAAACATCAACATACAACTAAAGATCAAGTAACACGAACCCAACCCTGTAATATACCAAAGGACAAACAACGATCAACAAAACATCAACATACAACTAAAGATCGAGTAACAAGAACCCAACCCTGTAATATACCAAAGGACAAACAACGATCTACAAAACATCAACATAAAACTAAAGATCGAGTAACACGAACCCAACCCTGTAATATACCAAAGGACAAACAACGATCTACAAAACATCAACATAAAACTAAAGATCGAGTAACACGAACCCAACCCTGTAATATACCAAAGGACAAACAACAATCTACAAAACATCAACATAAAACTAAAGATCGAGTAACACGAACCCAACTCTGTAATATACCAAAGGACAAACAACGATCTACAAAACATCAACATAAAACTAAAGATCGAGTAACACGAACCCAACTCTGTAATATACCAAAGGACAAACAACGATCTACAAAACATCAACATAAAACTAAAGATCGAGTAACACGAACTCAACCCTGTAATCAAGAATGACAATGGACCCGACGTCAAATATTAGTCTTTATCTGATGCAAAGAAGAAACATGGTTTTTATTTATGATATCATAATATCTATGTAAAACGAACCATCTTTTGTATTGGTGGTTTGATGAACGTTTGTTCTCTTCAATAAATTTATTATCCGGAATTTACATCTAATATCAATTTGTATTTTTATTTTCTTTGATCAAATTTCATAGAATATTTTCTTTTTTAATTACACCGTGGTAATTACAAAATGCCATACAAACAAAATAATAGACTTCCAAACGATAATGTGCAGAAACAAGCTCGTGTTGTGTAAATAAATGTGAAAATAAAAGATGATAGGGAACATATTGTTGTGTGTGTGGTATCGACTCCAGTTTGTTGCAATTTTAGTTTGTCAAAATCAGTTATTTTAAGAAAAATTAATCATTTCATTTTCTTTAATATTGTTGTTCGTCTTGTATTTGTTTCAGCTTCAGGCTGTTATTCCTTTCATAAACGTGAGAAAATACAGAAGGGCCTCTAAAAAAATGGACAATCCAGAGAAACTGGCAAACAAAGGGTACACAAGACGAAGAAAACCAACGCAACATGTGTTGAACACCACTATGCGCAAACAAATACACATAGCGTAAATGAAACATGAGCCCTCCTACAAACAACTGGAGGTAAAGACTAAACAAACAAATACACATAGCGTAAATGAAACATGAGCCCTCCTACAAACAAATACACATAGCGTAAATGAAACATGAGCCCTCCTACAAACAAATACACATAGCGTAAATGAAACATGAGCCCTCCTACAAACAAATACACATAGCGTAAATGAAACATGAGCCCTCCTACAAACAACTGGAGGTAAAGACTAAACAAACAAATACACATAGCGTAAATGAAACATGAGCCCTCCTACAAACAAATACACATAGCGTAAATGAAACATGAGCCCTCCTACAAACAAATACACATAGCGTAAATGAAACATGAGCCCTCCTACAAACAACTGGAGGTAAAGACGAATAATGGTCTTCGCTTTAGATTGGTGTTCTTTTTTATTGATGATTGCTTAAATTTGGTATATACAAATTGTAGGTTTAACGACGTTTTTACAATAGAAATATAAAAAAGCCAGTTTCAATCTTTTCACAATAATGTTTTTATATTATTTTTTTCCCTTCAAATGTGTATCTCTTATAATTCTTACAAAGTAAAACCAAGTATATGGCGTAAGTATAAAGAGCATATATGTACTTGCTCAAATGGTAGTTGTTTTTGTTTTTCTTTCAGACTATTATTATTTTATTTTGAACTTCCTGTTCCGGTTTCGTTTACATGTTACTGGATAAGCATAATGTCAGAGTACTAGCACAAAACATGGCAAGTGATAACACGATTATTATATCTATTTATGTATTAACGGCACAGTGACAGCGGCAATGTCTACATATGTGTAGTGAAATACCTGAAAAAAGTTCTCCAATATGGTTTCCTCAAATCTTCTACATCATTTATCAATCTTTGACGAAAATTGATGTTCCTATTGTATTCTTTGGGGAAACCATTATTCGAAACGGATATGGTAGCTATTCGGATTTTACACGATAACCGTAAATAAGTCTACATACACCATACTGGCAGTCCTTCTCCCTTATGTTGCATCAGAATCCTAATCAAGAAATTTATGACTTGGAAGAAAGCCCAGTACAACATGGTTATCAATTCGCGCTATACAAAAATGGAAGTAAATATGTAAGTGCTACCATATATAACACGGGAACAGTGTTAGTCCAAGGACTTGGTACATGTTTAGACTGGAAAAACAAACATTACGCAGAATTAAGAGCATTAATTGGTCAAAGAAACATTATAGCGCTAAATTCTTCTGAAACTGATTTAAAACAAATTATTTCATTGAATAAAGAATTAACAACTACTACACCCATTGTAGAAAATTCGGAACAGGAAACAGGAGAAGCAATTGAAAATGGAAATTTGACTCCATTAGCGACAGACATTGCCAACATTTCAATACAAATGAAAAACATAAATGACAGATTTGACCAAATTTCTACAGAATCAAAACTATTTAAAGAAATAAACTCAGAACTGGAAAACCAGATTGTTCAATTAAAGGCATGTCTCAAAATAGAACAACAAAATTGCAAATCCCTGCAAGATGAAATTGTAATAAAAGATAAGAAAATCAAAATTCAGCAGGATGAAATAAAAATCTTCAAACAACAGTAACTAAGTTATCAACGAAGCCCGCTCAAAAAACTATTACAACATCAATAAGTCCATCAAAGTCGTTTACGAGTGATATTTCGTCAACCTCAACTCCAGTATCTAGGAAAAGTACAGTAGAAGAATTAAAACCTAAACAGAAAAATCAACTTAAACTAAGAAACAACCAAAAGAAATCAGGAAATGTACTCATCATTGGAAGCTCAATCACCAAAGACATCAACACAAAAACTTTAAAAGAAACGTTACAGTAAATACAAATAGAGGTGGTACAACTACGTCTCTCAAGAAACATATTGAAGATCTAGACTTAACACCATTCAACACTGTTATATTACAGTTTGGAGGAAATGACGCTGACCGAGATATCGAAATTCACGATTTTAACAGAAACTATCTGAATATAATACAAGAAATTCAGAAATGTAATGAAGTGAAGCATATTGTTGTCGGTGGCATAGTACCTCGAACAAAGAAAAACACAGAAAAGTACAACAAGGAACTTAACAGTATATGTCGTCAAGAGAACATAGACTTTGTTAACCATTCAGAGAACTTTCTGCTGAAGAATGGCAAAATTGTCAACGGACTGCTTTATTCAGATGGAGTACACTTAACTAAGAATGGAACCTCACTTCTTATAAACAATATAAACGACAAAGTAGGAATCATGAAACATGAAAATGACCAAAATGAAACTCCACCGAATGGTGCACCAAAAAGAAACAAGAATGTACATGTTCGTCCTCCTCGTCGTCGTCCATGCTTTAACTGTGGAGAGAACAATCATTCACAAAATCAATGTCGATTTAATGCTAGACTTGAATGTTATCAATGCCACAGTCTTGGTCACAAAGCTAAACTTTGTTGGATGAACCCAAATCAATACAGTCAAGAGCATCATTGGGAACATTATGATTACCCTCCGCATTGGTACTAGGAAAACGGCAAAGAAAAGCAAGCCGATTTGACTTCTATCAATCCATTTAATTTACCTTTAAATACTTTGTGTTCAAATTGTGAAAATGATTCTTTTGATTGCATTTGTTGTATTTCTGTTAATTCTATTACTAATTGTAAATCTTCCGCTGAGGTCAGGTTAAATAGATCAAAATCAACCTTAAGAAGTAAAAACCAGTCTCCTAGGTTTACTGATAAGAATGACTGTTCCCATAGTATGTCTGAGAAATGCCATGGCCATGCGGATACTTTTAGTCAAAATAAACATAATATTTATGGTTATACAGATTCAAAAGGTCTTAAAATAACATGTCAAAATATTCAACATGTTCTACCAAAATTGGATGAAATCAAATATAATATTGGTAATATGAAAGATGAGTTTAAACCACATATATTAGGTATGTGTGAAACATTTTTAAATGAAGAAAAATGCATAATGAATTCACGTGAATTGGATTTAGATAATTTTACATACAATAGAAAAGATAGAACGAACAAAAATGGGGGAGGATGGATTGTGTATTTTCATGATTATGTAAAGTATGAAAGGAGAGTAGAATTAGAATCAGAAAATACTGAATCTATGTGGTTTGAAATATTTCCAAAACATCAAAAGTCCTTTTTATTGTGTTTTATATATAGATCCCCTAACAGCAATGTGTCGTGGTATCCGTATTTCGACAAGGAACTGACTAATGCTTTTGCTAAGAATGATTACGTACTTATTACTGGTGATATCAATATAGACTATTTGAAACCATTGCCAAGTAACTGGGAAACTATTTTATCAACATATGGCCTTGATCAATTAGTCCATGATCCAACTCGAGTTACCAGTAAGAGCGTAACTTTAATAGATCACATTTATACAAGTCGACCAGAAGAAGTCGTGCAAGTACGTGTTTCTATTTACTGTCCAGGTGACCATTATCCGGTCAGTTGTTCGGTAAAATATGGTAAAAGCAATAAGAGCAAACCACGTGTTAATAAGCATACTGTAATTAGATACAGAAATTTTAAAAATTTCTATGAAAAATTATTTCTTCGGGACTTGAAAAATCAGAATTTCAATTTAGTATTACAGATCACCGACCCAGATCTAGCTCTTGATTCGTGGTATGACAAGTTCATTTATACCTTTAATAAGCATGCCCCTTTAATTTCTAAAAGAGTGAGGAAAAATAAACAGCCCAAATGGCACAAAAAAGAATTTGCCGACCTACGTCAGCAAAGGGATTATTATCATGGTATAAAAGATACCGAGAATTTAACAAAATATAGAAACAAATTGACATCATCCATTAGAACCAGTAAAGCTAATTATTTTTCTGAGGCTATTAAATCTGGTAATAATGTAGGTGAATTATGGAAACACTTAAAGGACATAAACTCAGTATCAAAATGTCATATAAAATGTATAACTATTGATGGTAAAAAGTGTGATAATATTGAAGATATTTGTAATAATTTTAATAACCATTTTTCGTCAGTGGCTGAACGCATCATCAACAATTCCAACTTGAATGCGTCGACTGAAAAATTAGATAATTGGGTTGGTTCCAAGCTTTGGCTCGAAAACACATTTTCATATACTTGTATACTACCAGAAGAAGTACTTACTGAACTTTTGAAGTTGAATATTCACAAATCCAGTGGTTTGGATGGTATAAGTCCTAATATTTTGAAAATGTCAGTTACTGTTATTTACGAGTCGTTAACCCACATTTTCAACTTAAGTCTTTGTACTGGAAACTTTCCTTCAAAACTTAAGCTGGCTAGAGTAACCCCACTTTATAAATCAGGAGATATTGCAGATATGAACAATTATAGACCCATATCAGTACTTCCTAGCTTATCTAAGTTATTTGAAAAAATAGTTTATGCACATATTTATGAATATTTAATCAAATACAAACTGATTCATCCGAATCAATCTGGTTTCAGATCGAAGCATTCTTGTGTGACAGCTTTAACTAAAATTGTTGATCATATTCTAAAAGAAATGGATCAAGGGAATTACACAGGGGTTTTGTTTCTTGATTTTAAAAAGGCATTTGACATGGTTAATCACACTATTTTAATATCAAAGTTAAAAGTATATAAACTTGATGACTTATCTTTAAATTGGTTTAGATCATATTTGTCGGAAAGATCTCAAAAAGTAATTATTAATAATTATGAATCATCTGCACAAAATATTAGATATGGAATACCACAAGAAGCATACTTGGAACCTTGCTTTTTCTTTTGTATATAAATGATTTACCCCTTTATGTAGACCATAGTATGTCAGATTTGTATGCAGATGATACCACTATACACTTCTCGTCTAATTCCATATCTGACATTAACATTAAGTTGAATGAAGATATGGAAAAGGTACAGGGATGGTGCACTAGTAATGATATGGTTATAAATACTATGAAATCAAAATCAATGATAATGGGTTCATCTAGAAAGATACAATATCTTGAGTCTAATTTTAATATTTTTTATGACGATGTTTTATTGAATGATGTAAAATATGAAAAATTATTTGGAATTACTATTGACAATTGTTTGTCTTGGTGTCAGCAAATTAATAATATTGTTTCAAAGATTTCATCAAGACTTGGATTGATGTGTCGTTTGCGAACATACTTACCTACTGAAGGCTTAATCATGTACTATAATGGATATATTCTACCACTGTTTGATTATTGTTTTACTGTATGGGGAGAAACCACAAATTTGAATCTTGAAAAACTATGTAAATTACAAAAGCGTGCAGCAAGAATTATTCTTAATGCAAAATATGATATACCATCTCTTCAATTATTTAAAAAACTTGGTTGGCTGTCTATTCAAAATAGATTAGAATATCATAAAAGTGTTTTAATGTATAAATGTATAAATTATTCTGCTCCTGATTATTTGTGTAATTTATTTGATATGAATACAAATTCTAATATTTATTCATTAAGATCATCTGCAAAGGGAAATTTGTTCGTCCCAAGACCAAATTCTAATTTTATGAAACGAACTTTTCACTACTCCGGAACTATTTTATGGAATTCTTTACCTCCTAATTTAAAATTAATTCAAGACATAGATCTATTCAAAAAGAAATATACAGATTATTTGATGTCAAAACAAAATAACGAATGATTATATTCATTATACCAAGAATTTATCCTTGATTATACTCAGATTGTGATATTTCGTCGTGAATATGTATGTATTGTTTGAAATTGTATTTGCTGTATTTGATTATTATTGTTTTGAGGGCCACAGGGAAGATTAGCTTATTGTTGCTAACTGTGTTACCCTCTTGAAATAAAGTCATTACTTACTTACTTACTTACTTACTCAAGTCATTGAACCATTGGCAAGCAACCACCATTGACACTCATGACGTAATTGATTGAGAAGAAAATTATATATTGATGAACTAAAATTTACTTTTTTTTCAACATTATCATAAATTTAAAATCACGGAACTGTTTTTCATCAAAGAAAAGGATAACACGATAGACATTATTTCACACCTAGTTAATGTGGCTGTTGTCATGGGTTTGATGACCTGTTCACGTCGTTAATGTGGCTGTTGTCATGGGTTTGATGACGCTGTTCACGTCGTTAATGTGGCTGTTGTCATGGGTTTGATGACCTGTTCACGTCGTTAATGTGGCTGTTGTCATGGGTTTGATGACCTGTTCACGTCGTTAATGTGGCTGTTGTCATGGGTTTGATGACCTGTTCACGTCGTTAATGTGGCTGTTGTTATGGGCTTGATGACGCTGTTCACGTCGTTAATGTGGCTGTTGTCATGGGCTTGATGACCTGTTCACGTCGTTAATGTGGCTGTTGTCATGGGTTTGATGACCTGTTCACGTCGTTAATGTGGCTGTTGTTATGGGCTTGATGACCTGTTCACGTCGTTAATGTGGCTGCTGTCATGGGTTTGATGACCTGTTCACGTCGTTAATGTGGCTGTTGTCATGGGTTTGATGACCTGTTCACGTCGTTAATGTGGCTGTTGTCATGGGTTTGATGACCTGTTCACGTCGTTAATGTGGCTGTTGTTATGGGCTTGATGACGCTGTTCACGTCGTTAATGTGGCTGTTGTCATGGGTTTGATGACCTGTTCACGTCGTTAATGTGGCTGTTGTCATGGGTTTGATGACCTGTTCACGTCGTTAATGTGGCTGTTGTCATGGGTTTGATGACCTGTTCACGTCGTTAATGTGGCTGTTGTTATGGGCTTGATGACGCTGTTCACGTCGTTAATGTGGCTGTTGTCATAGGATTGATGACGCTGTTCCCGTCGTTAATGTGGCTGTTGTCATAGGATTGATGACGCTGTTCCCGTCGTATTTTTCACAAATAGACAATCTTTATTGATTCTTGTCGATGTTGACATCTTAACTAGAAAGGGGTAACATTTTTAATATATATAACAAATATGCGCTATATATATCAGTCTTTAGAAACATTCGATAGCTGGGTTATTCATATGAATTCAGCAAGTTGAAATGTCTTCTTTTCAAGTAAACTTAGTAAGTTTTTATCATCAATTTCTGAAAATGACATTTAATCAACACATATGGTTTAATTATATGTTTTTTTTAATTACTGCATTCGGTCGCGACCAAAATCATAACTTAAATTGAAGATGATAGCTTTTATCATGGCTACTTACTTCATTGCCGTAGGGAATAAATACTTGATCTGTTTTCCACACGTCAAAAATACAAAATCTGAATGAAGATAGACATTTCAAAAAATAAATGAAGATAATAGGAACGATTGGATATGTTAAGTACACTTTTATATTTACTATCATTTTGTCTGTTTATATACTTATGAGTTTTGACTTTCCCTTTGTAAGATTGTTCGGAGTTCGGTAATTTTGTTATTACCCTTATTTATCATGATGTTGTTGTACACTTCTTAGACTTTTATGACATCAATATTTCGCATTCAGTATCGTTTGTTGATCCAACATCAACGTAAGGATGGTTGTTGACTAATGTTTATACGAATTGACATTACTAACTATTAACCTCAGGAAATAATATTTGTTTTATTGGATTAATTCCCATCCGTGCAGGAAAACATATCACATATTATTCAAACAGTCAACAGATTGTTATAAGAAATCTAATAACATATAATAGTGTGTGTATGAACGTAGAATATGTAAAATATCCGTCAGTTTCCCAGTAGGAGAAATAGAATATTTTCAGTAACAAATTGTGATGTTCTACAATGTATGATCTGTAATACGTCAAAACAACTCTGATTTATTTCTTTTTAATAAGACAAATTATGTTTTACGATCGCCATCATGAATTGGTTGGTCGTTACACAGTGTCTTTATCACAAATGACTTAGGATCTGTCGTAATCTGTCTCCCTCCCTTTACCTCATTTACTGTACTTTGACCATTACAATGAGTCACACGATGGGTGCCACATAAGGGGCAGGAACTGTTTACACCTGAGTTCATTCCTTTTATTTTTTAAGGAATCATTGCTTGCTTACGTTAATAATTATATCTTTGTGGCTCTTTTTTATTGTTTGCCAACATATTTGTTTTTCTTTATTGTTTTTATTTATATGTTGATGACGTCATGGTGTCGTTCATTCTACTTGCAACATTAAAAATATACTCTCATACATACAAATAATAAGACATCTTATCCCTGCATACAAATAATAAGATATATTATCCCCAAAAAACTACATAGAAAACTAATGATTGAGCAATACGACTCCTAAAACAAACGGGGATGAAATCAGGTGCTCCGGAAGGGTAGGCAGCTCTTGCTCCACTAGTGGCGCCCGCCATTATGACTGGATTAACTGTTACGGAAATGTGTGGGTCAAAAATTACTACGGAAATGTTCCGTTTGTCATAGCTACAATCCCGTACTTACTCCTTTCTTCTTTCGTGACTTAATTCTGGATGCTTAACAAAGGTAACACGACGAAGGACACTAGTGGAGACGGACTGTTTCGCTTTCCGAAGCACGGAAGTTCATCCCGTTTTTGTTAGGTTCGTGTTTGTCAATCTTTTGTTTTATGTGTAGTGTTTGGGTAGTTGCTTATCTTTTTCTCCCTTTTCTTTTGGCGTTTTATTTTTCTATGACAACTACATCCTTGAGAACAGCTTTTTTATTTGGAAAACGAAACTAGAGGACACAGAGATATATAGGGTCTAACACCGGGAGAGGTGCAAGATAGTAAAATCTGTGACACCCGAGGGTAAGATTTAAATCGTATCGGACGAGGCTTGTCCGAGTCCAATACGATTTAAGTCTTACCCGAGGGTGTCACAGATTTTACTATCTTGCACCTTTTACGGTGTTTGACTCTTTTTCTCACCCCTTTCTACCGTGTCAATGTTTGTTTACTTGTTGTGTAGTTTGGTGCATTAATTTGCGAACCGTATCACAGCCACAGGACCAAAGGCAAAATGCCACGTAATAAAATAAAACAAGATGTTCATTTTACAACTTTAAAGAGGTTCAAAATAATATGCGAGCTTAAGCGAGCTCTTTATGGTATAAAATGTGTACTTAGGATTTTTTTAACAAACATGGTTGAACATACCATCGAAGAAAACAAATTTCTACACTTTGTAAACACCGGTTTCCGTGTAACACACTAACACACTCAATTAATGAAGATCTTCTTAACATAAAGCGCAAAGGTGATCCTGAAGTCTCGTACCCTCTCTCGTACGTCAGATACCACTGAAACCCGGAACCTGTGTATAATAAAAGTCATTTTGTTAGCTTGTTTCACTAATATTGATATTTTTTAATTTATTAAATCTCTTCTGACATACTGACAAAAATTTTTGTTTCTACGTGGAAGTTAACTTTTGAGATTTCGTAAGGAACGATAACTCCAATAAAGGAACGACAGCTCAATTGAATGAGACTAGATTCGGCCCTAAAAAAAGTCGTCCCCAATATATCTCGGCCCAAAAAATCTCGACACTTTTTGATGCACAGGATGAGCGTGAAATTGCCAGATAATTTTCAGATGCGCAAGCATTCATGGCCGTGCCAGTTTCATATTAAAGTTAACAAACTTGTGATAGATTCTACAATAACCAAATTTTGCACCTTTTACGATGTTTGTCTCTTTTTCTCATCTCTTTCAATATTTGTTTGCGTTGAGAAAATATAAAGTACTCTCCCTTGTTATGTAACTAACGTAAATAAACACAATTACCTCCCTCTGACCAACGTCAAATAAAATTGCTTACAGGCATTTATCGCTGTTGTAGTAGCATTTATAATATATTTATAAATAAAATACATGAAATACATTTAAAATACTGTCAAGACACTATAAATCGACAATTTAATTCAACAATGGAAAACAATTTTGCGGGAAAAACGGCGTGTAGCTTGTCTTACCCTGGAGCCGGGGTAAGATAGAAAAATCTTTTTCACCTAAACTAACGGACTACTTTATCCAAGGGGTGAGAAAATGATATGTCCTACATTCTAGAGGACACAAAGACAATAATATGTCCTACATTCTAGAGGACACAGAGACAATGATATGTCCTACATTCTCATCTCAAGGTTAATCGACTGGAAAGGGAAGGAAATTATTATATATTAGAAGCTATAAAAGTTAAAGTTTGTACATTGATGTCAACGTTGAAGACTTATTAATATGATACTTTTGATAGCATCAAGTAATTATCTTTCTCACTTTTGAGACAGACCAGTTCCTATTTTTAGCGATGTGAGATTTTCTTTTCTCACTAATGAGACAGCACAGTTCCTATTTTTAGCCGTGTGAGATATCCTTTTCTCACTTTTGAGACAGACCAGTTCCTATTTTTAGCGATGTGATATTTTCTTATCTTGCACTAGTGCAAGACAAAAGAATCACGTGCGTTTTACCGGCAAATGCAATGCCTCCCCCCAATTCTCCATGCTTTTCCTTTTTAAAATAAACAATCCAATGTATATAAGTTTTCAATCTTTTATAAACACCCAAATCCTAACAATCAGCCATATTATTACCAGTCAATGTTTGCTTACTTTGAGTAAATAATAGAGTGCTCTCCCTTGTTAGTAACTAACGTAAAGAAAGAAATTACCTCCCTTCGACCAAATTCAAATATTTTTTTTTTACAGGTATTTAAGGTATTTATCGCTGTTGTAGTAAGGGAACGACCATTTAACTTGAAGGGGGGGGGGGGTATGTTTTTTTTCTAAAAAAATATTCTGATTCCCAATGTTGCTGAAAAAATTATTCTGATTTTGGTGGAGGAAAAAAAATAAATATTCTAACTCTCGTGTTGTCCGAATAAAAAATTCTGAAAGAAACAAAAAACCATAACCCCCCCTTCAAGTTAAATGGTCGGTCCCTAACATTAATAATATATTTATTAAATACACTGTATTTTATTATGAAATACATTTAAAATACTGCCAAGACATGGATGCATATAGATAGATAAATCGAATATATACTTTAGCAAAGGAAAAAAATTGCGGGAAAACGCTCGAGGGTATGTAAACAAAACAGTTAGGTGTTTAGTGAGAAGTAAAATCAAACACCGGAAAAAGTACAAGATAGGGAAATCTCCGACACCTTTGTATTCCCCCCGGTGTTAGATTCTATATATCTCTCTGACCGATACCAAACATGTCACTTTAAATCAAATCATACAACAGTAAGCAGGAGCAAATGACCAATCAAATCGTACAATGGCAGTTAGGAGCAAATGACCAATCAAATCGTACAATGGCAGTTAGGAGCAAATGACCAATCAAATCGTACAATGGCAGTTAGGAGCAAATGACCAATCAAACCGTACAATGGCAGTTAGGAGCAAATGACCAATCAAATCGTACAATGGCAGTTAGGAGCAAATGACCAATCAAATCGTACAATGGCAGTTAGGAGCAAATGACCAATCAACTCATACACTACACTTACGACCAAATGACCAATCAACTCGTACACTACACTTACGACCAAATGACAAATCAAATCGTACAATGGCAGTTAGGAGCAAATGACCAATCAACTCGTACACTACACTTACGACCAAATGACCAATCAAATCGTACAACTGCAGTCAGGAAACAAGTGACCAATCAAATCGTATAACTGCTGTCAGCAGAAACTTACCGTAATATTATGACAACAAAAACAAAGTATTCAGTATAAAGTATTAAGTTAATTAAAGCTCAATATATATTCTGCGCTGCAGATTTCTTATATATAATGTAATGTTAAACGAAATGAGCAAGTGAGTGATTTGTTGTTTAACGCCAATTCAGCAATTTTTCAGCTATATCATGGCGAGTAAACGAAATGAATTCATAAGATATGCACATATATACCAATATATGTAATGTTCATTCGTCTAGGTAAAACTTTATTTATGTCCTTTCATAATTTTAACATATGCTTAGCCCTAAAATATTAGTCACGAAAGCTTGCAGCTACAATAAACATAGAGTACCTATAATAGCTACAAACCAACAGTAGAACAAAAAGGTCAAAAATTAACTACCAATGCTCATGAAACACGAAAACACAGAGAGTGAGCGAGTGTCATCTGACAGTTAAGTTGTGTTCCGATCCATACATGCATCATGGACACAAAACTTCAACGTTAGAGAAAACCGGAGTGGCAATCAAGAATTAACCATCAAGAGATACAGCCAACAGTGGGTACAAGACACCGACCAATGACGCACAATACATAAACACAATACAGAAACTAACCAGTCGAGTAGCCCTATCCCCATAGTGGGTAAAAAACACCGATCAATGACACACAAAGCAAAAACACAATACAGAAACTAACCAGTCGAGTAGCCCTATCCCCACAGTGGTTACAAGACACCGACCAATGACACACAAAGCAAAAACACAATACAGAAACTAACCAGTCGAGTAGCCCTATCCCTACAGTGGTTACAAGACACCGACCAATGACACACAAAACAAAGTCACAATACAGAAACTAACCAGTCGAGTAGCCCTATCCCCACAGTGGTTACAAGACACCGACCAATGACACACAAAGCAAAACACAATACAGAAACTAATCAGTCGAGTATCCCTATCCCTACAGTGGTTACAAGACACCGACCAATGACACACAAAACAAAAACACAATACAGAAACTAACCAGTCGAGTAGCCCTATCCCTACAGTGGTTACAAGACACCGACCAATGACACACAAAACAAAGTCACAATACAGGAACTAACCAGTCGAGTAGCCCTATCCCTACAGTGGTTACAAGACACCGACCAATGACACACAAAGCAAAACACAATACAGAAACTAACCAGTCGAGTAGCCCTATCCCTACAGTGGATATAAGACACCGACCAATGACACACAAAACAAAAACACAATACAGAAACTAACCAGTCGAGTAGCCCTATCCCTACAGTGGTTACAAGACACCGACCAATGACATACAAAACAAAAACACAATACAGAAACTAACCAGTCGAGTAGCCCTATCCCTACAGTAGGTACAAGACACCGACCAATGACACACAAAACAAAAACACAATACAGAAACTAACCAGTCGAGTAGCCCTATCCCTACAGTGGGTACAAGACACCGACCAATGACACAGAAAACAAAAACACAATACAGAAACTAACCAGTCGAGTAGCCCTATCCCTACAGTGGGTACAAGACACCGACCAATGACACACAAAACAAAAACACAATACAGAAACTAACCAGTCGAGTAGCCCTATCCCCACAGTGGTTATAAGATACCGACCAATGACACACAAAACAAAAACACAATACAGAAACTAACCAATCGAGTAGCCCTATCCCCATAGTGGGTACAAGACACCGACCAATGACACACAAAACAAAAACACAATACAGAAACTAACCAGTCGAGTAGCCCTATCCCTACAGTGGATATAAGACACCGACCAATGACACACAAAACAAAATCACAATACAGAAACTAACCAGTCGAGTAGCCCTATCCCTACAGTGGTTACAAGACACCGACCAATGACACACAAAACAAAAACACAATACAGAAACTAACCAGTCGAGTAGCCCTATCCCTACAGTGGTTACAAGACACCGACCAATGACACACAAAACAAAAACACAATACAGAAACTAACCAGTCGAGTAGCCCTATCCCTACAGTGGTTACAAGACACCGACCAATGACACACAAAACAAAAACACAATACAGAAACTAACCAGTCGAGTAGCCATATCCCCATAGTGGTTACAAGACACCGACCAATGACACACAAAACAAAAACACAATACAGAAACTAACCAGTCGAGTAGCCCTATCCCTACAGTGGTTACAAGACACCGACCAATGACACACAAAACAAAAACACAATACAGAAACTAACCAGTCGAGTAGCCCTATCCCCACCAAAAACAGGGGCTGTGTCTGGGTGCTTGCAAACTGTGAACAGTTCCTTTCCTTACCTGTTTAACGACAACGTGGAAATATCACACAACAAACACATCAAACAAAAAGTTGAATTCAACATTCTCTGTGTTGGAATTTATCACAATAAAACCTAACGTTTATATTATCCTTTATTTAACAAATATACAAAAAGTCATTGTAATCGGTAAAGTACGTAACCACGTTTAATTGATGTAAATCACAATTTTTTGTTTATGTTTGGTTACGTTTAATTGATGTAAATCACAATTTTTTGTTTATATTATAAACAGTCTGTCTAAATATTCATTAAATTTCACGATAAGCTCTAAAACAGATCGATCTTTCTTTGTGTAAGTTATATAATAATGCACAAAGTTCATTAATGGATTTCATTGCCAATATCTGAAAGATGATATCAATCACGTTATTGACGAACTATTATTAATATCATAATAAAAGGTTCATTTCAGTAAAACAACACATGTTAACTCGTCTACTGGAGTACAAATCAATGATGAGGTGAACGAATGTGTAATTTAACATGGAGTAACGAAACACACGTTTTAAAAACTAAAAGTAAATATTTTAAAATCCTCTATGTTTATTTTAGATGTTTTGATGCCTATGTTATATTTGATGATGTTCCTTACAAAGTTAGGAGCCTCCCGTCAATAAATAATAAAATTACCACATCAGTTCCAAATTAAAATCGAAAAATCGATCATCGAAACCCCTAGCTCAAATAGACATGACCGCTCACATTCATGGCTTGGTACAGGCACATCAATAAAAGTGACGGGGTTAAGTTAGTTTTAAAAAGACATTGATATCTTTCAAAAAACGTTTTGAAAGATAAGATGAAGCGATTGTTTAAAAATCCTTGATCAATTAGTTTGATACTCAAAAGACGGTGAGTTTGTTAAAGGTCTGAATAAAATCTGCAAGCTCGAGGGTGTCTTAAGTCAGGGATTGTTAAATTTCTGTGATTTTCTACAACATCTTACGATTTATAAACGCTAAAAGAACACCGAAGGAGCAATGATTAATGGACAGTCCAGAGACAACATTGATTAAAGACACAAGACGAAGACAAGCATAACAATGGACAGTCCAGAGACAACATTGATTAAAGACACAAGACGAAGACAAGCATAACAATGGACAGTCCAGAGACACTGGCAACATTGATTAAAGACACAAGACAAAGACAAGCATAACAAAAAACACAGACAGCTAAAAAGATAGGCAACACGGACCTCACCAAACCAGGCGGATGATTTCAGGTGCTCGCGAAGGGTGAGCGGTTCCAATCTCTTATAACACACCCCCGCCGGGTTACGCGTATAGTCAATACATATTGGACACCACTATACGCAAATCAACACATATAATATATATGAGACATGAGCCTTCCTACAAACAACTGGGGATAAAGACGAACCGAACAGTAATATTTGTACGATACGTTACAGAAGTGAAGACTACACGATGGCAGTCAGTATGTATAATTCAAATGATATATCTGAAAGACAAAGTGGTCTTCAAAAATGTACAACTTATAGGGCTTTGTAGACTGATATGTCAGCTTATACATTAGTAATTACAAAAATGTTGATGATATCTGTAGAAAAATAATATTTAGTCTAATGGAAGATGACCTAAAAATGAAATCTTATGTTGAAGGTGAAATATCACAAAACATTGTTTTTCTGCTATGTTTTCTGTTTGTTTTTTATATAGTTTACTTACGATAAACCATGGAGACAAAGAGTTTGGAGATATCAAAGAGGTAATGAGAAGCCGTTGAAGGACAGACAGCACAATGGCTAAAAGATACCAAAGAGGTAATGAGAAGCCGTTGAAGGACAGACAGCACAATGGCTAAAAGATACCAAAGAGGTAATGAGAAGCCGTTGAAGGACAGACAGCACAATGGCTAAAAGATACCAAAGAGGTAATGAGAAGCCGTTGAAGGACAGACAGCACAATGGCTAAAAGATACCAAAGAGGTAATGAGAAGCCGTTGAAGGACAGACAACACAATGGCTAAAAGATACCAAAGAGGTAATGAGAAGCCGTTGAAGGACAGACAGCACAATGGCTAAAAGATACCAAAGAGGTAATGAGAAGCCGTTGAAGGACAGACAACACAATGGCTAAAAGATACCAAAGAGGTAATGAGAAGCCGTTGAAGGACAGACAGCACAATGGCTAAAAGATACCAAAGATGTAATGAGAAGCCGTTGAAGGACAGACAACACAATGGCTAAAAGATACCAAAGAGGTAATGAGAAGCCGTTGAAGGACAGACAGCACAATGGCTAAAAGATACCAAAGAGGTAATGAGAAGCCGTTGAAGGACAGACAGCACAATGGCTAAAGGATACCAAAGAGGTAATGAGAAGCCGTTGAAGGACAGACAGCACAATGGCTAAAAGATACCAAAGAGGTAATGAGAAGCCGTTGAAGGACAGACAGCACAATGGCTAAAAGATACCAAAGAGGTAATGAGAAGCCGTTGAAGGACAGACAGCACAATGGCTAAAAGATACCAAAGAGGTAATGAGAAGCCGTTGAAGGACAGACAGCACAATGGCTAAAAGATACCAAAGAGGTAATGAGAAGCCGTTGAAGGACAGACAGCACAATGGCTAAAAGATACCAAAGAGGTAATGAGAAGCCGTTGAAGGACAGACAGCACAATGGCTAAAAGATACCAAAGAGGTAATGAGAAGCCGTTGAAGGACAGACAGCACAATGGCTAAAAGATACCAAGGAGGTAATGAGAAGCGTTGAAGGACAGACAATGGCTAAAAGATACCAAAGAGGTAATGAGAAGCCGTTGAAGGACAGACAGCACAATGGCTAAAAGATACCAAAGAGATAATGAGAAGCCGTTGAAGGACAGACAGCACAATGCCTAAAAGATACCAAAGAGGTAATGAGAAGCCGTTGAAGGACAGACAATGGCTTAAAGATACCAAAGAGGTAATGAGAAGCCGTTGAAGGACAGACAATTGCTAAAAGATACCAAAGAGGTAATGAGAAGCCGTTGAAGGACAGACAATGGCTAAAAGATACCAAAGAGGTAATGAGAAGCCGTTGAAGGACAGACAATGGCTAAAAGATACCAAAGAGGTAATGAGAAGCCGTTGAAGGACAGACAATGGTTAAAAGATACCAAAGAGGTAATGAGAAGCCGTTGAAGGACAGACAGCACAATGGCTAAAAGATACCAAAGAGGTAATGAGAAGCCGTTGAAGGACAGACAGCACAATGGCTAAAAGATACCAAAGAGGTAATGAGAAGCCGTTGAAGGACAGACAGCACAATGGCTAAAAGATACCAAGGAGGTAATGAGAAGCGTTGAAGGACAGACAATGGCTAAAAGATACCAAAGAGGTAATGAGAAGCCGTTGAAGGACAGACAGCACAATGGCTAAAAGATACCAAAGAGATAATGAGAAGCCGTTGAAGGACAGACAGCACAATGCCTAAAAGATACCAAAGAGGTAATGAGAAGCCGTTGAAGGACAGACAATGGCTTAAAGATACCAAAGAGGTAATGAGAAGCCGTTGAAGGACAGACAATGGCTAAAAGATACCAAAGAGGTAATGAGAAGCCGTTGAAGGACAGACAATGGCTAAAAGATACCAAAGAGGTAATGAGAAGCCGTTGAAGGACAGACAATGGCTAAAAGATACCAAAGAGGTAATGAGAAGCCGTTGAAGGACAGACAATGGCTAAAAGATACCAAAGAGGTAATGAGAAGCCGTTGAAGGACAGACAGCACAATGGCTAAAAGATACCAAAGAGGTAATGAGAAGCCGTTGAAGGACAGACAATGGCTAAAAGATACCAAAGAGGTAATGAGAAGCCGTTGAAGGACAGACAATGGCTAAAAGATACCAAAGAGGTAATGAAAAGCCGTTGAAGGACAGACAATGGCTAAAAGATACCAAAGAGGTAATGAGAAGCCGTTGAAGGACAGACAATGGCTAAAAGATACCAAAGAGGTAATGAGAAGCCGTTGAAGGACAGACAATGGCTAAAAGATACCAAAGAGGTAATGAGAAGCCGTTGAAGGACAGACAATGGCTAAAAGATACCAAAGAGGTAATGAGAAGCCGTTGAAGGACAGACAGCACAATGGCTAAAAGATACCAAAGAGGTAATGAGAAGCCGTTGAAGGACAGACAGCACAATGGCTAAAAGATACCAAAGAGATAATGAGAAGCCGTTGAAGGACAGACAGCACAATGCCTAAAAGATACCAAAGAGGTAATGAGAAGCCGTTGAAGGACAGACAATGGCTTAAAGATACCAAAGAGGTAATGAGAAGCCGTTGAAGGACAGACAATGGCTAAAAGATACCAAAGAGGTAATGAGAAGCCGTTGAAGGACAGACAATGGCTAAAAGATACCAAAGAGGTAATGAGAAGCCGTTGAAGGACAGACAATGGCTAAAAGATACCAAAGAGGTAATGAGAAGCCGTTGAAGGACAGACAATGGCTAAAAGATACCAAAGAGGTAATGAGAAGCCGTTGAAGGACAGACAGCACAATGGCTAAAAGATACCAAAGAGGTAATGAGAAGCCGTTGAAGGACAGACAATGGCTAAAAGATACCAAAGAGGTAATGAGAAGCCGTTGAAGGACAGACAATGGCTAAAAGATACCAAAGAGGTAATGAAAAGCCGTTGAAGGACAGACAATGGCTAAAAGATACCAAAGAGGTAATGAGAAGCCGTTGAAGGACAGACAATGGCTAAAAGATACCAAAGAGGTAATGAGAAGCCGTTGAAGGACAGACAATGGCTAAAAGATACCAAAGAGGTAATGAGAAGCCGTTGAAGGACAGACAATGGCTAAAAGATACCAAAGAGGTAATGAGAAGCCGTTGAAGGACAGACAGCACAATGGCTAAAAGATACCAAAGAGGTAATGAGAAGCCGTTGAAGGACAGACAATGGCTAAAAGATACCAAAGAGGTAATGAAAAGCCGTTGAAGGACAGACAATGGCTAAAAGATACCAAAGAGGTAATGAGAAGCCGTTGAAGGACAGACAATGGCTAAAAGATACCAAAGAGGTAATGAGAAGCCGTTGAAGGACAGACAATGGCTAAAAGATACCAAAGAGGTAATGAGAAGCCGTTGAAGGACAGACAATGGCTAAAAGATACCAAAGAGGTAATGAGAAGCCGTTGAAGGACAGACAATGGCTAAAAGATACCAAAGAGGTAATGAGAAGCCGTTGAAGGACAGACAATGGCTAAAAGATACCAAAGAGGTAATGAGAAGCCGTTGAAGGACAGACAGCACAATGGCTAAAAGATACCAAAGAGGTAATGAGAAGCCGTTGAAGGACAGACAGCACAATGGCTAAAAGATACCAAAGAGGTAATGAGAAGTCGTTGAAGGACAGACAATGGCTAAAAGATACCAAAGAGGTAATGAGAAGCCGTTGAAGGACAGACAATGGCTAAAAGATACCAAAGAGGTAATGAGAAGCCGTTGAAGGACAGACAATGGCTAAAAGATAAAGGACAAAAGGACAAGCAATAATCTACAAAAGACATTTTCTTAGATCCATGATGAAAGTAGTGACTGGTAAATGCTAATGTCATGGTTTCAACTTCTGTCTACGGCGAAGTTTACGTAATACAGTCTTATGTTTGTCAATGTATTACAGTTCGTGGTTATCTCCAGATAAACCAGTTACCCCTGTCAATAAGACAAGGGATCAACACAATATATCTGAACGTATTGAAGTATTTGTATGACCTATTCTTATTCTAATATTAATTCTACATGTTGTACAATCCTACAAATAATCGTTACAGCTTCATATTTGTAACTTTATATATAAAAACAGATGGATTCATACGTGACAGATTTTGTTTTATTGTTCAATTGTTGTAGTAAAAATATATTTATATGTGTAAGTAAAAACATAGATATCAAATTTGGTGCGCACGACGCTTTTCTTGAATAACCTTCACATCAGATTTATTGAGCATAGTCTGTTTGACTTTTTTTTTGTTATTATTACATTGATTTCAGCTAATTCGTGGCCTATGATATAGATAAAACCATCTAAATCGTGATTTATGACATAGATAAAACAAATTAGTTCCTTTTATGATTTATGACATAGATAAAACAAGTTAGTTCCTTTTATGATTTATGACATAGATAAAACAAGTTAGTTCCTTTTATGATTTATGACATAGATAAAACAAGTTAGTTCCTTTTATGATTTATGACATAGATAAAACAAGTTAATTCCTTTTATTAATCCCCTGTTGTGTTAGAATTTTGATTAGCTCATTCTTTACAATTAATTATTGTTGAGAAATACAGATTCTTCCTTGCTTAATTGACATTATTAACTTTTTAGAACAGATTGGTTTTTAGCTCCTGACCACGTGAGCTATTTTCATATGTTACCAGATTGATGTCTATTGTGTATAGACTAATAACACTTTGTTTTTGCTGAAATGTCAAAATCTTCTGGTGAAATCGTAAAAATAACCATGTAAAAATATTTACAAACTTTTTCATTTGATTGATGTAACCGATTATGTTTATGTTTCATTCATCGTTTAATCATTTACATGGTTTTTTTTCTTCTCTGAAATTACTGCAAATTTTGACAGCTTAATGGTTCCTTGACAGAGCATTTGTAGGTACCTCAATGAAAAACAAATTAAAATCTCAGTGTGTCGGAACAATTCCAAAATCCAATCTAAAATAGTAAATAGAAGCAACATCGATACATGACCGCTCACTTTCCTGACTTGGTATGACACACAAAAGGCCGCAACTGCAAAATAATATTCCAAAAATGTCCCAAAACCGAATAAAGGATTCATTGAGTGGTCACTCGGAATATCACATTTGTGTTTTTATTTTCGCCTATTGCAAATTTAAGATTGCTGTCACTAGGGGAAGGACATAAGACCACTTGAAAATAAATAAAATGCAAAGGCAACTCTTTCATATTAAATAAAATGAATGGTCCTTCATAATACTTTGGTCAGTAGTAATTCAAAACCCTGGTCATTCCATGTCATAGTTTAACATGAATTTCATATAGGCTAAAATATTTTCTTTCTAGCTACAACAGTTGAGGTTTATTATTTTTAGGTTGTCACGTTTACTTGAAATCCAAATTTACTTTTTGTGTAGATCTCAGAAACTATAGAACTGAACAAGCTGTACAGGAATGATCTCAAATGTTTTGTACATTTTGAATCAAGCACACGAGCATATGGAAATGTTACCTGTATTGAGCAGGGAAAATAAATGTTCATAGTCGAGTATTTTCCCTTTCAAATAATTCAGTAAGATCATTTATAAACAGGTAAACGATAGGGTTTCAAGTGAGAAATCTCCCATTTTCTACATTGTGGAGCACGCTCATATAAAGCGGGAGGTTTGGCGCTTTAAAATCTGATTCAACCCACCATTTCTTTAGAAATGCATGTACCAACCAAGTCAGGGTCATTACGGTTTTCACAGTTTTCCGGTTGTTGACTGATCTTGTCTGTTTATATACTTATGTGTTTTGACTTTCCCTTTGTTAGATTGTTCGGAGTTCGGTAATTTTGTTATTACCCTTATAAAATTATATTATATGCAATCTTTTTTTTATATACTGGTATCGGATCAAAGACAAATAACATTTGAATGTTTACTTCAAACTATCAAATGATTTGAGGTTACTGCTAGCAAGGAAGCTACTGAACCAAGGATTCCTAGTGATTATGTTGAAGTCATCATTTCAAATGTTTTACGTTGTCACTATGACATGGGTAACTGTTGAGGAATATCTGTGTCACAAATGACCACGGATATGATCCGTTTGTCGTAATCATAATCCGGTTCTTTCATCATCGTGACTTATCACTAGGTATGTTGTAGAAAGAACAACATGACTGGTGTCACTAGTAAGACAGGAACTGCTTACCATTCTGGAGAACTTGAGTTTACTCCCACTATTTATTGGGGTTCGTGTTGCTCAATTATAGTTTTCTCTGTATTGTTAGATCCCTGTTTGTTCTTTAGTCCTTTTTCTTTGACCATTGTATTGTCTGTTCTTCGAACTACGACTTCTGATTACCCCTTTGGTACCTCTTAGGTATTAGTTGAGCTTTGATAAAAGAAAATGGTAATGCTAAGTTTTAGTTCATATTAAAAAAAAAAAAAAAGACAGATATTATATTTTTTTTAAATTACGTTGGTATAGTTTTAGAATTTGTTCTTCCCATTACGGAAATATTGTATGGTAATTGAATAGGTTACCGGATACAATTATATGAAGATTTATCCAAAAGAATCATTCCTCCTACGATATGTCTAATTTACTTGATAATAAAAACCCATTAAATTTAAACGTTTTGTAGTAGACAGCAATGGGTGATCAATAAAAACGTCAAAGTACTGAAATATATAGTGCTTTAACCAATCAGAGCATTGCCATCAACTATATTGAATTTTTTCTTAAGTGAAATTTTACCATTTTAAGATAGTTCTTAATATATTAGGGCCATTAGATCCAATTTAGGACGCACAGTTCATGAAAAGTTTAAAGTAGGGATGTGTGAATTAAAGAAAAGAGTGAATGAGAAAATGTGACTGCCACTGTTAGTAGTCAATTGAAATGTATTTATAAACTGGATCTTTTCGTCTTCTGATGTGATAGTAATCAGTCCTTCATGAAACTAGTTCATTACTATTATCATGTCTCGAAATGTTTATTTAAATTGATATAAAGCAAGCTAATGTTGAACAATAATACGACGGGTGCCACGTGTGAAGCAGTAAATACTTACCTTTCTAGGACACATGAGCCTCCAGTTCTTAGTACGATTAGTGTTGCTAAATATTTTGTTTTCTGTGTAGTATTTTGTAGATTATTGTTTGTTTGTTTGTTTGTTTGTTTGTTTGTTTGTTCTTTTTCTTTTAACTATTGTGTTGTCTGCCCTTTGTTGTATGTTTTTTGTTTACCTATCTGAATACACATGAACTATTAACTACTAACAAATTATGAACAAAAATATCACAAGTTAATCGGCTCATTGAACATAAAAATCAAACATCAATTGGCCAAATGACCATACATATCATAATAAAAACGTGGATATCAAATTTAGTGCACATAACGCATTTCTGAAATAATCTTTATCAGGTACGTTCAAAGACGAAAGACTTAAAAGCCAAATAATTAAAAAAAAATATTCGATAGCAATACAACCAAAGGCCATAAACAGGATAACCAAAGTGGACTATGATGACATATGCCTTATGGGGGAGAACCTTAGTTTCATATTAGGAAATAAGAGGCTCCCGTAATGGTTATTACAACAAATCACATTAAAAAAAATATATGTTGTGCAATAGTATATAAGATATGTATAATTAATAATGCTCAAATATATTGTTTGTTTGATGGTGTTTAACACCACTTTCAACAATATTTCAGTTATATCGTGGAGGTCAGTTTTATTGGTGGAGGAAACCAATGGACCCGGATAAAACCACCGACCTGTTGCAAGTCATTGACAAACTTTATAACATAATGTTGTACACTTCGACTTTATCGAGATTCGAAACACATCAGTGGTGATAGGCACTGGTTACAAATATAGCTGTAAATCCAACTACCATACGATCATGGCCACGACGTCCCCATGTTCAAATATACATTTACTTGAATATTAACTGTCTTGATATAAATAATCATGAATTCAGATAATTACATTGTATACAAAGTATAATGTACTTTTTTTTTCATGACCGCCACTTTGAATGCAATTCATCGACACCTGTTATTTCCAATGAACATTGCTAGCTCAGTTCAAAGAAAAATAAGTAAATATCCAATTATCAAAGAGCATGTAAAACGTAAAAAATATCACCAATTATTTTTGCTAAGATTGAAAAATACTTACACCTAATGGTTATATGTAAAACCTAATGATTTCCAAAGATATACATAGAAATACATATCTGATTAACATGTACGTTCATTCCATATATTAATATATATTTAGACAAAGAGCTATTGTCATAATATCTTGAAGCCACGCAAGACACAGAGAACCAATATCAAAGATAAGGCAACGACAGTACAACAAAAACTAATAAACTCTTGCAAATAAATATGTTTATCGTTTAATGATAACACAGTATTAATAAAAGTTTACATCTAGAACATTCCCCGATTCCGGAATTTTAATTCCACTCCGTATTACATTTAGAAATTATTATGTCAAAATGTTGATGGTTGCCTAATCCCGATATTGGCAAGGACAAACTGTTCATTTCTACTTTTGATAAATATGTCAAATCATATCCTCGCCCTGATTATTTGATTATACAAGCTGGCTCTAATGATCTGTGCGTTGTCAAAGGGAAGGAATTAATTGAAAACATAAGGGCTGACATTATGCGCTTAGCCATTTTATACCCAGATATAAAAATTATCTGGAGTGATATATTGCCAAGGCGTTATTGCCATTTTGGCGATAACCACGGCGCAATAGAAGGCACTCGAAAAAGAGTAAATATAGCTGTGAGAAAAGTGGTAAAAGAAGAAATAATTAACCGTTATGTGATCAGCCATCCAAATATTACAGAAAAGGAGAGAACATTATATAGAAATGATGGTACTCATTTATCTGATGTTGGGAATGACGTTTTTCTTAACAACGTCCAGGCAGCCCTAGAGTCATATTTGCAGACGGAAAATAGGTGTTTCCCTTGAAACAGAAATATTTTATATTTTGGTTGGGAATTATTTTGTTCAATAATCAGGGTAGAACGTGTAGCCCTCCCAAGGACCCCTCTTTTATAGAATCTAGTTAAGTTTTTGGTACTCTTTTGGCGCTGAGTAGGTATAGACCTACTCATATGGCGGGATCTGGCAAGATGAAAATCGGGAGTTATGACCCTATAATTCTGCGCTAAACCATATTTGTTAGCATTTAGTGGTACCACGGCATGGTGGGGAATTTTTCGAGGCTCGGTTTGCTTTGTCATCAAAGCGTCCGGTTCATTACTGGTACCAGTTTTGAATTTCCTATGCCCTTCAAACGAGGTATTAGTAAATAATAGAATTAATATGGCTTAGTGTAAGTGACGGGTCATGCTCCTCGTTCATTTGTAGGGGAACATAGAAGAACTTGCGCTCTAATGGTACCGTTGGAACATCTACTTGCCCTCTTGAACTTTTCGGCAGTCGGTAATTCCTCTTGCCAGATCTCGTGTGCGTTTTAATCTGTGGCCGTTTTTCATCCACATATATCTCTGGTTTTATTATACATTAAATCTTTTATTAAACGTTAGAGAAAATCGAAGGGGCAATCAAGAATGGACAATCCAGAGACACTGGCAACATTGGGTACACACAACACAAGACGAAGACAAACAAAACAAAAAACACAACGCAATATGTGTTGGCCACCACTATAGCAAATAAACACAAATAAGGTAAATAAGACATGAGCCCTCCTACAAACAACTGGTAAAGACGAACCGAACATCGTTTTTATGTGGAAATCGTAACGGACATCACAACACGTAACTTATAACGTAATGACAAAGACACATAATAGGATGTCAAGGATTTCATACCGATTTCTACTGTTAGGCCGATGATCGATTTTAATCGGAAGTTGATCGGTTAGGATAATTTAATCCGATAATCGATAGTAAAGGTTCATAATCAATTGATCCCAAAAAAGAAAGAAAAAAATGACCATACCTCTAATAGTTTAAAATGTGGTGTAGAATTTGTAGCATTTACTTCTTACTTGTTATAATTTTAAGACTTGTGTTTAATAAACACATTATATGAATAAATGGTTGATGATATTTGACTTGTAATATACCGATTATGTAATTGACAGCTGATAGGTTTAGCATTTCCGATAATATATTCTGATTTTGTTTCGATTGACCAACACTATCGATTTCCCAAGGATTCAATATACATTCTGAATCCCGACGTAATATTGTGAAATATCACCTTGAAATTCGTAAATTATATATATGCATCATGCAGCTTTGGAATGCAATTATATTTCTGATGAAGTACATTGCAAATTTCCCTGGAAACCTGTAATTATTCCCGAGTCCTGGATTGAAATTACACAAGTATTTTCACAATTTTATCAGCCCTAGAACAATTCAATTCTGATTTTCTACTGCTGAACCCCAGTACATTAGTGGTTAATGGTACTAACGTAATAGGCTTGTCTCTGTGTCAATACAACACTATTATCGCAATTTATGATGCATTGAAATCGTATTACGGTTAACTTATTTATGCCGTAGGATAGATATATCAGCATATCAGGAAGAACACAAATAATCAAAATGACATTGTATGAGTGCCATACTTTAAGTTCTCAGTGTTTCAGCAGATAGACAATTTTCTTTTCTATTCATAAAGCTCAAAAAGAATAACCTTTTTAATACTAGTGTTGACTGGTCATCTTCAATACCTCAATATTTAACACTACTCTGAGATTTTTTACATTGCTGTTGCAATTTATCAAATATTCCCTTGCGATTTTTAATTTGCTCTTTGGACAAAAAAAGATTGCATTCAGTTTTACGAAGAAGGAAATGAAGCTTTTCTTGATAAACTATGCATTACATGATACCAGTACTGTAGCGAGTTTGTGAGAGATAAATACAGGAATTTTATGAGAAGCCAACATATATTTGTTCCAAAAATAGTTCATACTGGATACGAGATGACGAAGTGACGGTTTAGTCTGAATTTCCTGAAGGTGTTCATATATTTAGATTTCCAGTTTTGAATTCGAACACCCTAAAGTGAATGTTAAATAAATGAGTGGCACTTTCTGTATGAAATTTCAATTACCATGCACGTCACGAGACAAATGTAAAACAAGGCGGTAAATTTGTGAATGATATAACATGTTACCAGTCTAGACACTAGATTTGAGGGAGAGAACTAAATTATTTAAAGTGTGGAATTTTGACCAATTATATGATTGTTAATTATGTGACTAGCTAAAATCTCCGATACAAACAAACAAACAAACAAATACTTTGTGCTTCATTTACTACATTTAGATGAAAATGATATTTGGAGATCTGTGTGCAAATTAAGACTAAAAGTAAGCTATGACGGTACCACTTGATGTATTCTTGGTCAATTATCAGAAAACTATTTTGGCGGCATCGTGTGATATTGTAGGAGTTCATGTCCGTATATTATAGCTATGTGGAAACAGCGTTTATTATGACACCATCCCCATTATTATCTGTCTTATTTCCTCTTTGGTTATCTCTCTTGAAAGAAATGAAAATATATGTACATGTAATAAAATGAAGACAATCAAAGCAAAAAACACCAGTAGATTAACACGATGAGCAACAAAGACCCCACCACAAATCCCAGGGGGACAACAAAGACCCCACCACAAATCCCGGGGGGGACAACAAGGACCCCACCAAAAATCCGGGGGTGAACTCTTGTGCTTGCGAAGGGTGTGCCAGACTATAATATATTAATGGTAATCATGTTGTTCTTGGTATATCTATTTACCTAATTAAAACGTTGGAACATAAAAGTTGCATATGCGTTGTGCATTACATATATATTTTATTTTGTCCATTTTCCGCATTTACATTGTATATAAGACTAACGTTTTGTTAAACATTCTTACATAGCTTTATCACTTTTGTTATCAGTAAAATTCTTTTGAGTCAAGACCTAAGTGCACTTTACATAGCTATCAAAGATCACTATACATATATACAGTTGTACTGTATAGTATGTTTGTATTAAAACGACGTCATATCTACAACTGAATTCATTAGCTATTAATTAACGACACTGATCCAATTCCAATAATATCATTCCAGAGATGATAACTCAAAATGTTTTCGAAGCCAACTCAAACGCATGTTCACAGATATATCATATTGATACGGGTGAATGTATTGTACATGGTGTATATAATACGGTAGTATGTATGTAGTCGAATTTAAAAGCTCGTTAAGAGCTTGTGTTATGCTTGTTGTACATGCTTCGACTTTAAATAAAACTTATTTATTATTTATGTAATAATGTTATAGACAAATATGTCATGCATGGTCTAGTAATTACTTGCAGAGTCTTGGACTGTGTGCTGCTGAAGGCTTCAATGGTACAAACTCACGTAGCTGTTCATTGCATCCCCGCATTGTGGATAAGGAGAGCTCTTACTATGGGGATTGTCAGGTTAAAATACAGAAAGCCTGACAGGGGACTATAATGTGTTACGTGTTTGAAAGGCCCACGCTCCCTGCACGCTACATACCTTTTTGTAGATTCGAAAAAGAATAGGCGCATTGCAGTCGCTACGACACACCTTATTTTTAGTTCATACTCAAACCGCCATGCCTTTTACAGAATATCAAAGATTATGATATAAAATTGAGTTATGAGTGTTTAAAGCTACCTTTAGCAATAAATAATAAACGTTAGAGAAAATCGAATCAAGAGTGGATAATCCAGAGGCAACATTGGGTACACAAGACACAGGACGAGCACATCTCAACAATAAAAAGATGAGCAACACGTACTCTAGCATAAAACCGGGGGTTAACCCAGGTGGTCCCGAAGGGAAAGTTGTTCCTGCTACGCATAGTCAAGTCCGGCAAAAGTCGGTGATAGAGGAAAGAAAAGTATACGTAAAAAAGAAAAGATCCATAGTCATTTGATCGTCATGACGACCGTATAATTTTGGTAGTGATGACTTCAAACTACGAGTACCGTATTTCAGCTATATCGAGGCTATCATCGGAGGAAACCGGAGTACCCACAGAAAACCACCGACCTACATAGCAATTGACTGGAATTTTATCACATAAAGTTATATCGCCATGGTCGAGAATCGAACTCACACCTTTAATGATGATAAGCTTGATTACATACTCAGATTAAAGTTCAACTGCCATGTGATCCCGACCATGGACATCTTATTGGACTGCATCTCAGAGTTGAATGACAAATAGAGGGCCCGGGTGTCTCAATGGGTTAGGTAGTTGGATTACCTAACAACTCATACAAGCCTATCACCAATACGGCGTGGGTTCGCGCCCGGCTTTGTAAATTACAAAAAAGGATGCACTCGACTCGCAGTCGCAAGTGATAAAGTTTACCAGTTGCTTTCCCATGGTCGATGATTCTCTCCGGGTAATCCGGCTTATTCCACCACTAAAACTGGTCGCCATGATATAGCTGAAATAATACTGAAAGTGGCGTTAAAACATCAAAAATCAAATAATAAAAAAATCATGAATGACAAATATTGCAGTGGAAAGTCATAAGTTTTAGCAGTAACAAAATGGGTTTATTCAAAGTCTAGATCTCAGTTCATTCGTTTATATTACCAGGGGCAAGACTTGCTAGACGTATATGAAATGCAGAAATTACGGACATTTTATATTCAAATAGGGACAAGAAACTTAAATTGTTTCATTATTAAAGGATGATTTCGATGGATTTAGAAATTTAAATACCCACGTATTTCAACAGAGTACTTTAAACTCCAATACATAGTATGATTTCCCGATATCGTATTTCCCAAATTTTTTTATTTGGATATAACTACTATTCTTTGTTTAATTTTTGCTGATGTTAACCGATTTGATTATATCTTGAGCAAATCGTAGATTACATAAAATAGCATATTATCATATTTACCTAGAAATGCATAATATCATATTTACCTAAAATAGCATAATATCATATTTACATAAAATAGTATGATTTCATATTTACCTAAAATAGAATAATATCCTAGATAACATAGAATAGCATATTATCATATTTACCTCAAATAACGTAATATCATATTTACCTAAAATAGTATAATATCATATTTACCAAAAACAGCATATCATATTTACCTAAAATAGTATAATATCATATTTACCAAAAACAGCATAATATCATATTTACCTAAAGTAGTATAATATCATATTTACCTAAAATAGTATAATATCATATTTACCTGTACTACTCCAGGAAGATCCGTAATATCCCACTCCGATCCGTGTTATCTCAACAATATCACTGACGATAAATCGCTAACTAAGAAGTACTTGGTCAAATAACAGAAACTGCTAAAATCCTAGAAATCCTAGAAATAAAGATAATAGCGTGTGGTAAATACCCTTCACATCAATTATAGAACTGATATTTTTCTATAGTAACTATAATTAATATGTACGAAACCTGATGGGAAATCAAATAAATGATATCAAGATTAATTGCCATTAGTAACTATTCAATAATCATATTGTTTTTTTCATAAAAAAGAGTCAGATTTTCAATACGGCTTGTTAATTTGATACAGGATTTATGATATTATCGTCTCTATCATATCTAAAATAAACCTGCGCAATCATATCAAATGTACATTTTAGTAATTGTTATCTTGTTTGTTCACGTTTCAGCTGATTACATTTTTTCCAATATCAGTTAGTAGTAGAGAATTATAAGCACTGTTTATTTTAAATATATATCATATGGTGAATGTGGAACTCTGCCTTGTGTATATTTCTAATACATTTTAATACCTCTGAAGTTCAAATATAACAGGTGTACAATTCAATTGCTTATAAGATAGGAGTATTGAATGATTGGTGTTTAGCGCCAACTTAACCAGTATTTCAGCTACATCGTGACATTTAAGAGAGGTGTAATATTAAACCAATATATTTTAGATTAAAATATAGGGTACTCAAACAGTTAGTTGAGCACATAGTACACCTACATAATCATGAGGGTTCTATTCATAGTTTTCCTGAATTTTATTAAATCATGTTCTATAGGCAAAGGTGACCTAGGTCTATTTTGGCTATCCTGTTTAGACCCTTTAGTTTTCATGCTCCCAGTGACCTAGCCCTATTTTGGCTATCCTGCTAAGGCCCTTTAGTTTTCATGCTCCCAGTGACCGTGGTCTATTTTGGCTATCCTACTTAGGCCCTTTAGTTTTCATGCTCCCAGTGACCTAGGCCTGATTTGGCTATCCTGGGTAGGCCTTTTAGTTTTCATGCTCCCAGTGACCTAGGCCTATTTTGGCTATCCTGTTTAGGCCCTTTAGTCTTCATGCTCCCAGTGACCTAGGCCTATGTTGGCTATCCTGTTTAGGCCCTTTAGTCTTCATGCTCCCAATGACCTAGGCCTATTTTGGCTATCCTGTTTAGGCCCTTTAGTCTTCATGCTCCCAGTGACCTAGGCCTATGTTGGCTATCCTGTTTAGACCCTTTGGTTTTCATGCTCCCAGTGACCTAGGCCTATTTTGGCTATCCTGTTTAGGCCCTTTAGTTTTCATGCTCCCAGTGACCTAGGCCTATTTTGGCTATCCTGTTTAGGCCCTTTAGTCTTCATGCTCCCAGTGACCTAGGCCTATTTTGGTTATCCTGTTTAGGCCCTTTAGTTTTCAAGCTCCCAGTGACCTAGGCCTATTTTGGTTATCCTGTTTAGGCCCTTTAGTTTTCATGCTCCCAATGACCTAGGCCTATTTTGGCTATCCTGCTTAAGCCCTTTTGTTTTCATGCTCCTAGTGACCTAGGCCTATTTTGGCTATCCTGTTTAGGCCCTTTAGTTTTCATGCTTCCAGTGACCTAGGCCTATTTTGGCTATCCTGTTTAGGCCCTTTTGTTTTCATGCTCCCAGTGACCTAGGCCTATTTTGGCTATCCTGTTTAGGCCCTTTAGTATTCACGCTCCCAGTGACCTAGGTCTATTTTGGCTATCCTGTTTAGACCCTTTAGTGTTCATGCTCCCAGTGACCTAGGCCTATTTTGGCTATCCTGTTTAGGCTCTTTAGTTTTCATGCTCCCAGTGACCTAGGTCTATTTTGGTTATCCTGTTTAGGCCCTTTAGTTTTCATGCTCCCAGTGACCTAGGCCTATTTTGGCTATCCTGTTTAGACTCTTTAGTTTTCATGCTCCCTGTGACCCAAGTCTATTTTGGCTATCCTGGTTAGACCCTTTAGTTTTCATGCTTCCAGTGACCTAGGCCTATTTTGGCTATCCTGCTAAGGCCCTTTAGTTTTCATGCTCCCAGTGACCTAGGCCTATTTTGGCTCTCCTGCTTAGAACCTTTAGTTTTCATGCTCCCAGTGACCTAGGCCTATTTTGGTTATCCTGTTTAGGCCCTTTAGTTTTCATGCTCCCAGTGACCTAGGCCTATTTTGGCTATCCTGTTTAGGTCCTTTAGTTTTCATGCTCCCAGTGACATAGGCCTAATTTGGCTATCCTGTTTAGGCCCTTTAGTGTTCATGCTCCCAGTAACCTAGGCCTAATTTGGCTATCCTGTATAAGCCCTTTTGTTTTCATGCTCCCAGTGTCCTAGGCCTATTTTGGTTATCCTGTTTAGGCCCTTAAGTTTGCATGCTCCCAGTGACCTAGGCCTATTTTGGTTATCCTGTTTAGGCCCTTTAGTTTTCATGCTCCCAGTGACCTAGGCCTATTTTGGTTATCCTGTTTAGGCCCTTTAGTTTTCATGCTCCCAGTGACTTAGGCTTATTTTGCCTATCCTGTTTAGGCCCTTTAGTTTTCATGCTCCCAGTGACCTAGGCCTAATTTGGCTATCCTGCTTAGGCCCTTTAGTTTTCATACTTCCAGTGACCTATGCCTATTTTGGCTATCCTGTTTAGACCCTTTAGTTTTCATGATCCCAGTGACCTAGGCCTATTTTGGCTATCCTGCTTAGGCCCTTTAGTATTCACGCACCCAGTGACCTAGGCCTATTTTGGCTATCCTGCTTAGGCCCTTTTGTTTTCATGCTCCCAGTGACCTAGGCCTATTTTGGCTATCTTCTTTAGGCCCTTTAGTTTTCATGCTCCCAGTGACCTAGGCCTACTTTGGCTATCCTGCTTAGGCCCTTTTGTTTTCATGCTCCAAGTGACCTAGGCCTATTTTACCTCTCTTGTTTAGGCCATTTAGTTTTCATGCTCCAAGTGACCTAGGCCTATTTTGGCTATACTGCTAAGGCCCTTTAGTTTTCATGCTCCCAGTGACCTAGGCCTATTTCAGCTATCCTGCTAAGGCCCTTTAGTTTTCATGCTCCGAAATGACTTAGGCCTATTTTGGCTATCCTGTTTAGACCCTTTAGTTTTCATGCTTCTAGGGACCTAGGCCTATTTTGGCTATTCTGCTTAGGCCCTTTAGTTTTCATGCTCCCAGTGACCTAGGCCTATTTTGGCTATCCTGTTTAGGCCCTTTAGATTTCATGCTCCCAGTGACCTAAGCCTATTTTGACTATCCTGTTTAGACCCTTTAGTTTTCATGCTCCCAGTGACCTAGATCTATTTTGGCTATCCTGTTTAGGCCTTTTAGTTTTCATGCTCCCAGTGACCTAGGACTATTTTGGCTATCCTGTTTAGGCCCTTTAGTCTTCATGCTCCCAATGACCTAGGCCTATTTTGGCTATCCTGTTTAGGCCCTTTAATCTTCATGCTCCCAGTGACCTAAGCCTATTTTGGCTATCCTGTTTAGGCCCTTTAATCTTCATGCTCCCAATGACCTAGGCCTATTTTGGCTATCCTGTTTAGGCTCTTTAGTTTTCATGCTCCCAGTGACCTAAGCCTATTTTGGCTCTCCTGTTTAGACCCTTTAGTTTTCATGCTTCCAGTGACCTAGGCCTATTTTGGCTATCCTGTTTAGACCCTTTAGTTTTGATGCTCCCAGTGACCTAGGTCTATTTTGGCTATCCTGTTTAGGCCTTTTAGTTTTCATTTTCCCAGTGACCTTGGTCTATTTTGGCTATCCTGTTTAGACCCTTTAGTGTTCATGCTCCCAGTGACCTAGGCCTATTTTGGCTATCCTGTTTAGACCCTTTAGTTTTCATGCTCCCAGTTACCTAGGTCTATTTTGGCTATCCTGTTTAGGCCTTTTAGTTTTCATTTTCCCAGTGACCTTGGTCTATTTTGGCTATCCTGTTTAGACCCTTTAGTGTTCATGCTCCCAGTGACCTAGGCCTATTTTGGCTATCCTGTTTAGGCTCTTTAGTTTTCATGCTCCCAGTGACCTAGGTCTATTTTGGTTATCCTGTTTAGGCCCTTTAGTTTTCATGCTCCCAGTGACCTAGGCCTATTTTGGCTATCCTGTTTAGACTCTTTAGTTTTCATGCTCCCTGTGACCCAAGTCTATTTTGGCTATCCTGGTTAGACCCTTTAGTTTTCATGCTTCCAGTGACCTAGGCCTATTTTGGCTATCCTGCTAAGGCCCTTTAGTTTTCATGCTCCCAGTGACCTAGGCCTATTTTGGCTCTCCTGCTTAGAACCTTTAGTTTTCATGCTCCCAGTGACCTAGGCCTATTTTGGTTATCCTGTTTAGGCCCTTTAGGTTTCATGCTCCCAGTGACCTAGGCCTATTTTGGCTATCCTGTTTAGGTCCTTTAGTTTTCATGCTCCCAGTGACATAGGCCTAATTTGGCTATCCTGTTTAGGCCCTTTAGTGTTCATGCTCCCAGTAACCTAGGCCTAATTTGGCTATCCTGTATAAGCCCTTTTGTTTTCATGCTCCCAGTGACCTAGGCCTATTTTGGTTATCCTGTTTAGGCCCTTATGTTTGCATGCTCCCAGTGACCTAGGCCTATTTTGGTTATCCTGTTTAGGCCCTTTAGTTTTCATGCTTCCAGTGACCTAGGCCTATTTTGGTTATCCTGTTTAGGCCCTTTAGTTTTCATGCTCCCAGTGACCTAGGCCTATTTTGGTTATCCTGTTTAGGCCCTTTAGTTTTCATGCTCCCATTGACTTAGGCTTATTTTGCCTATCCTGTTTAGGCCCTTTAGTTTTCATGCTCCCAGTGACCTAGGCCTAATTTGGCTATCCTGCTTAGGCCCTTTAGTTTTCATACTTCCAGTGACCTATGCCTATTTTGGCTATCCTGTTTAGACCCTTTAGTTTTCATGATCCCAGTGACCTAGGCCTATTTTGGCTATCCTGCTTAGGCCCTTTAGTATTCACGCACCTAGTGACCTAGGCCTATTTTGGCTATCCTGCTTAGGCCCTTTTGTTTTCATGCTCCCAGTGACCTAGGCCTATTTTGGCTATCTTCTTTAGGCCCTTTAGTTTTCATGCTCCCAGTGACCTAGGCCTACTTTGGCTATCCTGCTTAGGCCCTTTTGTTTTCATGCTCCCAGTGACCTAGGCCTATTTTACCTCTCTTGTTTAGGCCCTTTAGTTTTCATGCTCCAAGTGACCTAGGCCTATTTTGGCTATACTGCTAAGGCCCTTTAGTTTTCATGCTCCCAGTGACCTAGGCCTATTTCGGCTATCCTGCTAAGGCCCTTTAGTTTTCATGCTCCGAAATGACTTAGGCCTATTTTGGCTATCCTGTTTAGACCCTTTAGTTTTCATGCTTCTAGTGACCTAGGCCTATTTTGGCTATTCTGCTTAGGCCCTTTAGTTTTCATGCTCCCAGTGACCTAGGCCTATTTTCGCTATCCTGTTTAGGCCCTTTAGATTTCATGCTCCCAGTGACCTAAGCCTATTTTGACTATCCTGTTTAGACCCTTTAGTTTTCATGCTCCCAGTGACCTAGATCTATTTTGGCTATCCTGTTTAGGCCTTTTAGTTTTCATGCTCCCAGTGACCTAGGACTATTTTGGCTATCCTGTTTAGGCCCTTTAGTCTTCATGCTCCCAATGACCTAGGCCTATTTTGGCTATCCTGTTTAGGCCCTTTAATCTTCATGCTCCCAGTGACCTAGGCCTATTTTGGCTATCCTGTTTAGGCTCTTTAGTTTTCATGCTCCCAGTGACCTAAGCCTATTTTGGCTATCCTGTTTAGGCCCTTTAATCTTCATGCTCCCAATGACCTAGGCCTATTTTGGCTATCCTGTTTAGGCTCTTTAGTTTTCATGCTCCCAGTGACCTAAGCCTATTTTGGCTCTCCTGTTTAGACCCTTTAGTTTTCATGCTTCCAGTGACCTAGGCCTATTTTGGCTATCCTGTTTAGACCCTTTAGTTTTCATGCTCCCAGTGACCTAGGCCTAGTTTGGCTCTCCTGCTTAGACCCTTTAGTATTCATGCTTCTAGTGACCTAGGCCTATTTTGGCTATCCTGTTTGGGCTCTTTAGTTTTCATGCTCCCAGTGACCTAGGTCTATTTTGGCTATCCTGGTTAGGCCCTTTAGTTTTCATGCTCCCTGTGACCTAGGTCTATTTTGGCTATCCTGGTTAGGCCCTTTAGTTTTCATGCTTCCAGTGACCTAGGCCTATTTTGGCTATCCTGCTAAGGCCCTTTAGTTTTCATGCTCCCAGTGACCTAGGCCTATTTTGGCTATCCTGCTAAGGCCCTTTAGGTTTCATGCTCCCAGTGACCTAGGCCTACTTTGGCTATCCTGTTTAGACCCTTTAGTTTTTATGCTCCCAGTGACCTAGGCCTATTTTGGCTCTCCTGTTTAGACCCTTTAGTTTTCATCCTCCCAGTTACCTAGGTCTATTTTGGCTATCCTGCTTAGGCCTTTTAGTTTTCATTTTCCCAGTGACCTTGGTCTATTTTGACTATCCTGTTTAGACCCTTTGGTGTTCATGCTCCCAGTGATCTAGGCCTATTTTGGTTATCCTGTTTAGGCCCTTTAGTTTTCATGCTCCCAGTGACCTAGGTCTATTTTGGCTATCCTGTTTGGGCCCTTTAGTTTTCATGCTACCAGTTACCTAGGTCTATGTTGGCTATCCTGCTTCGGCCTTTTAGTTTTCATTTTCCCAGTGACCGTGGTCTATTTTGGCTATCCTGTTTAGACCCTTTAGTGTTCATGCTCCCAGTGACCTAGGCCTATTTTGGCTATCCTGTTTAGGCCTTTTAGTTTTCATGCTCCCAGTGACCTAGGTCTAGTTTGGCTATCCTGTTTAGGCCCTTTAGTCTTCATGCTTCCAGTGACCTAGGCCTATTTTGGTTATCATGTTTAGGCCCTTTAGTTTTCATGCTCCCAGTGACCTAGGCCTATTTTGGTTATCCTGTTTAGGCCCTTTAGTTTTCATGCTCCCAGTAACCTAGGCCTATTTTGGTTATCCTGTTTAGGCCCTTTAGTTTTCATGCTCCCAGTGACCTAGGCCTATTTAAGCTATCCTGTTTAGGCCCTTTAGTTTTCATGCTCCCAGTGACCTAGGCCTAATTTGGCTATCCTGCATAGGCCCTTTAGTTTTCATACTTCCAGTGACCTAGGCCTATTTTGGCTATCCTGTTTAGACCCTTTAGTTTTCATGCTCCCAGTGACCTAAGCCTATTATGGCTATCCTGTTTAGGCCCTTTAATCTTCATGCTCCCAATGACCTAGGCCTATTTTGGCTATCCTGTTTAGGCTCTTTAGTTTTCATGCTCCCAGTGACCTAAGCCTATTTTGGCTCTCCTGATTAGACCCTTTAGTTTTCATGCTTCCAGTGACCTAGGCCTATTTTGGCTATGCTGTTTAGACCTTTTAGTTTTCATGCTCCCAGTGACCTAGGCCTATTTTTGCTCTCCTGCTTAGACCCTTTAGTATTCATGCTTCTAGTGACCTAAGCCTATTTTGGCTATCCTGTTTAGACCCTTTAGTTTTCATGCTCCCAGTGACCTAGGTCTATTTTGGCTATCCTGGTTAGGCCCTTTAGTTTTCATGCTCCCAGTGACCTAGGTCTATTTTGGCTATCCTGGTTAGGCTCTTTAGTTTTCATGCTTCTAGTGACCTAGGCCTATTTTGGCTATCCTGCTAAGGCCCTTTAGGTTTCATGCTCCCAGTGACCTAGGCCTATTTTGGCTATCCTGTTTAGACCCTTTAGTTTTCATGCTCCCAGTTACCTAGGTCTATTTTGGCTATCATGCTTAGGCCTTTTAGTTTTTATTTTCCCAGTGACCTTGGTCTATTTTGGCTATCCTGTTTAGACCCTTTAGTGTTCATGCTCCCAGTGACCTTGGTCTATTTTGACTATCCTGTTTAGACCCTTTAGTGTTCATGCTCCCAGTGACCTAGGCCTATTTTGGTTATCCTGTTTACACCCTTTAGTTTTCATGCTCCCAGTGACCTAGGTCTATTTTGGCTATCCTGTTTAGGCCCTTTAGTTTTCATGCTACCAGTTACCTAGGTCTATTTTGGCTATCCTGCTTCGGCCTTTTAGTTTTCATTTTCCCAGTGACCGTGGTCTATTTTGGCTATCCTGTTTAGACCCTTTAGTGTTCATGCTCCCAGTGACCTAGGCCTATTTTGGCTATCCTGTTTAGGCCTTTTAGTTTTCATGCTCCCAGTGACCTAGGTCTGTTTTGGCTATCCTGTTTAGGCCCTTTAGTCTTCATGCTCCCAGTGACCTAGGCCTATTTTGGTTATCCTGTTTAGGCCCTTTAGTTTTCATGCTCCCAGTGACCTAGGCCTATTTTGGTTATCCTGTTTAGGCCCTTTAGTTTTCATGCTCCCAGTGATCTAGGCCTATTTTGGATATCCTGTTTAGGCCCTTTAGTTTTCATGCTCCCAGTGACCTAGGCCTATTTTGGTTATCCTGTTTAGGCCCTTTAGTTTTCATGCTCCCAGTGACCTAGGCCTATTTTGGTTATCCTGTTTAGGCCCTTTAGTTTTCATGCTCCCAGTGACCTAGGCCTATTTTGGCTATCCTGTTTAGGCCCTTTAGTTTTCATGCTCCCAGTGACCTAGGCCTAATTTGGCTATCCTGCTTAGGCCCTTTAGTTTTCATGCTTCCAGTGACCTAGGCCTATTTTTGCTATCCTGTTTAGACCCTTTAGTTTTCATGATCCCAGTGACCTAGGCCTACTTTGGCTATCCTGCTTAGGCCCTTTTGTTTTCATGCTCCCAGTGACCTAGGCCTATTTTAGCTATCTTGTTTAGGCCCTTTAGTTTTCATGCTCCCAGTGACCTAGGCCTATTTTGGTTATCCTGCTAAGGCCCTTTAGTTTTCATGCTCCCATTGACCTAGGCCTATTTCGGCTATCCTGCTAAGGCCCTTTAGTTTTCATGCTCCCAGTGACTTAGGCCTATTTTGGCTATCCTTTTTAGACCCTTTAGTTTTCATGCTTCCAGTGACCTAGTCCTATTTTGGCTATTCTGCTTAGGCCCTTTAGTTTTCATGCTCCCAGTGACCTAGGCCTATTTTGGCTATCCTGTTTAGGCCCTTTAGATTTCATGCTCCCAGTGACCTAGGCCTATTTTGACTATCCTGTTTAGACCCTTTAGTTTTCATGCTCCCAGTGACCTAGATCTATTTTGGCTATCCTGTTTAGGCCTTTTAGTTTTCATGCTCCCAGTGACCTAGAACTATCTTGGCTATCCTGTTTAGGCCCTTTTGTCTTCATGCTCCCAATGACCTAGGCCTATTTTGGCTATCCTGTTTAGGCTCTTTAGTTTTCATGCTCCCAGTAACCTAAGCCTATTTTGGCTCTCCTGTTTAGACCCTTTAGTTTTCATGCTTCCAGTGACCTAGGCCTACTTTGGCTATCCTGCTTAGGCCCTTTTGTTTTCATGCTCCCAGTGACCTAGGCCTATTTTAGCTATCTTGCTTAGGCCTTTTAGTTTTCATTTTCCCAGTGACCTTGGTCTATTTTGACTATCCTGTTTAGACCCTTTAGTGTTCATGCTCCCAGTGATCTAGGCCTATTTTGGTTATCCTGTTTAGGCCCTTTAGTTTTCATGCTCCCAGTGACCTAGGTCTATTTTGGCTATCCTGTTTGGGCCCTTTAGTTTTCATGCTACCAGTTACCTAGGTCTATGTTGGCTATCCTGCTTCGGCCTTTTAGTTTTCATTTTCCCAGTGACCGTGGTCTATTTTGGCTATCCTGTTTAGACCCTTTAGTGTTCATGCTCCCAGTGACCTAGGCCTATTTTGGCTATCCTGTTTAGGCCTTTTAGTTTTCATGCTCCCAGTGACCTAGGTCTAGTTTGGCTATCCTGTTTAGGCCCTTTAGTCTTCATGCTCCCAGTGACCTAGGCCTATTTTGGTTATCATGTTTAGGCCCTTTAGTTTTCATGCTCCCAGTGACCTAGGCCTATTTTGGTTATCCTGTTTAGGCCCTTTAGTTTTCATGCTCCCAGTAACCTAGGCCTATTTTGGTTATCCTGTTTAGGCCCTTTAGTTTTCATGCTCCCAGTGACCTAGGCCTATTTAAGCTATCCTGTTTAGGCCCTTTAGTTTTCATGCTCCCAGTGACCTAGGCCTAATTTGGCTATCCTGCTTAGGCCCTTTAGTGTTCATACTTCCAGTGACCTAGGCCTATTTTGGCTATCCTGTTTAGACCCTTTAGTTTTCATGCTCCCAGTGACCTAAGCCTATTTTGGCTATCCTGTTTAGGCCCTTTAATCTTCATGCTCCCAATGACCTAGGCCTATTTTGGCTATCCTGTTTAGGCTCTTTAGTTTTCATGCTCCCAGTGACCTAAGCCTATTTTGGCTCTCCTGATTAGACCCTTTAGTTTTCATGCTTCCAGTGACCTAGGCCTATTTTGGCTATGCTGTTTAGACCTTTTAGTTTTCATGCTCCCAGTGACCTAGGCCTATTTTTGCTCTCCTGCTTAGACCCTTTAGTATTCATGCTTCTAGTGACCTAAGCCTATTTTGGCTATCCTGTTTAGACCCTTTAGTTTTCATGCTCCCAGTGACCTAGGTCTATTTTGGCTATCCTGGTTAGGCCCTTTAGTTTTCATGCTCCCAGTGACCTAGGTCTATTTTGGCTATCCTGGTTAGGCTCTTTAGTTTTCATGCTTCTAGTGACCTAGGCCTATTTTGGCTATCCTGCTAAGGCCCTTTAGGTTTCATGCTCCCAGTGACCTAGGCCTATTTTGGCTATCCTGTTTAGACCCTTTAGTTTTCATGCTCCCAGTTACCTAGGTCTATTTTGGCTATCATGCTTAGGCCTTTTAGTTTTTATTTTCCCAGTGACCTTGGTCTATTTTGGCTATCCTGTTTAGACCCTTTAGTGTTCATGCTCCCAGTGACCTTGGTCTATTTTGACTATCCTGTTTAGACCCTTTAGTGTTCATGCTCCCAGTGACCTAGGCCTATTTTGGTTATCCTGTTTACACCCTTTAGTTTTCATGCTCCCAGTGACCTAGGTCTATTTTGGCTATCCTGTTTAGGCCCTTTAGTTTTCATGCTACCAGTTACCTAGGTCTATTTTGGCTATCCTGCTTCGGCCTTTTAGTTTTCATTTTCCCAGTGACCGTGGTCTATTTTGGCTATCCTGTTTAGACCCTTTAGTGTTCATGCTCCCATTGACCTAGGCCTATTTTGGCTATCCTGTTTAGGCCTTTTAGTTTTCATGCTCCCAGTGACCTAGGTCTATTTTGGCTATCCTGTTTAGGCCCTTTAGTCTTCATGCTCCCAGTGACCTAGGCCTATTTTGGTTATCCAGTTTAGGCCCTTTAGTTTTCATGCTCCCAGTGACCTAGGCCTATTTTGGTTATCCTGTTTAGGCCCTTTAGTTTTCATGCTCCCAGTGATCTAGGCCTATTTTGGATATCCTGTTTAGGCCCTTTAGTTTTCATGCTCCCAGTGACCTAGGCCTATTTTGGTTATCCTGTTTAGGCCCTTTAGTTTTCATGCTCCCAGTGACCTAGGCCTATTTTGGTTATCCTGTTTAGGCCCTTTAGTTTTCATGCTCCCAGTGACCTAGGCCTATTTTGGCTATCCTGTTTAGGCCCTTTAGTTTTCATGCTCCCAGTGACCTAGGCCTAATTTGGCTATCCTGCTTAGGCCCTTTAGTTTTCATGCTTCCAGTGACCTAGGCCTATTTTTGCTATCCTGTTTAGACCCTTTAGTTTTCATGATCCCAGTGACCTAGGCCTACTTTGGCTATCCTGCTTAGGCCCTTTTGTTTTCATGCTCCCAGTGACCTAGGCCTATTTTAGCTATCTTGTTTAGGCCCTTTAGTTTTCATGCTCCCAGTGACCTAGGCCTATTTTGGTTATCCTGCTAAGGCCCTTTAGTTTTCATGCTCCCATTGACCTAGGCCTATTTCGGCTATCCTGCTAAGGCCCTTTAGTTTTCATGCTCCCAGTGACTTAGGCCTATTTTGGCTATCCTTTTTAGACCCTTTAGTTTTCATGCTTCCAGTGACCTAGTCCTATTTTGGCTATTCTGCTTAGGCCCTTTAGTTTTCATGCTCCCAGTGACCTAGGCCTATTTTGGCTATCCTGTTTAGGCCCTTTAGATTTCATGCTCCCAGTGACCTAGGCCTATTTTGACTATCCTGTTTAGACCCTTTAGTTTTCATGCTCCCAGTGACCTAGATCTATTTTGGCTATCCTGTTTAGGCCTTTTAGTTTTCATGCTCCCAGTGACCTAGAACTATCTTGGCTATCCTGTTTAGGCCCTTTTGTCTTCATGCTCCCAATGACCTAGGCCTATTTTGGCTATCCTGTTTAGGCTCTTTAGTTTTCATGCTCCCATTAACCTAAGCCTATTTTGGCTCTCCTGTTTAGACCCTTTAGTTTTCATGCTTCCAGTTACCTAGGCCTACTTTGGCTATCCTGCTTAGGCCCTTTTGTTTTCATGCTCCCAGTGACCTAGGCCTATTTTAGCTATCTTGCTTAGGCCTTTTAGTTTTCATTTTCCCAGTGACCTTGGTCTATTTTGGCTATCCTGTTTAGACCCTTTAGTGTTCATGCTCCCAGTGACCTAGGCTTATTTTGGCTATCCTGTTTAGGCTCTTTAGTTTTCATGCTCCCAGTGACCTTGGTCTATTTTGGTTATCCTGTTTAGGCCCTTTAGTTTTCATGCTCCCAGTAACCTAGGCCTATTTTGGTTATCCTGTTTAGGCCCTTTAGTTTTCATGCTCCCAGTGACCTAGGCCTATTTAAGCTATCCTGTTTAGGCCCTTTAGTTTTCATGCTCCCAGTGACCTAGGCCTAATTTGGCTATCCTGCTTAGGCCCTTTAGTTTTCATACTTCCAGTGACCTAGGCCTATTTTGGCTATCCTGTTTAGACCCTTTAGTTTTCATGCTCCCAGTGACCTAAGCCTATTTTGGCTATCCTGTTTAGGCCCTTTAATCTTCATGCTCCCAATGACCTAGGCCTATTTTGGCTATCCTGTTTAGGCTCTTTAGTTTTCATGCTCCCAGTGACCTAAGCCTATTTTGGCTCTCCTGATTAGACCCTTTAGTTTTCATGCTTCCAGTGACCTAGGCCTATTTTGGCTATGCTGTTTAGACCTTTTAGTTTTCATGCTCCCAGTGACCTAGGCCTATTTTTGCTCTCCTACTTAGACCCTTTAGTATTCATGCTTCTAGTGACCTAAGCCTATTTTGGCTATCCTGTTTAGACCCTTTAGTTTTCATGCTCCCAGTGACCTAGGTCTATTTTGGCTATCCTGGTTAGGCCCTTTAGTTTTCATGCTCCCAGTGACCTAGGTCTATTTTGGCTATCCTGGTTAGGCTCTTTAGTTTTCATGCTTCTAGTGACATAGGCCTATTTTGGCTATCCTGCTAAGGCCCTTTAGGTTTCATGCTCCCAGTGACCTAGGCCTATTTTGGCTATCCTGTTTAGACCCTTTAGTTTTCATGCTCCCAGTTACCTAGGTCTATTTTGGCTATCATGCTTAGGCCTTTTAGTTTTTATTTTCCCAGTGACCCTGGTCTATTTTGGCTATCCTGTTTAGACCCTTTAGTGTTCATGCTCCCAGTGACCTTGGTCTATTTTGACTATCCTGTTTAGACCCTTTAGTGTTCATGCTCCCAGTGACCTAGGCCTATTTTGGTTATCCTGTTTACACCCTTTAGTTTTCATGCTCCCAGTGACCTAGGTCTATTTTGGCTATCCTGTTTAGGCCCTTTAGTTTTCATGCTACCAGTTACCTAGGTCTATTTTGGCTATCCTGCTTCGGCCTTTTAGTTTTCATTTTCCCAGTGACCGTGGTCTATTTTGGCTATCCTGTTTAGACCCTTTAGTGTTCATGCTCCCAGTGACCTAGGCCTATTTTGGCTATCCTGTTTAGGCCTTTTAGTTTTCATGCTCCCAGTGACCTAGGTCTATTTTGGCTATCCTGTTTAGGCCCTTTAGTCTTCATGCTCCCAGTGACCTAGGCCTATTTTGGTTATCCTGTTTAGGCCCTTTAGTTTTCATGCTCCCAGTGACCTAGGCCTATTTTGGTTATCCTGTTTAGGCCCTTTAGTTTTCATGCTCCCAGTGATCTAGGCCTATTTTGGATATCCTGTTTAGGCCCTTTAGTTTTCATGCTCCCAGTGACCTAGGCCTATTTTGGTTATCCTGTTTAGGCCCTTTAGTTTTCATGCTCCCAGTGACCTAGGCCTATTTTGGTTATCCTGTTTAGGCCCTTTAGTTTTCATGCTCCCAGTGACCTAGGCCTATTTTGGCTATCCTGTTTAGGCCCTTTAGTTTTCATGCTCCCAGTGACCTAGGCCTAATTTGGCTATCCTGCTTAGGCCCTTTAGTTTTCATGCTTCCAGTGACCTAGGCCTATTTTTGCTATCCTGTTTAGACCCTTTAGTTTTCATGATCCCAGTGACCTAGGCCTACTTTGGCTATCCTGCTTAGGCCCTTTTGTTTTCATGCTCCCAGTGACCTAGGCCTATTTTAGCTATCTTGTTTAGGCCCTTTAGTTTTCATGCTCCCAGTGACCTAGGCCTATTTTGGTTATCCTGCTAAGGCCCTTTAGTTTTCATGCTCCCATTGACCTAGGCCTATTTCGGCTATCCTGCTAAGGCCCTTTAGTTTTCATGCTCCCAGTGACTTAGGCCTATTTTGGCTATCCTTTTTAGACCCTTTAGTTTTCATGCTTCCAGTGACCTAGTCCTATTTTGGCTATTCTGCTTAGGCCCTTTAGTTTTCATGCTCCCAGTGACCTAGGCCTATTTTGGCTATCCTGTTTAGGCCCTTTAGATTTCATGATCCCAGTGACCTAGGCCTATTTTGACTATCCTGTTTAGACCCTTTAGTTTTCATGCTCCCAGTGACCTAGATCTATTTTGGCTATCCTGTTTAGGCCTTTTAGTTTTCATGCTCCCAGTGACCTAGAACTATCTTGGCTATCCTGTTTAGGCCCTTTTGTCTTCATGCTCCCAATGACCTAGGCCTATTTTGGCTATCCTGTTTAGGCTCTTTAGTTTTCATGCTCCCAGTAACCTAAGCCTATTTTGGCTCTCCTGTTTAGACCCTTTAGTTTTCATGCTTCCAGTGACCTAGGCCTACTTTGGCTATCCTGCTTAGGCCCTTTTGTTTTCATGCTCCCAGTGACCTAGGCCTATTTTAGCTATCTTGCTTAGGCCTTTTAGTTTTCATTTTCCCAGTGACCTTGGTCTATTTTGACTATCCTGTTTAGACCCTTTAGTGTTCATGCTCCCAGTGATCTAGGCCTATTTTGGTTATCCTGTTTAGGCCCTTTAGTTTTCATGCTCCCAGTGACCTAGGTCTATTTTGGCTATCCTGTTTGGGCCCTTTAGTTTTCATGCTACCAGTTACCTAGGTCTATGTTGGCTATCCTGCTTCGGCCTTTTAGTTTTCATTTTCCCAGTGACCGTGGTCTATTTTGGCTATCCTGTTTAGACCCTTTAGTGTTCATGCTCCCAGTGACCTAGGCCTATTTTGGCTATCCTGTTTAGGCCTTTTAGTTTTCATGCTCCCAGTGACCTAGGTCTAGTTTGGCTATCCTGTTTAGGCCCTTTAGTCTTCATGCTCCCAGTGACCTAGGCCTATTTTGGTTATCATGTTTAGGCCCTTTAGTTTTCATGCTCCCAGTGACCTAGGCCTATTTTGGTTATCCTGTTTAGGCCCTTTAGTTTTCATGCTCCCAGTAACCTAGGCCTATTTTGGTTATCCTGTTTAGGCCCTTTAGTTTTCATGCTCCCAGTGACCTAGGCCTATTTAAGCTATCCTGTTTAGGCCCTTTAGTTTTCATGCTCCCAGTGACCTAGGCCTAATTTGGCTATCCTGCATAGGCCCTTTAGTTTTCATGCTTCCAGTGACCTAGGCCTATTTTGGCTATCCTGTTTAGACCCTTTAGTTTTCATGCTCCCAGTGACCTAAGCCTATTTTGGCTATCCTGTTTAGGCCCTTTAATCTTCATGCTCCCAATGACCTAGGCCTATTTTGGCTATCCTGTTTAGGCTCTTTAGTTTTCATGCTCCCAGTGACCTAAGCCTATTTTGGCTCTCCTGATTAGACCCTTTAGTTTTCATGCTTCCAGTGACCTAGGCCTATTTTGGCTATGCTGTTTAGACCTTTTAGTTTTCATGCTCCCAGTGACCTAGGCCTATTTTTGCTCTCCTGCTTAGACCCTTTAGTATTCATGCTTCTAGTGACCTAAGCCTATTTTGGCTATCCTGTTTAGACCCTTTCGTTTTCATGCTCCCAGTGACCTAGGTCTATTTTGGCTATCCTGGTTAGGCCCTTTAGTTTTCATGCTCCCAGTGACCTAGGTCTATTTTGGCTATCCTGGTTAGGCTCTTTAGTTTTCATGCTTCTAGTGACCTAGGCCTATTTTGTCTATCCTGCTAAGGCCCTTTAGGTTTCATGCTCCCAGTGACCTAGGCCTATTTTGGCTATCCTGTTTAGACCCTTTAGTTTTCATGCTCCCAGTTACCTAGGTCTATTTTGGCTATCATGCTTAGGCCTTTTAGTTTTTATTTTCCCAGTGACCTTGGTCTATTTTGGCTATCCTGTTTAGACCCTTTAGTGTTCATGCTCCCAGTGACCTTGGTCTATTTTGACTATCCTGTTTAGACCCTTTAGTGTTCATGCTCCCAGTGACCTAGGCCTATTTTGGTTATCCTGTTTACACCCTTTAGTTTTCATGCTCCCAGTGACCTAGGTCTATTTTGGCTATCCTGTTTAGGCCCTTTAGTTTTCATGCTACCAGTTACCTAGGTCTATTTTGGCTATCCTGCTTCGGCCTTTTAGTTTTCATTTTCCCAGTGACCGTGGTCTATTTTGGCTATCCTGTTTAGACCCTTTAGTGTTCATGCTCCCAGTGACCTAGGCCTATTTTGGCTATCCTGTTTAGGCCTTTTAGTTTTCATGCTCCCAGTGACCTAGGTCTATTTTGGCTATCCTGTTTAGGCCCTTTAGTCTTCATGCTCCCAGTGACCTAGGCCTATTTTGGTTATCCAGTTTAGGCCCTTTAGTTTTCATGCTCCCAGTGACCTAGGCCTATTTTGGTTATCCTGTTTAGGCCCTTTAGTTTTCATGCTCCCAGTGATCTAGGCCTATTTTGGATATCCTGTTTAGGCCCTTTAGTTTTCATGCTCCCAGTGACCTAGGCCTATTTTGGTTATCCTGTTTAGGCCCTTTAGTTTTCATGCTCCCAGTGACCTAGGCCTATTTTGGTTATCCTGTTTAGGCCCTTTAGTTTTCATGCTCCCAGTGACCTAGGCCTATTTTGGCTATCCTGTTTAGGCCCTTTAGTTTTCATGCTCCCAGTGACCTAGGCCTAATTTGGCTATCCTGCTTAGGCCCTTTAGTTTTCATGCTTCCAGTGACCTAGGCCTATTTTTGCTATCCTGTTTAGACCCTTTAGTTTTCATGATCCCAGTGACCTAGGCCTACTTTGGCTATCCTGCTTAGGCCCTTTTGTTTTCATGCTCCCAGTGACCTAGGCCTATTTTAGCTATCTTGTTTAGGCCCTTTAGTTTTCATGCTCCCAGTGACCTAGGCCTATTTTGGTTATCCTGCTAAGGCCCTTTAGTTTTCATGCTCCCATTGACCTAGGCCTATTTCGGCTATCCTGCTAAGGCCCTTTAGTTTTCATGCTCCCAGTGACTTAGGCCTATTTTGGCTATCCTTTTTAGACCCTTTAGTTTTCATGCTTCCAGTGACCTAGTCCTATTTTGGCTATTCTGCTTAGGCCCTTTAGTTTTCATGCTCCCAGTGACCTAGGCCTATTTTGGCTATCCTGTTTAGGCCCTTTAGATTTCATGCTCCCAGTGACCTAGGCCTATTTTGACTATCCTGTTTAGACCCTTTAGTTTTCATGCTCCCAGTGACCTAGATCTATTTTGGCTATCCTGTTTAGGCCTTTTAGTTTTCATGCTCCCAGTGACCTAGAACTATCTTGGCTATCCTGTTTAGGCCCTTTTGTCTTCATGCTCCCAATGACCTAGGCCTATTTTGGCTATCCTGTTTAGGCTCTTTAGTTTTCATGCTCCCATTAACCTAAGCCTATTTTGGCTCTCCTGTTTAGACCCTTTAGTTTTCATGCTTCCAGTGACCTAGGCCTACTTTGGCTATCCTGCTTAGGCCCTTTTGTTTTCATGCTCCCAGTGACCTAGGCCTATTTTAGCTATCTTGCTTAGGCCTTTTAGTTTTCATTTTCCCAGTGACCTTGGTCTATTTTGGCTATCCTGTTTAGACCCTTTAGTGTTCATGCTCCCAGTGACCTAGGCTTATTTTGGCTATCCTGTTTAGGCTCTTTAGTTTTCATGCTCCCAGTGACCTTGGTCTATTTTGGTTATCCTGTTTAGGCCCTTTAGTTTTCATGCTCCCAGTGACCTAGGTCTATTTTGGCTATCCTGTTTAGACCCTTTTGTTTTCATGCTTCCAGTGACCTATGCCTATTTTGGCTATCCTGTTTAGACCCTTTAGTTTTCATGCTCCCAGTGACCTAGGCCTATTTTGGCTCTCCTGCTTAGACTCTTTAGTTTTCATGCTTCCAGTGACCTAGGCCTATTTTGGCTATCCTGTTTAGACCCTTTAGTTTTCATGCTCCCAGTGACCTAGGTCTATTTTGGCTATCCTGGTTAGGCCCTTTAGTTTTCATGCTTCCTGTGACCTAGGCCTATTTTGGCTATCCTGCTAAGGCCCTTTAGTTTTCATGCTCCCAGTGACCTAGGCCTATTTTGGCTCTCCTGCTTAGAATCTTTAGTTTTCATGCTCCCAGTGACCTAGGCCTATTTTGGCTCTCCTGCTTAGAACCTTTAGTTTTCATGCTCCCTGTGACCTAGGCCTAATTTGGCTATCCTGTTTAGGCTCTTTAGTTTTCATGCTCCCAGTGACCTAGGCCTATTTTGGCTATCCTGTTTAGGCCTTTTAGTTTTCATGCTCCCAGTGACCTAGGTCTATTTTGGCTATCCTGTTTAGGCCCTTTAGTCTTCATGCTCCCAGTGACCTAGGCCTATTTTGGTTATCCTGTTTAGGCCCTTTAGTTTTCATGCTCCCAGTGACCTAGGCCTATTTTGGTTATCCTGTTTAGGCCCTTTAGTTTTCATTCTCCCAGTGACCTAGGCCTATTTTGGCTATCCTGCTAAGGCCCTTTAGTTTTCATGCTCCCAGTGACCTAGGCCTATTTTGGCTCTCCTGCTTAGAATCTTTAGTTTTCATGCTCCCAGTGACCTAGGCCTATTTTGGCTCTCCTGCTTAGAACCTTTAGTTTTCATGCTCCCTGTGACCTAGGCCTAATTTGGCTATCCTGTTTAGGCTCTTTAGTTTTCATGCTCCCAGTGACCTAGGCCTATTTTGGCTATCCTGTTTAGGCCTTTTAGTTTTCATGCTCCCAGTGACCTAGGTCTATTTTGGCTATCCTGTTTAGGCCCTTTAGTCTTCATGCTCCCAGTGACCTAGGCCTATTTTGGTTATCCTGTTTAGGCCCTTTAGTTTTCATGCTCCCAGTGACCTAGGCCTATTTTGGTTATCCTGTTTAGGCCCTTTAGTTTTCATGCTCCCAGTGACCTAGGCCTATTTTGGTTATCCTGTTTAGGCCCTTTAGTTTTCATGCTCCCAGTGACCTAGGCCTATTTTGGTTATCCTGTTTAGGCCCTTTAGTTTTCATGCTCCCAGTGACCTAGGTCTATTTTGGCTATCCTGCTTAGACCCTTTAGTTTTCATGCTTCCAGTGACCTAGGTCTATTTTGGCTATCCTGTTTAGACCTTTAGTTTTCATGCTCCCAGTGACCTAGGCCTATTTTGGCTCTCCTGCTTAGACTCTTTAGTGTTCATGCTTCTAGTGACCTAGGCCTATTTTGGCTATCCTGTTTAGACCCTTTAGTTTTCATGCTCCCAGTGACCTAGGTCTATTTTGGCTATCCTGGTTAGGCCTTTTAGTTTTCATGCTCCCAGTGACCTAGGTCTATTTTGGCTATCCTGGTTAGGCCCTTTAGTTTTCATGCTTCCATTGACCTAGGCCTATTTTGGCTATCCTGCTAAGGCCCTTTAGTTTTCATGCTCCCAGTGACCTAGGCCTATTTTGGCACTCCTGCTTAGAACCTTTAGTTTTCATGCTCCCAGTGACCTAGGCCTATTTTGGCTCTCCTGCTTAGAACCTTTAGTTTTCATGCTCCCAGTGACCTAGGCCTATTTTGGCTATCCTGTTTAGGCCCTTTAGTTTTCATGCTCCCAGTGACCTAGGCCTATTTTGGTTATCCTGTTTAGGCCCTTTAGTTTTCATGCTCCCAGTGACATAGGCCTAATTTGGCTATCCTGTTTAGGCCCTTTTGTGGTCATGCTCCCAGTAACCTAGGCCTAATTTGGCTATCCTGCTTAGGCCCTTTAGTTTTCATGATCCCAGTGACCTAGGCCTATTTTGGCTATCCTGCTTAGGCCCTTTAGTATTCACGCTCCCAGTGACCTAGGCCTATTTTGGCCATCCTGCTTAGGCCCTTTTGTTTTCATGCTCCCAGTGACCTAGGCCTATTTTGGCTATCTTGTTTAGGCCCTTTAGTTTTCATGCTCCCAGTGACCTAGGCCTACTTTGGCTATCCTGCTTAGGCCCTGTTGTTTTCATGCTCCCTGTGACCTAGGCCTATTTTAGCTCTCTTGTTTAGGCCCTTTAGTTTTCATGCTCCCAGTGACCTAGGCCTATTTTGGCTATCCTACTAAGGCCCTTTAGTTTTCATGCTCCCAGTGACCTAGGCCTATTTCGGCTATCCTGCTAAGGTCCTTTAGTTTTCATGCTCCCAGTGACTTAGGCCTATTTTGGCTATCCTGTTTAGACCCTTTAGTGTTCATGCTCCCAGTGATCTAGGCCTATTTTTGTTATCCTGTTTAGGCCTTTTAGTTTTCATGCTCCCAGTGACCTAGGCCTAATTTGGCTATCCTGCTTAGGCCCTTTAGTTTTCATGCTTCCAGTGACCTAGGCCTATTTTTGCTATCCTGTTTAGACCCTTTAGTTTTCATGATCCCAGTGACCTAGGCCTATTTTGGTTATCCTGCTAAGGCCCTTTAGTTTTCATGCTCCCATTGACCTAGGCCTATTTCGGCTATCCTGCTAAGGCCCTTTAGTTTTCATGCTCCCAGTGACTTAGGCCTATTTTGGCTATCCTTTTTAGACCCTTTAGTTTTCATGCTTCCAGTGACCTAGTCCTATTTTGGCTATTCTGCTTAGGCCCTTTAGTTTTCATGCTCCCAGTGACCTAGGCCTATTTTGGCTATCCTGTTTAGGCCCTTTAGATTTCATGCTCCCAGTGACCTAGGCCTATTTTGACTATCCTGTTTAGACCCTTTAGTTTTCATGCTCCCAGTGACCTAGATCTATTTTGGCTATCCTGTTTAGGCCTTTTAGTTTTCATGCTCCCAGTGACCTAGAACTATCTTGGCTATCCTGTTTAGGCCCTTTTGTCTTCATGCTCCCAATGACCTAGGCCTATTTTGGCTATCCTGTTTAGGCTCTTTAGTTTTCATGCTCCCAGTAACCTAAGCCTATTTTGGCTCTCCTGTTTAGACCCTTTAGTTTTCATGCTTCCAGTGACCTAGGCCTACTTTGGCTATCCTGCTTAGGCCCTTTTGTTTTCATGCTCCCAGTGACCTAGGCCTATTTTAGCTATCTTGCTTAGGCCTTTTAGTTTTCATTTTCCCAGTGACCTTGGTCTATTTTGACTATCCTGTTTAGACCCTTTAGTGTTCATGCTCCCAGTGATCTAGGCCTATTTTGGTTATCCTGTTTAGGCCCTTTAGTTTTCATGCTCCCAGTGACCTAGGTCTATTTTGGCTATCCTGTTTGGGCCCTTTAGTTTTCATGCTACCAGTTACCTAGGTCTATGTTGGCTATCCCGCTTCGGCCTTTTAGTTTTCATTTTCCCAGTGACCGTGGTCTATTTTGGCTATCCTGTTTAGACCCTTTAGTGTTCATGCTCCCAGTGACCTAGGCCTATTTTGGCTATCCTGTTTAGGCCTTTTAGTTTTCATGCTCCCAGTGACCTAGGTCTAGTTTGGCTATCCTGTTTAGGCCCTTTAGTCTTCATGCTCCCAGTGACCTAGGCCTATTTTGGTTATCATGTTTAGGCCCTTTAGTTTTCATGCTCCCAGTGACCTAGGCCTATTTTGGTTATCCTGTTTAGGCCCTTTAGTTTTCATGCTCCCAGTAACCTAGGCCTATTTTGGTTATCCTGTTTAGGCCCTTTAGTTTTCATGCTCCCAGTGACCTAGGCCTATTTAAGCTATCCTGTTTAGGCCCTTTAGTTTTCATGCTCCCAGTGACCTAGGCCTAATTTGGCTATCCTGCATAGGCCCTTTAGTTTTCATACTTCCAGTGACCTAGGCCTATTTTGGCTATCCTGTTTAGACCCTTTAGTTTTCATGCTCCCAGTGACCTAAGCCTATTTTGGCTATCCTGTTTAGGCCCTTTAATCTTCATGCTCCCAATGACCTAGGCCTATTTTGGCTATCCTGTTTAGGCTCTTTAGTTTTCATGCTCCCAGTGACCTAAGCCTATTTTGGCTCTCCTGATTAGACCCTTTAGTTTTCATGCTTCCAGTGACCTAGGCCTATTTTGGCTATGCTGTTTAGACCTTTTAGTTTTCATGCTCCCAGTGACCTAGGCCTAATTTTGCTCTCCTGCTTAGACCCTTTAGTATTCATGCTTCTAGTGACCTAAGCCTATTTTGGCTATCCTGTTTAGACCCTTTCGTTTTCATGCTCCCAGTGACCTAGGTCTATTTTGGCTATCCTGGTTAGGCCCTTTAGTTTTCATGCTCCCAGTGACCTAGGTCTATTTTGGCTATCCTGGTTAGGCTCTTTAGTTTTCATGCTTCTAGTGACCTAGGCCTATTTTGTCTATCCTGCTAAGGCCCTTTAGGTTTCATGCTCCCAGTGACCTAGGCCTATTTTGGCTATCCTGTTTAGACCCTTTAGTTTTCATGCTCCCAGTTACCTAGGTCTATTTTGGCTATCATGCTTAGGCCTTTTAGTTTTTATTTTCCCAGTGACCTTGGTCTATTTTGGCTATCCTGTTTAGACCCTTTAGTGTTCATGCTCCCAGTGACCTTGGTCTATTTTGACTATCCTGTTTAGACCCTTTAGTGTTCATGCTCCCAGTGACCTAGGCCTATTTTGGTTATCCTGTTTACACCCTTTAGTTTTCATGCTCCCAGTGACCTAGGTCTATTTTGGCTATCCTGTTTAGGCCCTTTAGTTTTCATGCTACCAGTTACCTAGGTCTATTTTGGCTATCCTGCTTCGGCCTTTTAGTTTTCATTTTCCCAGTGACCGTGGTCTATTTTGGCTATCCTGTTTAGACCCTTTAGTGTTCATGCTCCCAGTGACCTAGGCCTATTTTGGCTATCCTGTTTAGGCCTTTTAGTTTTCATGCTCCCAGTGACCTAGGTCTATTTTGGCTATCCTGTTTAGGCCCTTTAGTCTTCATGCTCCCAGTGACCTAGGCCTATTTTGGTTATCCAGTTTAGGCCCTTTAGTTTTCATGCTCCCAGTGACCTAGGCCTATTTTAGTTATCCTGTTTAGGCCCTTTAGTTTTCATGCTCCCAGTGATCTAGGCCTATTTTGGATATCCTGTTTAGGCCCTTTAGTTTTCATGCTCCCAGTGACCTAGGCCTATTTTGGTTATCCTGTTTAGGCCCTTTAGTTTTCATGCTCCCAGTGACCTAGGCCTATTTTGGTTATCCTGTTTAGGCCCTTTAGTTTTCATGCTCCCAGTGACCTAGGCCTATTTTGGCTATCCTGTTTAGGCCCTTTAGTTTTCATGCTCCCAGTGACCTAGGCCTAATTTGGCTATCCTGCTTAGGCCCTTTAGTTTTCATGCTTCCAGTGACCTAGGCCTATTTTTGCTATCCTGTTTAGACCCTTTAGTTTTCATGATCCCAGTGACCTAGGCCTACTTTGGCTATCCTGCTTAGGCCCTTTTGTTTTCATGCTCCCAGTGACCTAGGCCTATTTTAGCTATCTTGTTTAGGCCCTTTAGTTTTCATGCTCCCAGTGACCTAGGCCTATTTTGGTTATCCTGCTAAGGCCCTTTAGTTTTCATGCTCCCAGTGACCTAGGCCTATTTTGGTTATCCTGTTTAGGCCCTTTAGTTTTCATGCTCCCAGTGACCTAGGCCTATTTTGGTTATCCTGCTAAGGCCCTTTAGTTTTCATGCTCCCAGTGACCTAGGTCTATTTTGGCTATCCTGGTTAGGCCCTTTAGTTTTCATGCTTCCTGTGACCTAGGCCTATTTTGGCTATCCTGCTAAGGCCCTTTAATTTTCATGCTCCCAGTGACCTAGGCCTATTTTGGCTCTCCTGCTTAGAATCTTTAGTTTTCATGCTCCCAGTGACCTAGGCCTATTTTGGCTCTCCTGCTTAGAACCTTTAGTTTTCATGCTCCCTGTGACCTAGGCCTAATTTGGCTATCCTGTTTAGGCTCTTTAGTTTTCATGCTCCCAGTGACCTAGGCCTATTTTGGCTATCCTGTTTAGGCCTTTTAGTTTTCATGCTCCCAGTGACCTAGGTCTATTTTGGCTATCCTGTTTAGGCCCTTTAGTTTTCATTCTCCCAGTGACCTAGGCCTATTTTGGATATCCTGTTTAGGCCCTTTAGTTTTCATGCTCCCAGTGACCTAGGCCTATTTTGGTAATCCTGTTTAGGCCCTTTAGTTTTCATGCTCCCAGTGACCTAGGCCTATTTTGGTTATCCTGTTTAGGCCCTTTAGTTTTCATGCTCCCAGTGACCTAGGCCTATTTTGGTTATCCTGTTTAGGCCCTTTAGTTTTCATGCTCCCAGTGACCTAGGTCTATTTTGGCTATCCTGCTTAGACCCTTTAGTTTTCATGCTTCCAGTGACCTAGGTCTATTTTGGCTATCCTGTTTAGACCTTTAGTTTTCATGCTCCCAGTGACCTAGGCCTATTTTGGCTCTCCTGCTTAGACTCTTTAGTGTTCATGCTTCTAGTGACCTAGGCCTATTTTGGCTATCCTGTTTAGACCCTTTAGTTTTCATGCTCCCAGTGACCTAGGTCTATTTTGGCTATCCTGGTTAGGCCTTTTAGTTTTCATGCTCCCAGTGACCTAGGTCTATTTTGGCTATCCTGGTTAGGCCCTTTAGTTTTCATGCTTCCATTGACCTAGGCCTATTTTGGCTATCCTGCTAAGGCCCTTTAGTTTTCATGCTCCCAGTGACCTAGGCCTATTTTGGCACTCCTGCTTAGAACCTTTAGTTTTCATGCTCCCAGTGACCTAGGCCTATTTTGGCTCTCCTGCTTAGAACCTTTAGTTTTCATGCTCCCAGTGACCTAGGCCTATTTTGGCTATCCTGTTTAGGCCCTTTAGTTTTCATGCTCCCAGTGACCTAGGCCTATTTTGGTTATCCTGTTTAGGCCCTTTAGTTTTCATGCTCCCAGTGACATAGGCCTAATTTGACTATCCTGTTTAGGCCCTTTTGTGTTCATGCTCCCAGTAACCTAGGCCTAATTTGGCTATCCTGCTTAGGCCCTTTAGTTTTCATGATCCCAGTGACCTAGGCCTATTTTGGCTATCCTGCTTAGGCCCTTTAGTATTCACGCTCCCAGTGACCTAGGCCTATTTTGGCCATCCTGCTTAGGCCCTTTTGTTTTCATGCTCCCAGTGACCTAGGCCTATTTTGGCTATCTTGTTTAGGCCCTTTAGTTTTCATGCTCCCAGTGACCTAGGCCTACTTTGGCTATCCTGCTTAGGCCCTGTTGTTTTCATGCTCCCTGTGACCTAGGCCTATTTTAGCTCTCTTGTTTAGGCCCTTTAATTTTCATGCTCCCAGTGACCTAGGCCTATTTTGGCTATCCTACTAAGGCCCTTTAGTTTTCATGCTCCCAGTGACCTAGGCCTATTTCGGCTATCCTGCTAAGGTCCTTTAGTTTTCATGCTCCCAGTGACTTAGGCCTATTTTGGCTATCCTGTTTAGACCCTTTAGTGTTCATGCTCCCAGTGATCTAGGCCTATTTTTGTTATCCTGTTTAGGCCTTTTAGTTTTCATGCTCCCAGTGACCTAGGCCTAATTTGGCTATCCTGCTTAGGCCCTTTAGTTTTCATGCTTCCAGTGACCTAGGCCTATTTTTGCTATCCTGTTTAGACCCTTTAGTTTTCATGATCCCAGTGACCTAGGCCTACTTTGGCTATCCTGCTTAGGCCCTTTTGTTTTCATGCTCCCAGTGACCTAGGCCTATTTTAGCTATCTTGTTTAGGCCCTTTAGTTTTCATGCTCCCAGTGACCTAGGCCTATTTTGGTTATCCTGCTAAGGCCCTTTAGTTTTCATGCTCCCATTGACCTAGGCCTATTTCGGCTATCCTGCTAAGGCCCTTTAGTTTTCATGCTCCCAGTGACTTAGGCCTATTTTGGCTATCCTTTTTAGACCCTTTAGTTTTCATGCTTCCAGTGACCTAGTCCTATTTTGGCTATTCTGCTTAGGCCCTTTAGTTTTCATGCTCCCAGTGACCTAGGCCTATTTTGGCTATCCTGTTTAGGCCCTTTAGATTTCATGCTCCCAGTGACCTAGGCCTATTTTGACTATCCTGTTTAGACCCTTTAGTTTTCATGCTCCCAGTGACCTAGATCTATTTTGGCTATCCTGTTTAGGCCTTTTAGTTTTCATGCTCCCAGTGACCTAGAACTATCTTGGCTATCCTCTTTAGGCCCTTTTGTCTTCATGCTCCCAATGACCTAGGCCTATTTTGGCTATCCTGTTTAGGCTCTTTAGTTTTCATGCTCCCAGTAACCTAAGCCTATTTTGGCTCTCCTGTTTAGACCCTTTAGTTTTCATGCTTCCAGTGACCTAGGCCTACTTTGGCTATCCTGCTTAGGCCCTTTTGTTTTCATGCTCCCAGTGACCTAGGCCTATTTTAGCTATCTTGCTTAGGCCTTTTAGTTTTCATTTTCCCAGTGACCTTGGTCTATTTTGACTATCCTGTTTAGACCCTTTAGTGTTCATGCTCCCAGTGATCTAGGCCTATTTTGGTTATCCTGTTTAGGCCCTTTAGTTTTCATGCTCCCAGTGACCTAGGTCTATTTTGGCTATCCTGTTTGGGCCCTTTAGTTTTCATGCTACCAGTTACCTAGGTCTATGTTGGCTATCCTGCTTCGGCCTTTTAGTTTTCATTTTCCCAGTGACCGTGGTCTATTTTGGCTATCCTGTTTAGACCCTTTAGTGTTCATGCTCCCAGTGACCTAGGCCTATTTTGGCTATCCTGTTTAGGCCTTTTAGTTTTCATGCTCCCAGTGACCTAGGTCTAGTTTGGCTATCCTGTTTAGGCCCTTTAGTCTTCATGCTCCCAGTGACCTAGGCCTATTTTGGTTATCATGTTTAGGCCCTTTAGTTTTCATGCTCCCAGTGACCTAGGCCTATTTTGGTTATCCTGTTTAGGCCCTTTAGTTTTCATGCTCCCAGTAACCTAGGCCTATTTTGGTTATCCTGTTTAGGCCCTTTAGTTTTCATGCTCCCAGTGACCTAGGCCTATTTAAGCTATCCTGTTTAGGCCCTTTAGTTTTCATGCTCCCAGTGACCTAGGCCTAATTTGGCTATCCTACATAGGCCCTTTAGTTTTCATACTTCCAGTGACCTAGGCCTATTTTGGCTATCCTGTTTAGACCCTTTAGTTTTCATGCTCCCAGTGACCTAAGCCTATGTTGGCTATCCTGTTTAGGCCCTTTAATCTTCATGCTCCCAATGACCTAGGCCTATTTTGGCTATCCTGTTTAGGCTCTTTAGTTTTCATGCTCCCAGTGACCTAAGCCTATTTTGGCTCTCCTGATTAGACCCTTTAGTTTTCATGCTTCCAGTGACCTAGGCCTATTTTGGCTATGCTGTTTAGACCTTTTAGTTTTCATGCTCCCAGTGACCTAGGCCTATTTTTGCTCTCCTGCTTAGACCCTTTAGTATTCATGCTTCTAGTGACCTAAGCCTATTTTGGCTATCCTGTTTAGACCCTTTCGTTTTCATGCTCCCAGTGACCTAGGTCTATTTTGGCTATCCTGGTTAGGCCCTTTAGTTTTCATGCTCCCAGTGACCTAGGTCTATTTTGGCTATCCTGGTTAGGCTCTTTAGTTTTCATGCTTCTAGTGACCTAGGCCTATTTTGTCTATCCTGCTAAGGCCCTTTAGGTTTCATGCTCCCAGTGACCTAGGCCTATTTTGGCTATCCTGTTTAGACCCTTTAGTTTTCATGCTCCCAGTTACCTAGGTCTATTTTGGCTATCATGCTTAGGCCTTTTAGTTTTTATTTTCCCAGTGACCTTGGTCTATTTTGGCTATCCTGTTTAGACCCTTTAGTGTTCATGCTCCCAGTGACCTTGGTCTATTTTGACTATCCTGTTTAGACCCTTTAGTGTTCATGCTCCCAGTGACCTAGGCCTATTTTGGTTATCCTGTTTACACCCTTTAGTTTTCATGCTCCCAGTGACCTAGGTCTATTTTGGCTATCCTGTTTAGGCCCTTTAGTTTTCATGCTACCAGTTACCTAGGTCTATTTTGGCTATCCTGCTTCGGCCTTTTAGTTTTCATTTTCCCAGTGACCGTGGTCTATTTTGGCTATCCTGTTTAGACCCTTTAGTGTTCATGCTCCCAGTGACCTAGGCCTATTTTGGCTATCCTGTTTAGGCCTTTTAGTTTTCATGCTCCCAGTGACCTAGGTCTATTTTGGCTATCCTGTTTAGGCCCTTTAGTCTTCATGCTCCCAGTGACCTAGGCCTATTTTGGTTATCCAGTTTAGGCCCTTTAGTTTTCATGCTCCCAGTGACCTAGGCCTATTTTGGTTATCCTGTTTAGGCCCTTTAGTTTTCATGCTCCCAGTGATCTAGGCCTATTTTGGATATCCTGTTTAGGCCCTTTAGTTTTCATGCTCCCAGTGACCTAGGCCTATTTTGGTTATCCTGTTTAGGCCCTTTAGTTTTCATGCTCCCAGTGACCTAGGCCTATTTTGGTTATCCTGTTTAGGCCCTTTAGTTTTCATGCTCCCAGTGACCTAGGCCTATTTTGGCTATCCTGTTTAGGCCCTTTAGTTTTCATGCTCCCAGTGACCTAGGCCTAATTTGGCTATCCTGCTTAGGCCCTTTAGTTTTCATGCTTCCAGTGACCTAGGCCTATTTTTGCTATCCTGTTTAGACCCTTTAGTTTTCATGATCCCAGTGACCTAGGCCTACTTTGGCTATCCTGCTTAGGCCCTTTTGTTTTCATGCTCCCAGTGACCTAGGCCTATTTTAGCTATCTTGTTTAGGCCCTTTAGTTTTCATGCTCCCAGTGACCTAGGCCTATTTTGGTTATCCTGCTAAGGCCCTTTAGTTTTCATGCTCCCAGTGACCTAGGCCTATTTTGGTTATCCTGTTTAGGCCCTTTAGTTTTCATGCTCCCAGTGACCTAGGCCTATTTTGGTTATCCTGCTAAGGCCCTTTAGTTTTCATGCTCCCAGTGACCTAGGTCTATTTTGGCTATCCTGGTTAGGCCCTTTAGTTTTCATGCTTCCTGTGACCTAGGCCTATTTTGGCTATCCTGCTAAGGCCCTTTAATTTTCATGCTCCCAGTGACCTAGGCCTATTTTGGCTCTCCTGCTTAGAATCTTTAGTTTTCATGCTCCCAGTGACCTAGGCCTATTTTGGCTCTCCTGCTTAGAACCTTTAGTTTTCATGCTCCCTGTGACCTAGGCCTAATTTGGCTATCCTGTTTAGGCTCTTTAGTTTTCATGCTCCCAGTGACCTAGGCCTATTTTGGCTATCCTGTTTAGGCCTTTTAGTTTTCATGCTCCCAGTGACCTAGGTCTATTTTGGCTATCCTGTTTAGGCCCTTTAGTCTTCATGCTCCCAGTGACCTAGGCCTATTTTGGTTATCCTGTTTAGGCCCTTTAGTTTTCATGCTCCCAGTGACCTAGGCCTATTTTGGTTATCCTGTTTAGGCCCTTTAGTTTTCATTCTCCCAGTGACCTAGGCCTATTTTGGATATCCTGTTTAGGCCCTTTAGTTTTCATGCTCCCAGTGACCTAGGCCTATTTTGGTTATCCTGTTTAGGCCCTTTAGTTTTCATGCTCCCAGTGACCTAGGCCTATTTTGGTTATCCTGTTTAGGCCCTTTAGTTTTCATGCTCCCAGTGACCTAGGCCTATTTTGGTTATCCTGTTTAGGCCCTTTAGTTTTCATGCTCCCAGTGACCTAGGTCTATTTTGGCTATCCTGCTTAGACCCTTTAGTTTTCATGCTTCCAGTGACCTAGGTCTATTTTGGCTATCCTGTTTAGACCTTTAGTTTTCATGCTCCCAGTGACCTAGGCCTATTTTGGCTCTCCTGCTTAGACTCTTTAGTGTTCATGCTTCTAGTGACCTAGGCCTATTTTGGCTATCCTGTTTAGACCCTTTAGTTTTCATGCTCCCAGTGACCTAGGTCTATTTTGGCTATCCTGGTTAGGCCTTTTAGTTTTCATGCTCCCAGTGACCTAGGTCTATTTTGGCTATCCTGGTTAGGCCCTTTAGTTTTCATGCTTCCATTGACCTAGGCCTATTTTGGCTATCCTGCTAAGGCCCTTTAGTTTTCATGCTCCCAGTGACCTAGGCCTATTTTGGCACTCCTGCTTAGAACCTTTAGTTTTCATGCTCCCAGTGACCTAGGCCTATTTTGGCTCTCCTGCTTAGAACCTTTAGTTTTCATGCTCCCAGTGACCTAGGCCTATTTTGGCTATCCTGTTTAGGCCCTTTAGTTTTCATGCTCCCAGTGACATAGGCCTATTTTGGTTATCCTGTTTAGGCCCTTTCGTTTTCATGCTCCCAGTGACATAGGCCTAATTTGGCTATCCTGTTTAGGCCCTTTTGTGTTCATGCTCCCAGTAACCTAGGCCTAATTTGGCTATCCTGCTTAGGCCCTTTAGTTTTCATGATCCCAGTGACCTAGGCCTATTTTGGCCATCCTGCTTAGGCCCTTTTGTTTTCATGCTCCCAGTGACCTAGGCCTATTTTGGCTATCTTGTTTAGGCCCTTTAGTTTTCATGCTCCCAGTGACCTAGGCCTACTTTGGCTATCCTGCTTAGGCCCTGTTGTTTTCATGCTCCCTGTGACCTAGGCCTATTTTAGCTCTCTTGTTTAGGCCCTTTAGTTTTCATGCTCCCAGTGACCTAGGCCTATTTCGGCTATCCTGCTAAGGTCCTTTAGTTTTCATGCTCCCAGTGACTTAGGCCTATTTTGGCTATCCTGTTTAGACCCTTTAGTGTTCATGCTCCCAGTGATCTAGGCCTATTTTTGTTATCCTGTTTAGGCCTTTTAGTTTTCATGCTCCCAGTGACCTAGGCCTAATTTGGCTATCCTGCTTAGGCCCTTTAGTTTTCATGCTTCCAGTGACCTAGGCCTATTTTTGCTATCCTGTTTAGACCCTTTAGTTTTCATGATCCCAGTGACCTAGGCCTACTTTGGCTATCCTGCTTAGGCCCTTTTGTTTTCATGCTCCCAGTGACCTAGGCCTATTTTAGCTATCTTGTTTAGGCCCTTTAGTTTTCATGCTCCCAGTGACCTAGGCCTATTTTGGTTATCCTGCTAAGGCCCTTTAGTTTTCATGCTCCCATTGACCTAGGCCTATTTCGGCTATCCTGCTAAGGCCCTTTAGTTTTCATGCTCCCAGTGACTTAGGCCTATTTTGGCTATCCTTTTTAGACCCTTTAGTTTTCATGCTTCCAGTGACCTAGTCCTATTTTGGCTATTCTGCTTAGGCCCTTTAGTTTTCATGCTCCCAGTGACCTAGGCCTATTTTGGCTATCCTGTTTAGGCCCTTTAGATTTCATGCTCCCAGTGACCTAGGCCTATTTTGACTATCCTGTTTAGACCCTTTAGTTTTCATGCTCCCAGTGACCTAGATCTATTTTGGCTATCCTGTTTAGGCCTTTTAGTTTTCATGCTCCCAGTGACCTAGAACTATCTTGGCTATCCTGTTTAGGCCCTTTTGTCTTCATGCTCCCAATGACCTAGGCCTATTTTGGCTATCCTGTTTAGGCTCTTTAGTTTTCATGCTCCCAGTAACCTAAGCCTATTTTGGCTCTCCTGTTTAGACCCTTTAGTTTTCATGCTTCCAGTGACCTAGGCCTACTTTGGCTATCCTGCTTAGGCCCTTTTGTTTTCATGCTCCCAGTGACCTAGGCCTATTTTAGCTATCTTGCTTAGGCCTTTTAGTTTTCATTTTCCCAGTGACCTTGGTCTATTTTGACTATCCTGTTTAGACCCTTTAGTGTTCATGCTCCCAGTGATCTAGGCCTATTTTGGTTATCCTGTTTAGGCCCTTTAGTTTTCATGCTCCCAGTGACCTAGGTCTATTTTGGCTATCCTGTTTGGGCCCTTTAGTTTTCATGCTACCAGTTACCTAGGTCTATGTTGGCTATCCTGCTTCGGCCTTTTAGTTTTCATTTTCCCAGTGACCGTGGTCTATTTTGGCTATCCTGTTTAGACCCTTTAGTGTTCATGCTCCCAGTGACCTAGGCCTATTTTGGCTATCCTGTTTAGGCCTTTTAGTTTTCATGCTCCCAGTGACCTAGGTCTAGTTTGGCTATCCTGTTTAGGCCCTTTAGTCTTCATGCTCCCAGTGACCTAGGCCTATTTTGGTTATCATGTTTAGGCCCTTTAGTTTTCATGCTCCCAGTGACCTAGGCCTATTTTGGTTATCCTGTTTAGGCCCTTTAGTTTTCATGCTCCCAGTAACCTAGGCCTATTTTGGTTATCCTGTTTAGGCCCTTTAGTTTTCATGCTCCCAGTGACCTAGGCCTATTTAAGCTATCCTGTTTAGGCCCTTTAGTTTTCATGCTCCCAGTGACCTAGGCCTAATTTGGCTATCCTGCATAGGCCCTTTAGTTTTCATACTTCCAGTGACCTAGGCCTATTTTGGCTATCCTGTTTAGACCCTTTAGTTTTCATGCTCCCAGTGACCTAAGCCTATTTTGGCTATCCTGTTTAGGCCCTTTAATCTTCATGCTCCCAATGACCTAGGCCTATTTTGGCTATCCTGTTTAGGCTCTTTAGTTTTCATGCTCCCAGTGACCTAAGCCTATTTTGGCTCTCCTGATTAGACCCTTTAGTTTTCATGCTTCCAGTGACCTAGGCCTATTTTGGCTATGCTGTTTAGACCTTTTAGTTTTCATGCTCCCAGTGACCTAGGCCTATTTTTGCTCTCCTGCTTAGACCCTTTAGTATTCATGCTTCTAGTGACCTAAGCCTATTTTGGCTATCCTGTTTAGACCCTTTCGTTTTCATGCTCCCAGTGACCTAGGTCTATTTTGGCTATCCTGGTTAGGCCCTTTAGTTTTCATGCTCCCAGTGACCTAGGTCTATTTTGGCTATCCTGGTTAGGCTCTTTAGTTTTCATGCTTCTAGTGACCTAGGCCTATTTTGTCTATCCTGCTAAGGCCCTTTAGGTTTCATGCTCCCAGTGACCTAGGCCTATTTTGGCTATCCTGTTTAGACCCTTTAGTTTTCATGCTCCCAGTTACCTAGGTCTATTTTGGCTATCATGCTTAGGCCTTTTAGTTTTTATTTTCCCAGTGACCTTGGTCTATTTTGGCTATCCTGTTTAGACCCTTTAGTGTTCATGCTCCCAGTGACCTTGGTCTATTTTGACTATCCTGTTTAGACCCTTTAGTGTTCATGCTCCCAGTGACCTAGGCCTATTTTGGTTATCCTGTTTACACCCTTTAGTTTTCATGCTCCCAGTGACCTAGGTCTATTTTGGCTATCCTGTTTAGGCCCTTTAGTTTTCATGCTACCAGTTACCTAGGTCTATTTTGGCTATCCTGCTTCGGCCTTTTAGTTTTCATTTTCCCAGTGACCGTGGTCTATTTTGGCTATCCTGTTTAGACCCTTTAGTGTTCATGCTCCCAGTGACCTAGGCCTATTTTGGCTATCCTGTTTAGGCCTTTTAGTTTTCATGCTCCCAGTGACCTAGGTCTATTTTGGCTATCCTGTTTAGGCCCTTTAGTCTTCATGCTCCCAGTGACCTAGGCCTATTTTGGTTATCCAGTTTAGGCCCTTTAGTTTTCATGCTCCCAGTGACCTAGGCCTATTTTGGTTATCCTGTTTAGGCCCTTTAGTTTTCATGCTCCCAGTGATCTAGGCCTATTTTGGATATCCTGTTTAGGCCCTTTAGTTTTCATGCTCCCAGTGACCTAGGCCTATTTTGGTTATCCTGTTTAGGCCCTTTAGTTTTCATGCTCCCAGTGACCTAGGCCTATTTTGGTTATCCTGTTTAGGCCCTTTAGTTTTCATGCTCCCAGTGACCTAGGCCTATTTTGGCTATCCTGTTTAGGCCCTTTAGTTTTCATGCTCCCAGTGACCTAGGCCTAATTTGGCTATCCTGCTTAGGCCCTTTAGTTTTCATGCTTCCAGTGACCTAGGCCTATTTTTGCTATCCTGTTTAGACCCTTTAGTTTTCATGATCCCAGTGACCTAGGCCTACTTTGGCTATCCTGCTTAGGCCCTTTTGTTTTCATGCTCCCAGTGACCTAGGCCTATTTTAGCTATCTTGTTTAGGCCCTTTAGTTTTCATGCTCCCAGTGACCTAGGCCTATTTTGGTTATCCTGCTAAGGCCCTTTAGTTTTCATGCTCCCATTGACCTAGGCCTATTTCGGCTATCCTGCTAAGGCCCTTTAGTTTTCATGATCCCAGTGACTTAGGCCTATTTTGGCTATCCTTTTTAGACCCTTTAGTTTTCATGCTTCCAGTGACCTAGTCCTATTTTGGCTATTCTGCTTAGGCCCTTTAGTTTTCATGCTCCCAGTGACCTAGGCCTATTTTGGCTATCCTGTTTAGGCCCTTTAGATTTCATGCTCCCAGTGACCTAGGCCTATTTTGACTATCCTGTTTAGACCCTTTAGTTTTCATGCTCCCAGTGACCTAGATCTATTTTGGCTATCCTGTTTAGGCCTTTTAGTTTTCATGCTCCCAGTGACCTAGAACTATCTTGGTTATCCTGTTTAGGCCCTTTTGTCTTCATGCTCCCAATGACCTAGGCCTATTTTGGCTATCCTGTTTAGGCTCTTTAGTTTTCATGCTCCCATTAACCTAAGCCTATTTTGGCTCTCCTGTTTAGACCCTTTAGTTTTCATGCTTCCAGTGACCTAGGCCTACTTTGGCTATCCTGCTTAGGCCCTTTTGTTTTCATGCTCCCAGTGACCTAGGCCTATTTTAGCTATCTTGCTTAGGCCTTTTAGTTTTCATTTTCCCAGTGACCTTGGTCTATTTTGGCTATCCTGTTTAGACCCTTTAGTGTTCATGCTCCCAGTGACCTAGGCTTATTTTGGCTATCCTGTTTAGGCTCTTTAGTTTTCATGCTCCCAGTGACCTTGGTCTATTTTGGTTATCCTGTTTAGGCCCTTTAGTTTTCATGCTCCCAGTGACCTAGGTCTATTTTGGCTATCCTGTTTAGACCCTTTTGTTTTCATGCTTCCAGTGACCTATGCCTATTTTGGCTATCCTGTTTAGACCCTTTAGTTTTCATGCTCCCAGTGACCTAGGCCTATTTTGGCTCTCCTGCTTAGACTCTTTAGTTTTCATGCTTCCAGTGACCTAGGCCTATTTTGGCTATCCTGTTTAGACCCTTTATTTTTCATGCTCCCAGTGACCTAGGTCTATTTTGGCTATCCTGGTTAGGCCCTTTAGTTTTCATGCTTCCTGTGACCTAGGCCTATTTTGGCTATCCTGCTAAGGCCCTTTAGTTTTCATGCTCCCAGTGACCTAGGCCTATTTTGGCTCTCCTGCTTAGAATCTTTAGTTTTCATGCTCCCAGTGACCTAGGCCTATTTTGGCTCTCCTGCTTAGAACCTTTAGTTTTCATGCTCCCTGTGACCTAGGCCTAATTTGGCTATCCTGTTTAGGCTCTTTAGTTTTCATGCTCCCAGTGACCTAGGCCTATTTTGGCTATCCTGTTTAGGCCTTTTAGTTTTCATGCTCCCAGTGACCTAGGTCTATTTTGGCTATCCTGTTTAGGCCCTTTAGTCTTCATGCTCCCAGTGACCTAGGCCTATTTTGGTTATCCTGTTTAGGCCCTTTAGTTTTCATGCTCCCAGTGACCTAGGCCTATTTTGGTTATCCTGTTTAGGCCCTTTAGTTTTCATTCTCCCAGTGACCTAGGCCTATTTTGGATATCCTGTTTAGGCCCTTTAGTTTTCATGCTCCCAGTGACCTAGGCCTATTTTGGTTATCCTGTTTAGGCCCTTTAGTTTTCATGCTCCCAGTGACCTAGGCCTATTTTGGTTATCCTGTTTAGGCCCTTTAGTTTTCATGCTCCCAGTGACCTAGGCCTATTTTGGTTATCCTGTTTAGGCCCTTTAGTTTTCATGCTCCCAGTGACCTAGGTCTATTTTGGCTATCCTGCTTAGACCCTTTAGTTTTCATGCTTCCAGTGACCTAGGTCTATTTTGGCTATCCTGTTTAGACCTTTAGTTTTCATGCTCCCAGTGACCTAGGCCTATTTTGGCTCTCCTGCTTAGACTCTTTAGTGTTCATGCTTCTAGTGACCTAGGCCTATTTTGGCTATCCTGTTTAGACCCTTTAGTTTTCATGCTCCCAGTGACCTAGGTCTATTTTGGCTATCCTGGTTAGGCCTTTTAGTTTTCATGCTCCCAGTGACCTAGGTCTATTTTGGCTATCCTGGTTAGGCCCTTTAGTTTTCATGCTTCCATTGACCTAGGCCTATTTTGGCTATCCTGCTAAGGCCCTTTAGTTTTCATGCTCCCAGTGACCTAGGCCTATTTTGGCACTCCTGCTTAGAACCTTTAGTTTTCATGCTCCCAGTGACCTAGGCCTATTTTGGCTCTCCTGCTTAGAACCTTTAGTTTTCATGCTCCCAGTGACCTAGGCCTATTTTGGCTATCCTGTTTAGGCCCTTTAGTTTTCATGCTCCCAGTGACCTAGGCCTATTTTGGTTATCCTGTTTAGGCCCTTTAGTTTTCATGCTCCCAGTGACATAGGCCTAATTTGGCTATCCTGTTTAGGCCCTTTTGTGTTCATGCTCCCAGTAACCTAGGCCTAATTTGGCTATCCTGCTTAGGCCCTTTAGTTTTCATGATCCCAGTGACCTAGGCCTATTTTGGCTATCCTGCTTAGGCCCTTTAGTATTCACGCTCCCAGTGACCTAGGCCTATTTTGGCCATCCTGCTTAGGCCCTTTTGTTTTCATGCTCCCAGTGACCTAGGCCTATTTTGGCTATCTTGTTTAGGCCCTTTAGTTTTCATGCTCCCAGTGACCTAGGCCTACTTTGGCTATCCTGCTTAGGCCCTGTTGTTTTCATGCTCCCTGTGACCTAGGCCTATTTTAGCTCTCTTGTTTAGGCCCTTTAGTTTTCATGCTCCCAGTGACCTAGGCCTATTTTGGCTATCCTACTAAGGCCCTTTAGTTTTCATGCTCCCAGTGACCTAGGCCTATTTCGGCTATCCTGCTAAGGTCCTTTAGTTTTCATGCTCCCAGTGACTTAGGCCTATTTTGGCTATCCTGTTTAGACCCTTTAGTGTTCATGCTCCCAGTGATCTAGGCCTATTTTTGTTATCCTGTTTAGGCCTTTTAGTTTTCATGCTCCCAGTGACCTAGGTCTATTTTGGCTATCCTGTTTAGGCCCTTTAGTTTTCATGCTACCAGTTACCTAGGTCTATTTTGGCTATCCTGCTTAGGCCCTTTTAGTTTTCATGCTCCCAGTGACCGTGGTCTATTTTGGCTATCCTGTTTAGACCCTTTAGTGTTCATGCTCCCAGTTACCTAGACCTATTTTGGCTATCCTGTTTAGGCCTTTTAATTTTCATGCTCCCAGTGACCTAGGTCTATTTTGGCTATCCTGTTTAGGCCCTTTAGTTTTCATGCTCCCAATGACCTAGGCCTATTTTGGTTATCCTGTTTAGGCCCTTTAGTTTTCAAGCTTCCAGTGACCTAGGCCTATTTTGGCTATCCTGTTTAGACCCTTTAGTTTTCATGCTCCCAGTGACCTAGGCCTATTTTGGTTATCCTGTTTAGGCCCTTTATTTTTCATGCTCCCAGTGACCTAGGTCTATTTTGGCTATCCTGTTTAGGCCCTTTAGTTTTCATGCTCCCAGTGACCTAGGCCTAATTTGGCTATCCTGTATAAGCCCTTTAGTTTTCATGCTCCCAGTGACCTAAGCCTATTTTGGTTATCCTGTTTAGGCCCTTTAGTTTTCATGCTCCCAGTGACCTAGTCCAATTTTGGCTATCCTGCTTAGGCCCTTTAGTTTTCATGCTCCCAGTGACCTAGGCCTATTTTGGTTATCCTGTTTAGGCCCTTTAGTTTTCATGCTCCCAGTGACCTAGGCCTAATTTGGCTATCCTTCTTAGGCCCTTTAGTTTTAATGCTCCCAGTGACCTAGGCCTAATTTGGCTATCCTGTTTAGGCCCTTTAGTTTTCATGCTCCCAGTGATCTAGGCCTATTTTGGCTATACTGTTTAGGCCCTTTAGTTTTCATGCTCCCAGTGACCTAGGCCTATTTTGGTTATCCTGTTTAGGCCCTTTAGTTTACATGCTCCCAGTGACCTAGGCCTAATTTGGCTATCCTTCTTAGGCCCTTTAGGTTTCATGCTCCCAGTGACCTAGGCCTAATTTGGCTATCCTGTTTAGGCCCTTTAGTTTTCATGCTCCCAGTAATCTAGGCCTATTTTGGGTATCCTGTTTAGGCCCTTTAGTTTTCATGCTCCCAGTGACCTAGGCCTATTTTGGTTATCCTGTTTAGGCCCTTTAGTTTACATGCTCCCAGTGACCTAGGCCTAATTTGGCTATCCTTTTTAGGCCCTTTAGGTTTCATGCTCCCAGTGACCTAGGCCTAATTTGGCTATCCTGTTTAGGCCCTTTAGTTTTCATGCTCCCAGTGATCTAGGCCTATTTTGGCTATCCTGTTTAGGCCCTTTAGTTTTCATGCTCCCAGTGACCTAGGCCTATTTTGGTTATCCTGTTTAGCCCTTTAGTTTACATGCTCCCAGTGACCTAGGCCTAATTTGGCTATCCTTCTTAGGCCCTTTAGGTTTCATGCTCCCAGTGACCTAGGCCTAATTTGGCTATCCTGTTTAGGCCCTTTAGTTTTCATGCTCCCAGTGATCTAGGCCTATTTTGGCTATCCTGTTTAGGCCCTTTAGTTTTCATGCTCCCAGTGACCTAGGCCTATTTTGGCTATCCTGTTTAGGCCCTTTAGTTTTCATGCTCCCAGTGACCTAGGCCTATTTTGGCTATCCTGTTTAGGCCCTTTAGTTTTCATGCTCCCAGTGACCTAGGCCTATTTTGGCTATCCTGTTTAGGCCCTTTAGTTTTCATGCTCCCAGTGACCTAGGCCTATTTTGGCTATCCTGTTTAGGCCCTTTAGTTTTCATGCTCCCAGTCACCTAGTCCTATTTTGGCTATCCTGTTTAGGCCCTTTAGTTTTCATGCTCCCAGTGACCTAGGCCTATTTTGGCTATCCTGTTTAGGCCCTTTAGTTTTCATGCTCCCAGTCACCTAGTCCTATTTTGGCTATCCTGTTTAGGCCCTTTAGTTTTCATGCTCCCAGTGACCTAGGCCTATTTTGGCTATCCTCTTTAGGCCCTTTAGTTTTCATGCTCCCAGTCACCTAGTCCTATTTTGGCTATCCTGTTTAGGCCCTTTAGTTTTCATGCTCCCAGTGACCTAGGTCTATTTTGGCTATCCTGTTTAGGCCTTTAGTTTTCATGCTCCCAGTGACCTAGGCCTATTTTGGCTATCCTGTTTAGGCTCTTTAGTTTTCATGCTCCCAGTCACCTAGTCCTATTTTGGCTATCCTGTTTAGGCCCTTTAGTTTTCATGCTCCCAGTGACCTAGGCCTATTTTGGCTATCCTGTTTAGGCCTTTAGTTTTCATGCTCCCAGTGACCTAGGCCTATTTTGGCTATCCTGTTTAGGCCCTTTAGTTTTCATGCTCCCAGTGACCTAGTCCTAATTTGGCTATCCTGTTTAGGCCCTTTAGTTTTCATGCTCCCAGTGACCTAGGCCTATTTTGGTTATCCTGTTTAGGCCCTTTAGTTTTCATGCTCCCAGTGACCTAGGCCTATTTTGGCTATCCTGTTTAGGCCCTTTAGTTTTCATGCTCCCAGTGACCTAGTCCTATTTTGGCTATCCTGTTTAGGCCCTTTAGTTTTCATGCTCCCAGTCACCTAGTCCTATTTTGGCTATCCTGTTTAGGCCCTTTAGTTTTCATGCTCCCAGTGACCTAGGCCTATTTTGGCTATCCTGTTTAGGCCCTTTAGTTTTCATGCTCCCAGTGACCTAGTCCTATTTTGGCTATCCTGTTTAGGCCCTTTAGTTTTCATGCTCCCAGTGACCTAGGCCTATTTTGGCTATCCTGTTTAGGCCCTTTAGTTTTCATGCTCCCAGTGACCTAGGCCTATTTTGGCTATCCTGTTTAGGCCCTTTAGTTTTCATGCTCCCAGTTACCTAGTCCTATTTTGGCTATCCTGTTTAGGCCCTTTAGTTTTCATGCTCCCAGTGACCTAGTCCTATTTTGGCTATCCTGTTTAGGCCCTTTAGTTTTCATGCTCCCAGTGACCTAGTCCTATTTTGGCTATCCTGTTTAGGCCCTTTAGTTTTCATGCTCCCAGTGACCTAGTCCTATTTTGGCTATCCTGTTTAGGCCCTTTAGTTTTCATGCTCCCAGTGACCTAGTCCTATTTTGGCTATCCTGTTTAGGCCCTTTAGTTTTCATGCTCCCAGTGACCTAGTCCTATTTTGGCTATCCTGTTTAGGCCCTTTAGTTTTCATGCTCCCAGTGACCTAGTCCTATTTTGGCTATCCTGTTTAGACCCTTTAGTTTTCATGCTCCCAGTTATAGAGGCCTATTTTGGCTATCCTGTTTAGACCCTTTAGTTTTCATGCTCCCAGTGACCTAGTCCTATTTTGGCTATCCTGTTTAGGCCCTTTAGTTTTCATGATCCCAGTGACCTAGTCCTATTTTGGCTATCCTGTTTAGACCCTTTAGTTTTCATGCTCCCAGTGATCTAGGCCTATTTTGGCTATCCTGTTTAGGCTCTTTAGTTTTCATGCTCCCAGTCACCTAGTCCTATTTTGGCTATCCTGTTTAGGCCCTTTAGTTTTCATGCTCCTAGTTACCTAGTCCTATTTTGGCTATCCTGTTTAGGCCCTTTAGTTTTCATGCTCCCAGTGACCTAGTCCTATTTTGGCTATCCTGTTTAGGCCCTTTAGTTTTCATGCTCCCAGTGACCTAGTCCTATTTTGGCTATCCTGTTTAGACCCTTTAGTTTTCATGCTCCCAGTTACCTAGTCCTATTTTGGCTATCCTGTTTAGGCCCTTTAGTTTTCATGCTCCCAGTGACCTAGTCCTATTTTGGCTATCCTGTTTAGGCCCTTTAGTTTTCATGCTCCCAGTGACCTAGTCCTATTTTGGCTATCCTGTTTAGGCCCTTTAGTTTTCATGCTCCCAGTGACCTAGTCCTATTTTGGCTATCCTGTTTAGACTCTTTAGTTTTCATGCTCCCAGTGACCTAGGTCTATTTTGGCTATCCTGTTTAGGCCCTTTAGTTTTCATGCTCCCAGTGACCTAGTCCTATTTTGGCTATCCTGTTTAGGCCCTTTAGTTTTCATGCTCCCAGTTACCTAGTCCTATTTTGGCTATCCTGTTTAGGCCCTTTAGTTTTCATGCTCCCAGTGACCTAGTCCTATTTTGGCTATCCTGTTTAGGCCCTTTAGTTTTCATGCTCCCAGTGACCTAGTCCTATTTTGGCTAACCTGTTTAGGCCCTTTAGTTTTCATGCTCCCAGTGACCTAGGCCTATTTTGGCTATCCTGTTTAGACCCTTTAGTTTTCATGCCCCCAGTTACCTAGTCCTATTTTGGCTATCCTGTTTAGGCCCTTTAGTTTTCATGCTCCCAGTGACCTAGGTCTATTTTGGCTATCCTGTTTAGGCCCTTTAGTTTTCATGCTCCCAGTTACCTAGTCCTATTTTGGCTATCCTGTTTAGGCCCTTTAGTTTTCATGCTCCCAGTGATCTAGGCCTATTTTGGCTATCCTGTTTAGGCCCTTTAGTTTTCATGCTCCCAGTTACCTAGTCCTATTTTGGCTATCCTGTTTAGGCCCTTTAGTTTTCATGCTCCCAGTCACCTAGTCCTATTTTGGCTATCCTGTTTAGGCCCTTTAGTTTTCATGCTCCCAGTCACCTAGTCCTATTTTGGCTATCCTGTTTAGGCCCTTTAGTTTTCATGCTCCCAGTGACCTAGTCCTATTTTGGCTATCCTGTTTAGGCCCTTTAGTTTTCATGCTCCCACTCACCTAGTCCTATTTTGGCTATCCTGTTTAGACCCTTTAGTTTTCATGCTCCCAGTGATCTAGGCCTATTTTGGCTATCCTGTTTAGGCCCTTTAGTTTTCATGCTCCCAGTCACCTAGTCCTATTTTGTCTATCCTGTTTAGACCCTTTAGTTTTCATGCTCCCAGTGACCTAGTCCTATTTTGGCTATCCTGTTTAGGCCCTTTAGTTTTCATGCTCCCAGTCACCTAGTCCTATTTTGGCTATCCTGTTTAGACCCTTTAGTTTTCATGCTCCCAGTGATCTAGGCCTATTTTGGCTATCCTGTTTAGGCCCTTTAGTTTTCATGCTCCCAGTCACCTAGTCCTATTTTGGCTATCCTGTTTAGACCCTTTAGTTTTCATGCTCCCAGTGATATAGGCCTATTTTGGCTATCCTGTTTAGGCCCTTTAGTTTTCATGCTCCCAGTGACCTAGGCCTATTTTGGCTATCCTGCTTAGGCCCTTTAGTTTTCATGCTCCCAGTCACCTAGTCCTATTTTGGCTATCCTGTTTAGGCCCTTTAGTTTTCATGCTCCCAGTGACCTAGTCCTATTTTGGCTATCCTGTTTAGGCCCTTTAGTTTTCATGCTCCCAGTCACCTAGTCCTATTTTGGCTATCCTGTTTAGGCCCTTTAGTTTTCATGCTCCCAGTGACCTAGTCCTATTTTGGCTATCCTGTTTAGGCCCTTTAGTTTTCATGCTTCCAGTGACCTAGTCCTATTTTGGCTATCCTGTTTAGACCCTTTAGTTTTCATGCTCCCAGTTACCTAGTCCTATTTTGGCTATCCTGTTTAGGCCCTTTAGTTTTCATGCTCCCAGTGACCTAGGCCTAATTTGGCTATCCTGTTTAGGCCTTTAGTTTTCATGCTCACAGTGACCTAGGCCTATTTTGGCTATCCTGTTTAGGCCCTTTAGTTTTCATGCTCCCAGTGACCTAGTCCTAATTTGGCTATCCTGTTTAGGCCCTTTAGTTTTCATGCTCCCAGTGACCTAGGCCTATTTTGGTTATCCTGTTTAGGCCCTTTAGTTTTCATGCTCCCAGTGACCTAGGCCTATTTTGGCTATCCTGTTTAGGCCCTTTAGTTTTCATGCTCCCAGTGACCTAGTCCTATTTTGGCTATCCTGTTTAGGCCCTTTAGTTTTCATGCTCCCAGTCACCTAGTCCTATTTTGGCTATCCTGTTTAGGCCCTTTAGTTTTCATGCTCCCAGTGACCTAGGCCTATTTTGGCTATCCTGTTTAGGCCCTTTAGTTTTCATGCTCCCAGTGACCTAGTCCTATTTTGGCTATCCTGTTTAGGCCCTTTAGTTTTCATGCTCCCAGTGACCTAGGCCTATTTTGGCTATCCTGTTTAGGCCCTTTAGTTTTCATGCTCCCAGTGACCTAGGCCTATTTTGGCTATCCTGTTTAGGCCCTTTAGTTTTCATGCTCCCAGTTACCTAGTCCTATTTTGGCTATCCTGTTTAGGCCCTTTAGTTTTCATGCTCCCAGTGACCTAGTCCTATTTTGGCTATCCTGTTTAGGCCCTTTAGTTTTCATGCTCCCAGTGACCTAGTCCTATTTTGGCTATCCTGTTTAGGCCCTTTAGTTTTCATGCTCCCAGTGACCTAGTCCTATTTTGGCTATCCTGTTTAGGCCCTTTAGTTTTCATGCTCCCAGTGACCTAGTCCTATTTTGGCTATCCTGTTTAGGCCCTTTAGTTTTCATGCTCCCAGTGACCTAGTCCTATTTTGGCTATCCTGTTTAGGCCCTTTAGTTTTCATGCTCCCAGTGACCTAGTCCTATTTTGGCTATCCTGTTTAGACCCTTTAGTTTTCATGCTCCCAGTTATAGAGGCCTATTTTGGCTATCCTGTTTAGACCCTTTAGTTTTCATGCTCCCAGTGACCTAGTCCTATTTTGGCTATCCTGTTTAGGCCCTTTAGTTTTCATGATCCCAGTGACCTAGTCCTATTTTGGCTATCCTGTTTAGACCCTTTAGTTTTCATGCTCCCAGTGATCTAGGCCTATTTTGGCTATCCTGTTTAGGCTCTTTAGTTTTCATGCTCCCAGTCACCTAGTCCTATTTTGGCTATCCTGTTTAGGCCCTTTAGTTTTCATGCTCCTAGTTACCTAGTCCTATTTTGGCTATCCTGTTTAGGCCCTTTAGTTTTCATGCTCCCAGTGACCTAGTCCTATTTTGGCTATCCTGTTTAGGCCCTTTAGTTTTCATGCTCCCAGTGACCTAGTCCTATTTTGGCTATCCTGTTTAGACCCTTTAGTTTTCATGCTCCCAGTTACCTAGTCCTATTTTGGCTATCCTGTTTAGGCCCTTTAGTTTTCATGCTCCCAGTGACCTAGTCCTATTTTGGCTATCCTGTTTAGGCCCTTTAGTTTTCATGCTCCCAGTGACCTAGTCCTATTTTGGCTATCCTGTTTAGGCCCTTTAGTTTTCATGCTCCCAGTGAACTAGTCCTATTTTGGCTATCCTGTTTAGACTCTTTAGTTTTCATGCTCCCAGTGACCTAGGTCTATTTTGGCTATCCTGTTTAGGCCCTTTAGTTTTCATGCTCCCAGTGACCTAGTCCTATTTTGGCTATCCTGTTTAGGCCCTTTAGTTTTCATGCTCCCAGTTACCTAGTCCTATTTTGGCTATCCTGTTTAGGCCCTTTAGTTTTCATGCTCCCAGTGACCTAGTCCTATTTTGGCTATCCTGTTTAGGCCCTTTAGTTTTCATGCTCCCAGTGACCTAGTCCTATTTTGGCTATCCTGTTTAGGCCCTTTAGTTTTCATGCTCCCAGTGACCTAGGCCTATTTTGGCTATCCTGTTTAGACCCTTTAGTTTTCATGCCCCCAGTTACCTAGTCCTATTTTGGCTATCCTGTTTAGGCCCTTTAGTTTTCATGCTCCCAGTGACCTAGGTCTATTTTGGCTATCCTGTTTAGGCCCTTTAGTTTTCATGCTCCCAGTTACCTAGTCCTATTTTGGCTATCCTGTTTAGGCCCTTTAGTTTTCATGCTCCCAGTGATCTAGGCCTATTTTGGCTATCCTGTTTAGGCCCTTTAGTTTTCATGCTCCCAGTTACCTAGTCCTATTTTGGCTATCCTGTTTAGGCCCTTTAGTTTTCATGCTCCCAGTCACCTAGTCCTATTTTGGCTATCCTGTTTAGGCCCTTTAGTTTTCATGCTCCCAGTGACCTAGTCCTATTTTGGCTATCCTGTTTAGGCCCTTTAGTTTTCATGCTCCCAGTGACCTAGTCCTAATTTGGCTATCCTGTTTAGGCCCTTTAGTTTTCATGCTCCCAGTCACCTAGTCCTATTTTGGCTATCCTGTTTAGACCCTTTAGTTTTCATGCTCCCAGTGATCTAGGCCTATTTTGGCTATCCTGTTTAGGCCCTTTAGTTTTCATGCTCCCAGTCACCTAGTCCTATTTTGTCTATCCTGTTTAGACCCTTTAGTTTTCATGCTCCCAGTGACCTAGTCCTATTTTGGCTATCCTGTTTAGGCCCTTTAGTTTTCATGCTCCCAGTCACCTAGTCCTATTTTGGCTATCCTGTTTAGACCCTTTAGTTTTCTTGCTCCCAGTGATCTAGGCCTATTTTGGCTATCCTGTTTAGGCCCTTTAGTTTTCATGCTCCCAGTCACCTAGTCCTATTTTGGCTATCCTGTTTAGACCCTTTAGTTTTCATGCTCCCAGTGATATAGGCCTATTTTGGCTATCCTGTTTAGGCCCTTTAGTTTTCATGCTCCCAGTTACCTAGTCCTATTTTGGCTATCCTGTTTAGGCCCTTTAGTTTTCATGCTCCCAGTGACCTAGGCCTATTTTGGCTATCCTGCTTAGGCCCTTTAGTTTTCATGCTCCCAGTCACCTAGTCCTATTTTGGCTATCCTGTTTAGGCCCTTTAGTTTTCATGCTCCCAGTGACCTAGTCCTATTTTGGCTATCCTGTTTAGGCCCTTTAGTTTTCATGCTCCCAGTCACCTAGTCCTATTTTGGCTATCCTGTTTAGGCCCTTTAGTTTTCATGCTCCCAGTGACCTAGTCCTATTTTGGCTATCCTGTTTAGGCCCTTTAGTTTTCATGCTTCCAGTGACCTAGTCCTATTTTGGCTATCCTGTTTAGACCCTTTAGTTTTCATGCTCCCAGTTACCTAGTCCTATTTTGGCTATCCTGTTTAGGCCCTTTAGTTTTCATGCTCCCAGTGACCTAGGCCTAATTTGGCTATCCTGTTTAGGCCCTTTAGTTTTCATGCTCACAGTGACCTAGGCCTATTTTGGCTATCCTGTTTAGGCCCTTTAGTATTCATGCTCCCAGTCACCTAGTCCTATTTTGGCTATCCTGTTTAGGCCCTTTAGTTTTCATGCTCCCAGTTACCTAGTCCTAATTTGGCTATCCTGTTTAGGCCCTTTAGTTTTCATGCTCCCAGTCACCTAGTCCTATTTTGGCTATCCTGTTTAGACCCTTTAGTTTTCATGCTCCCAGTGATCTAGGCCTATTTTGGCTATCCTGTTTAGGCCCTTTAGTTTTCATGCTCCCAGTCACCTAGTCCTATTTTGGCTATCCTGTTTAGACCCTTTAGTTTTCATGCTCCCAGTGACCTAGTCCTATTTTGGCTATCCTGTTTAGGCCCTTTAGTTTTCATGCTCCCAGTCACCTAGTCCTATTTTGGCTATCCTGCTTAGACCCTTTAGTTTTCATGCTCCCAGTGATCTAGGCCTATTTTGGCTATCCTGTTTAGGCCCTTTAGTTTTCATGCTCCCTGTCACCTAGTCCTATTTTGGCTATCCTGTTTAGACCCTTTAGTTTTCATGCTCCCAGTGATCTAGTCCTATTTTGGCTATCCTGTTTAGGCCCTTTAGTTTTCATGCTCCCAGATACCTAGTCCTATTTTGGCTATCCTGTTTAGGCCCTTTAGTTTTCATGCTCCCAGTGACCTAGGCCTATTTTGGCTATCCTGTTTAGGCCCTTTAGTTTTCATCCTCCCAGTCACCTAGTCCTATTTTGGCTATCCTGTTTAGGCCCTTTAGTTTTCATGCTCCCAGTGACCTAGTCCTATTTTGGCTATCCTGTTTAGGCCCTTTAGTTTTCATGATCCCAGTCACCTAGTCCTATTTTGGCTATCCTGTTTAGGCCCTTTAGTTTTCATGCTCCCAGTGACCTAGTCCTATTTTGGCTATCCTGTTTAGGCCCTTTAGTTGTCATGCTCCCAGTGACCTAGTCCTATTTTGGCTATCCTGTTTAGACCCTTTAGTTTTCATGCTCCCAGTTACCTAGTCCTATTTTGGCTATCCTGTTTAGGCCCTTTAGTTTTCATGCTCCCAGTGACCTAGGCCTAATTTGGCTATCCTGTTTAGGCCCTTTAGTTTTCATGCTCCCAGTGACCTAGGCCTATTTTGGCTATCCTGTTTAGACCCTTTAGTTTTCATGCCCCCAGTTACCTAGTCCTATTTTGGCTATCCTGTTTAGGCCCTTTAGTTTTCATGCTCCCAGTGACCTAGGTCTATTTTGGCTATCCTGTTTAGGCCCTTTAGTTTTCATGCTCCCAGTTACCTAGTCCTATTTTGGCTATCCTGTTTAGGCCCTTTAGTTTTCATGCTCCCAGTGATCTAGGCCTATTTTGGCTATCCTGTTTAGGCCCTTTAGTTTTCATGCTCCCAGTTACCTAGTCCTATTTTGGCTATCCTGTTTAGGCCCTTTAGTTTTCATGCTCCCAGTCACCTAGTCCTATTTTGGCTATCCTGTTTAGGCCCTTTAGTTTTCATGCTCCCAGTGACCTAGTCCTATTTTGGCTATCCTGTTTAGGCCCTTTAGTTTTCATGCTCCCAGTGACCTAGTCCTATTTTGGCTATCCTGTTTAGGCCCTTTAGTTTTCATGCTCCCAGTCACCTAGTCCTATTTTGGCTATCCTGTTTAGACCCTTTAGTTTTCATGCTCCCAGTGATCTAGGCCTATTTTGGCTATCCTGTTTAGGCCCTTTAGTTTTCATGCTCCCAGTCACCTAGTCCTATTTTGTCTATCCTGTTTAGACCCTTTAGTTTTCATGCTCCCAGTGACCTAGTCCTATTTTGGCTATCCTGTTTAGGCCCTTTAGTTTTCATGCTCCCAGTCACCTAGTCCTATTTTGGCTATCCTGTTTAGACCCTTTAGTTTTCATGCTCCCAGTGATCTAGGCCTATTTTGGCTATCCTGTTTAGGCCCTTTAGTTTTCATGCTCCCAGTCACCTAGTCCTATTTTGGCTATCCTGTTTAGACCCTTTAGTTTTCATGCTCCCAGTGATATAGGCCTATTTTGGCTATCCTGTTTAGGCCCTTTAGTTTTCATGCTCCCAGTTACCTAGTCCTATTTTGGCTATCCTGCTTAGGCCCTTTAGTTTTCATGCTCCCAGTGACCTAGGCCTATTTTGGCTATCCTGTTTAGGCCCTTTAGTTTTCATGCTCCCAGTCACCTAGTCCTATTTTGGCTATCCTGTTTAGGCCCTTTAGTTTTCATGCTCCCAGTGACCTAGTCCTATTTTGGCTATCCTGTTTAGGCCCTTTAGTTTTCATGCTCCCAGTCACCTAGTCCTATTTTGGCTATCCTGTTTAGGCCCTTTAGTTTTCATGCTCCCAGTGACCTAGTCCTATTTTGGCTATCCTGTTTAGGCCCTTTAGTTTTCATGCTTCCAGTGACCTAGTCCTATTTTGGCTATCCTGTTTAGACCCTTTAGTTTTCATGCTCCCAGTTACCTAGTCCTATTTTGGCTATCCTGTTTAGGCCCTTTAGTTTTCATGCTCCCAGTGACCTAGGCCTAATTTGGCTATCCTGTTTAGGCCCTTTAGTTTTCATGCTCACAGTGACCTAGGCCTATTTTGGCTATCCTGTTTAGGCCCTTTAGTTTTCATGCTCCCAGTCACCTAGTCCTATTTTGGCTATCCTGTTTAGGCCCTTTAGTTTTCATGCTCCCAGTTACCTAGTCCTAATTTGGCTATCCTGTTTAGGCCCTTTAGTTTTCATGCTCCCAGTCACCTAGTCCTATTTTGGCTATCCTGTTTAGACCCTTTAGTTTTCATGCTCCCAGTGATCTAGGCCTATTTTGGCTATCCTGTTTAGGCCCTTTAGTTTTCATGCTCCCAGTCACCTAGTCCTATTTTGGCTATCCTGTTTAGACCCTTTAGTTTTCATGCTCCCAGTGACCTAGTCCTATTTTGGCTATCCTGTTTAGGCCCTTTAGTTTTCATGCTCCCAGTCACCTAGTCCTATTTTGGCTATCCTGCTTAGACCCTTTAGTTTTCATGCTCCCAGTGATCTAGGCCTATTTTGGCTATCCTGTTTAGGCCCTTTAGTTTTCATGCTCCCTGTCACCTAGTCCTATTTTGGCTATCCTGTTTAGACCCTTTAGTTTTCATGCTCCCAGTGATCTAGTCCTATTTTGGCTATCCTGTTTAGGCCCTTTAGTTTTCATGCTCCCAGTTACCTAGTCCTATTTTGGCTATCCTGTTTAGGCCCTTTAGTTTTCATGCTCCCAGTGACCTAGGCCTATTTTGGCTATCCTGTTTAGGCCCTTTAGTTTTCATCCTCCCAGTCACCTAGTCCTATTTTGGCTATCCTGTTTAGGCCCTTTAGTTTTCATGCTCCCAGTGACCTAGTCCTATTTTGGCTATCCTGTTTAGGCCCTTTAGTTTTCATGATCCCAGTCACCTAGTCCTATTTTGGCTATCCTGTTTAGGCCCTTTAGTTTTCATGCTCCCAGTGACCTAGTCCTATTTTGGCTATCCTGTTTAGGCCCTTTAGTTGTCATGCTCCCAGTGACCTAGTCCTATTTTGGCTATCCTGTTTAGACCCTTTAGTTTTCATGCTCCCAGTTACCTAGTCCTATTTTGGCTATCCTGTTTAGGCCCTTTAGTTTTCATGCTCCCAGTGACCTAGGCCTAATTTGGCTATCCTGTTTAGGCCCTTTAGTTTTCATGCTCCCAGTGACCTAGGCCTATTTTGGCTATCCTGTTTAGGCCCTTTAGTTTTCATGCTCCCAGTCACCTAGTCCTATTTTGGCTATCCTGTTTAGGCCCTTTAGTTTTCATGCTCCCAGTTACCTAGTCCTAATTTGGCTATCCTGTTTAGGCCCTTTAGTTTTAATGCTCCCAGTCACCTAGTCCTATTTTGGCTATCCTGTTTAGGCCCTTTAGTTTTCATGCTCCCAGTCACCTAGTCCTATTTGGGCTATCCTGTTTAGGCCCTTTAGTTTTCATGCTCCCAGTTACCTAGTCCTATTTTGGCTATCCTGTTTAGACCCTTTAGTTTTCATGCTCCCAGTGATCTAGGCCTATTTTGGCTATCCTGTTTAGGCCCTTTAGTTTTCATGCTCCCAGTGATCTAGGCCTATTTTGGCTATCCTGTTTAGGCCCTTTAGTTTTCATGCTCCCAGTCACCTAGTCCTATTTTGGCTATCCTGTTTAGGCCCTTTAGTTTTCATGCTCCCAGTGATCTAGGCCTATTTTGGCTATCCTGTTTAGGCTCTTTTTTTTCATGCTCCCATAGACTTTTAAATTAGTTTGCTCTAAAATATTTTGACTTAGAGCGTCCCTCATGAAGGTCATTCCAGAAACGCGTCGTGGGCACTAAATTTGATATCTACGTTTTTATTATTATATATTGTTTAACTTGTTATCGTCCTAAATATAGCTTTAGATATTGATCGCTGGACGTTAACGAATACTCACATAATGAATACATGATTTTCTCTATATATCATCCTTTTCGTTGAATAAAATATGTATAGATCTAAATTCGTCTTTGTATTTAAGTAACAAAATGCATAAATGGTCGGATATATTTTATCATGTTTTTTTTTAATTCTTATTACGTCACGATTATGATTCATGCATTTATTCAATATCATAATGGACTGGTTATATGGGAAATATATAAAAGAAATATTAACATACGAGGAGTTGTACTTTCCATTTTCCATTATTAATATCCTAGTTGTATTTTCTATTTTACATTTCTTTATTATATTATGACTGGGAAGAGACGATGCACTTTTGATAAAGTATTTGTCTATAAACAAGACAATAGTACATTTATTGTCTTATTCTATCTTTAGCTTTGTTCATAGCAATATGTATGCAGTTTGCAAATCATTTTCACTACGTTTAATATTTAATAATGTCCAGTTTGTAAATACCCACATAATCACTACCTATGTTAAAATGATACAGCTTAATGCTAGTAAAATGTACCCTAACGTGGTAATAGAATGGAAACACTTTTATCTGAATGGCCTCGTTTGGTCTTTTGACTTAAATATCGAACTTTTTATCTAAGAGGGCAGGAAAGCGAGCGGTCATGTATGTATATTAGGGATATTGATCTAAATCAATAATTTTTCTATAGGACTTTTGAACTGTTCCGACAGTGTGGTATTTTTGTTTTATTTTTCCCATGTCTGACTTGGATTCTCATGATGAATGCCATGGAAGGAAACATGAGACCACAAAATAAGAAGGCTGTATACATAAAACGTTTCAAGTGGTTTTGTGTAGTCGCTGGTGGACGTAAACGATACTATTAATATTATACAACTATGACGTATTGGTGACGTCAATACATGATTTTATCCTGCATTCATTAAAATTACTGAACAAAAAACGTATACAAATGAATGTTTGCTTTATTCTTCTGAAATACAAATAATAGTCTCTTGGTACCTGATTCGTGTAGATCAAGCGATAAGAAACGGTAACAGAATAGCGCGGACGTGACAGAGAGCACATTTGAAAACGATTGGAACGCTTTGTTCTGCTATTTGCAGCGGAAATCGTCAATTGTTTTGAATTTTGAAAGTTCCATTTGTGTTTTTTATAGGGGAGGTATGGGGCCATTGAACTAGTTTAACACCACCACTTATATTGAAGTGTCTGTACTAAAGTCGGGACAGTGACCAGTCGTGCATTGATTTTGGCTCTTTCTATGATTTTTCTATTAGATTTTGGAAGTGTTCCGACAGGGTGGTATTTTTTCTTTTCATTGTAACATGTTGTTTGAGACAAGATTGCCTTTGGTACAATGAAACCTTTGGTACAATGAAACCTTTGGTACAATGAAACACCTATTTACTGGATATACGGATAAGTTTACTATCCCCCTCAATATTTAATATTTCCTACGCTTCGAGTCTAGAAATAGCTGGTGTCTTGGGGGTGCAAGAACTAGTTTCCCTTCCCCGGAGTACACGAGGTCACCCCATTATTAGTGAGGTTCGTGTTTTCTGTTAAATGTTTTGTGAACCAATTTGTTTCTGTTTCTTTGTTGTTTTTTTGTTTTTTTGTTTTTTTTTTGTGGCTATTGTATAATCAATCCTTCTTACAAATCAATGACCATCATGATTTTGCTAACTGTGTCATAAATGACCATGGATATGTTTCATTTGTCGAAATATTATTTATTTGTCCATTTTCTTTTCGTTATTGTATTGTCTGTCCTTCTGTCAAGTATGGCTTCTGATTTTCTCTATGGTATGTGCAAACCATTCCTATCAATAATAACTTAATTCAAAACAGTTAAATATTTACGATGTATTGTGATAAATTGAATCTGGCTTCATGCTATACTCGAGACATTAAAGTGTACACGAGTAGAAATCATAGTAAAGTATCCCAATTAACCGAGTTATGTAAGTGAGATTATGAAAGACTTCGCTGTACCTTAAGTAATAAGAGAGATAATTAAGTTGGCTTCTTCTTACTGTGACTTGGTGAGGAAATGTTGCTACTTATCAAGTGATTTGCATAACATTATTATTTGACTGCAGTTTAATTCCACTTTAAATGATGTTGTGTTATTTGAAAAACAACTGATAAATTACTTCGTCATATCTTCCTACGTAAGATTGTTTTGTTTTCCTTTGGTTTTATGCAATTATATGACAATGCACAATTAGTGTCTCCAGCGATAATCCTAACATCCTGGTAATACTATTAATAGCACAGAAACCATAGTTTGACTCTCGACACACCATTTTATGTAGCTATGTATGCTAGTAGTAGTACCATCATGACAAACCCAAATATGGACTCATGACACTCAGATATTAAAAGTGAAGGTAAAGCTTCAAATACGACTCCATCTTATGTGCTATATCACAGGTTTTTTTCCTCATGGTAATCACTACTAAAAAGGTAGATATCTAATTAAATGCATACGACACGTTTCTGGAATAACCTTCATCAGGTAGACTCAGAATTTAAAAGATTGGAAAGCCAATAAAATGAAAAACTAACAGTACCACTTGTTAGAACAGTTCCGAAGTCCAATAGAAAAATAGTAGAAAGAAGCAATATAGATACAATTAATACACACGTGAATAAATGCTCACTTACCTGACTTGGTACGTACGCTTCAATAAAAAGTGGCGGGGTTAAACTAGTTTTATGGGACCAAACCTCCCAAAGATACATGAGAAAAATGACAATTCTCACATGTCTTTGAGAGCAAGAAAATCAAGGGGTCTACACGGGATAGCCAACATCGGCTAAGGTCACTTATGTTTTAGGGGAGGGGAACCTTAGTTTTGATAGGTAAATTAATTAGGAACTGTAGATTTCAATAATAAATATATCTTACAAATGTTATTGCCGAAACGCTGACTAAGGAACACAAGTGTATTAGACTCGCATGTGGAAAGCATTTGCATGACTACATCATTTCACTAAAAGTGGATATTTAGGCCGATAAAACTAGCCACTTTTTATTGAAGTGCATGCACCAAGCCAGGAAAGTGAGTGGTCATGTACCAAGTCAGGAAAGTGAGCGGTCATGTATTTATGTGTTAGAGATACCAAGCCAGGAAAGTGAATGGTCATGTACCAAGTCAGGAAAGTGAGCGGTCATGTATTTATGTGTTAGAGGTACCAAGCTAGGAAAGTGAGTGGTCATGTATTTATGTGTTAGAGGTACCAAGCCAGGAAAGTGAGCGATCATGCATTTATGTGTTAGAGGTACCAAGCCAGGAAGTGAGTGGTCATGTATTTATGCGTTAGAGGTACCAAGCCAGGAAAGTGAGTGATCATGTATTTATGTGTTAGAAATACCAAGCCAGGAACGTGAGCGGTCATGTATTTATGTGTTAGAGGTACCAAGCCAGGAAAGTGAGTGGTCATGTATTTATGTGTTAGAGGTACCAAGCCAGGAAAGTGAGCGATCATGTATTTATGTGTTAGAGGTACCAAGTCAGGAAAGTGAGTGGTCATGTATTTATGTGTTAGAGGTACCAAGCCAGGAAAGTGGGCGATCATGTATTTATGTGTTAGAGGTACCAAACCAGGAAAGTGAGTGGTCATGTATTTGTGTGTTAGAGGTACCAAGCCAGGAAAGTGAGCGGTCATGTATTTGTGTGTTAGAGGTACCAAGCCAGGAAAGTGGGCGATCATGTATTTATGTGTTAGAGGTACCAAGTCAGGAAAGTGAGTGGTCATGTATTTATGTGTTAGAGGTACCAAGCCAGGAAAGTGAGTGGTCATGTATTTATGTGTTAGAGGTACCAAGTCAGGAAAGTGAGTGGTCATGTATTTATGTGTTAGAGGTACCAAGCCAGGAAAGTGAGCGATCATGTATTTATGTGTTAGAGGTACAAAGCCAGGAAAGTGAGCGGTCATGTATTTATGTGTTAGAGGTACCAAGCCAGGAACGTGGGCGATCATGTATTTATGTGTTAGAGGTACCAAGCCAGGAACGTGAGCGGTCATGTATTTGTGTGTTAGAGGTACCAAGCCAGGAAAGTGGGCGATCATGTATTTATGTGTTAGAGGTACCAAGTCAGGAAAGTGAGTGGTCATGTATTTGTGTGTTAGAGGTACCAAGCCAGGAAAGTGAGTGGTCATGTATTTATGTGTTAGAGGTACCAAGTCAGGAAAGTGAGTGGTCATGTATTTATGTGTTAGAGGTACCAAGCCAGGAAAGTGAGCGATCATGTATTTATGTGTTAGAGGTACCAAGCCAGGAAAGTGAGCGGTCATGTATTTATGTGTTAGAGGTACCAAGCCAGGAACGTGGGCGATCATGTATTTATGTGTTAGAGGTACCAAGCCAGGAACGTGAGCGGTCATGTATTTGTGTGTTAGAGGTACCAAGCCAGGAAAGTGGGCGATCATGTATTTATGTGTTAGAGGTACCAAGTCAGGAAAGTGAGTGGTCATGTATTTATGTGTTAGAGGTACCAAGCCAGGAAAGTGAGTGGTCATGTATTTATGTGTTAGAGGTACCAAGTCAGGAAAGTGAGTGGTCATGTATTTATGTGTTAGAGGTACCAAGCCAGGAAAGTGAGCGATCATGTATTTATGTGTTAGAGGTACAAAGCCAGGAAAGTGAGCGGTCATGTATTTATGTGTTAGAGGTACCAAGCCAGGAACGTGGGCGATCATGTATTTATGTGTTAGAGGTACCAAGCCAGGAACGTGAGCGGTCATTTATTTGTGTGTTAGAGGTACCAAGCCAGGAAAGTGGGCGATCATGTATTTATGTGTTAGAGGTACCAAGTCAGGAAAGTGAGTGGTCATGTATTTGTGTGTTAGAGGTACCAAGCCAGGAAAGTGAGTGGTCATGTATTTATGTGTTAGAGGTACCAAGTCAGGAAAGTGAGTGGTCATGTATTTATGTGTTAGAGGTACCAAGCCAGGAAAGTGAGCGATCATGTATTTATGTGTTAGAGGTACAAAGCCAGGAAAGTGAGCGGTCATGTATTTATGTGTTAGAGGTACCAAGCCAGGAACGTGGGCGATCATGTATTTATGTGTTAGAGGTACCAAGCCAGGAACGTGGGCGATCATGTATTTATGTGTTAGAGGTACCAAGCCAGGAACGTGAGCGGTCATGTATTTGTGTGTTAGAGTTATCGACTTTGCTTCTTTCTACGAATTTTGCCATTGAATTTTAGAACTGTTCCCTACAACGTGATATTTTTTGTTTTTAATATTATAAACTATAATTGTCAATGATTCTCGTTAAACAGTAGTTAGCTGAAATAGTGATGTAATATATTAGAAGTAAATGCTTTCAGTTGGATACAGTTGTATTATATTGATTTACTCCTTTTAAAATCAATGTTATACAACTGTATCAACCGCACTTAAAAACGTCAAGCATTCGGTACCTCTACAATCGTCTTTAACAATGGTATATATGACAATAGAAATCAATGGTCTTTTATATCACTATTGTAATTTGTCAAGAAATGAATTTTAATAACGAACCAGATTAAACAGAACGGCTTTGTAATTGAACAACAGATGGTATCGTGTATTGCTTCTATTTCATAAAATAAAAAGTAAATAAAACGCTTTGTTGTTTCCATGTGATGAATATTTGGTACATAAAATACCATTTAAGATCATGTTTTAAACAAATAAAATATGGACATCGAATCACCATATAAATATGATGTATATGAATTTTACAATTATCAGACAAAATAAGCTAAGTGTAAATGCATGTCAACAATTCTTTTATTTCAAGGCCTCTCTTATCTCTACCCACTAGTTATATAATGTCATAATACATTTCCGACCCCAAACTCTCTCTTTGGTGGAAGGACAATGCTGGTAAGAAGAGTTTTAAAATACCCAAGGGGTAATCAGAAGCTGTAAATCACAGAAGGACAGACAACACAATGACCAAAGGAAAAGGACAAATGTACGAACAACGATCTACAAAACACTACACAGAAAACTAAAGATCGAGTAACACGAACCCCACTAAAATCGGGAGTGAAGTCAGTTGCAATGGAAGGGTAAGCAGCTCCTGATCCACTAGTGTCACCCGTTGTTTTACGCTAGTTACACACCCAGTGATAAGTCATGAATGTGGAAAGGATTGTTTTGATGAAGACCTTCGTATTCAGTCAACTCAATGACCACCACAACAGGATTGACCCAGTCAAATCAAGAATTGAAAAGACATATAGCAATTATAGTTTTCTACTGAGGGTGGAGACCAACAATAAGTTAATCTTTTTACGCTCATTTCACATCATATAAGTTATGCCCTGCATACTATTTGTTGGGAAACCCGAAGTCACAATCAGGAATAGACAATCCATAGACACAGGCAACAGACATCGAACGAAAACAAACAAAACAATTAAGCACAACACATAAAAACCTAAAGTTGAGCAACACTGACCCCACCAGATGCTCATGAACACTGACCTCACCAGGTGCTCATGAACACTGACCCCACCAGGTGCTCATGAAGGGTAAACAGTTCCTGCTTCTTATAAGACAACCGCAATGTTAATTATATTGACGAACCGAACATCGTTTTTATGTTGTAATCGTCACGGATGTCATCTATAGTTTTCTTGTTAAATGTTTGTCTTTTTGTTTTGCTTACAGTCGTATTCGATATATGAAAATAAAGAACAAAATGAGAACTGAAGGGTTTTTATTACTGATTTTCTTTTAACAAACACGTAGATATGTAATTTAGTGCCCACGATGTGTTTCTGGAATAATCTACATCAGATACGCTCAAGACCAAAACACAACCAAAATACAACCAAAACACAAGAAAACAATATAAAAGTCTCAGGGAACAAATACACTAAAAGGCATAAAAAGTATATACAAAATTGTGTAAAGTTACGTATTCCCGAGAAAGATTTACCTTAGTTTTAATAATGATATGACTTACATGTAGGATTGTAATTTTCAATCATTGTGTACATCAACAATGTCAGCGCCTAAGAACTAACTAAATGGCGGATTATACCCATTGGGTAATGATCTACCAGCAGGTGTCTAAGGCGATGTGAATTTGATACAACTTATGGGATTAAATAAATCAAGCATCATTTCGTTAAATAGTGTCGATGGTTTTGTTATTACACCTAAAATACACCATTTATAATTCACGAAGATTATCTAACAATGTTGAAAGCTCAGATTGCTAGTAAATAACCGTTAGAGAACACCGAAAATCAAAAATGGATAATCCAGAGAAACCGGCAACATAGAGCACACAAGATGACGAAAAATTAAACAAAAAGACAACATAACATGTATTGGACACTACTATGCTAAAGCAAACACAAATAACGTAAACAAGACATGAGCCCTCCTACAAATAACCGGAGGTAAAGACGAACTGAGCATCGTAACGAACATCGTAGCGAACATCACAGCACGGAACTTTTCTTAATTGTCGTAATCACAATCCGGTCATTTCCGCATTCATGACTAATCACCTGGTTTGCAACAAGAGTAACACGGCCGGTGTGACTAGTGGATCAGGGACTCCTTACCCTTCCGGAGCACATGAGTTTACCCCCGGTTTTTAGTGTGGTTCATATTGGTCGATATTTAGTTTTAAAAAAACACTCTGATTCTTCCAAAACGTTCTCTGAAACTGATATCATCTACATGCTCGAGTTTTTGATTGACAACATATTTGTTATCTTTGGTGGATGTGTTTTTCAACAGACTGTCGGCATACCTACGGGTACAAACTGTGCTCCTTTCTCGCCGACTTGTTCCTTTATTCGTATGAGGCCCGATCCTTTAATTTCACGTTACTCTATATAGATGATGTCCTTTCACTAAATAATTCTAGGTTTGGTGATTTCGTTGATCGCATCTATCCCATTGAACTTGAAATAAAGGATACCACAGATACAGATAGGTCTGCTTCATACCTTGACCTACACCTCGAAATTGATAGTGAGGGTCGATTAAGAACGAAACTTTACGACAAAAGAGATGATTTCAATTTTCTCATTGTGAACTTTCCATTTATATGTAGCAACATTCCAGCAGCACCTGCATATGGAGTATATATTTCTCAGTTGATACGATATAACAGAGTTTGTGGTTCCTATCAGGATTTCCTTGATAGAGGGTTGCTGCTAACAAGGAAGCTACTGAACCAAGGGTTCCTCTTGATTAAGTTGAAGTCATCACTTCGAAAGTTTTACGGTCACCGCCATGACTTGGTTGACCGTTATGGAATATACGTGTCACAAATGACCACCGATATGTTCCACTTGTCGTAAGTATTTCCCTGTCCTTCACTCATTCATGACTTATCACCGGGTTTGTAACTAGATTAACACAACGGGTGTCACTAGTGGAGCAGGAACTGCTTATCCCCCACCCGGAGCACCTGAGTTCACCATCAGATTTTTAGTGTGGTTCGTATTGGTCGATCTTTAGTTTTCTGTGTAGTGTTTTACAGACCATTGTCTGTCTTTTTGTGCCTTTTATTTTGGTCATTGCATAATATGTTCTTCTTCGATTCATGTCTTCTGATTACCTCTTTGGTATCTCTTCAAACTTTCGTTCAACAATTTAAAATTTAAAATCATAATTTCGATATTTGTATGAAATTAAAATTAAAAATACTAAAAGTCTTACCTGTTCAAAATTCTAGAGTAAGTGTTGTTAAATCACAGTATATACTATTTGGCTTGTTTACTAGAAAAATAAAAACAAGACTATGAAAAAATATTCATGAATTGATTTCTTTTCGGTTGGTAAAAAAAGAATAATCCTTAACAAGACTAGATGAGACAGATCTAACAAATTAATCAGGTCTTTCCTTAGAAATGATATGGTCATTAGACAATATCTAGAAAGTACCAAATGATGAATTATTAAACGGACAAAGAAACTCGATTGACTTTCCGCAGTACTTAAAACGAACAATAAGACAGCACAGATACTGTATGATTATTGTTACCAGTGTCAAGCTTGATAAGAAACATTAGGAGGAAACCATTTCATTTTGAATATGTAGAAACATGAACTTTATTATGGTAAATACATGTACCATTGTATGCATGTATATTTTATCAGCACTATTTGATAAATAAGCCATTTAATAAAAACGTATATATATAATTTAGTGTGCGTTTCCTGAATAACATTAGTCAAAAGATTGGAAAGCCAAAGAATTTAACAGTCTTTGGAAACAAGAAAACCAAAACAGGATCGCCGCCAAAATTGTCAAAGGTTTCCTATACTTGAGGAACATTAGTTCTATCGTAGTCTAAATATTGGTCAATCAACATTTATCCTTACGCGGGAACGTCAGAAAATAATCGCCAGAGAATACCGAAGGGGCAATCAATAATGGACAATCCTGAGAAACCGGAAACAGGGGGCACACAAGACACAAACAAAATAAAAAACACAACACAATATGTGTTGGACACCACTATGCGCAAACAAACACAAATGACGTAAATAAGGCATGAACCATCCTACAAACAACTGGAGGTAACGATGAAAAGAACATAGACTATTTCAATAACTTAATGCTGTTGTTCATTTATTCTCGCTGAAAGTAAAATGTTGATTAACCAACCGTCGCCTTTGAACAATCCATGGATGGGGAAAGTAGCATTTTGACTGGCTTGCACTCATATAATTACGTAATGTTTGAAAAACAGCAGACGACGACATTATAAGTTATAAGCTCCCTAGTGACCGTCTATCGTTATTTAGACGGTCAGTAAATCGATGAAGGGTGAGCGCTGCGACTGTTACCCAATCGAGATTCTACTGTCCGCTTGAACGTCAAATAATTGCATTTAGCTCCTATTACAGAAGCCAAAAAATAATTTACGAATATACAATGGAAAGTGTGGTCAACCATATGTGTGAAGTTGATAATCAACATCCCGCTCCTTTACACGATATTTATATGAGCATATTTCGCTCTTTTTAATTTTTCTCAATTGGGACATACACATTAATATTAGATTATTCATATAAAAGTTTCATCAGTATAGAAAGGTCAATAAAACGGTTCCGATTGTCCTCACCATGAACAGCACATCCGACCTTTTTAGACTGAAAAGTATAATGTTCTATTATATATCTCTATTTTTATTTAAGAATGATATTAAGGTTAGCAATTATCAAACACTCAAGTTTTGCAAAATTGACATCTTTATCTCCTGTTTTTCAAATATTTTATAGATAAATAGTGTGGGTCTTTATAATTCACTATAGCACACTGTAAATGAACCATTTTGTTTTGTATTATTATAAAACGCCTCTCATTGATTGCTCCCTTTGATTTTATACTAAACATTATACTAACAAGTGTCTATATAATATTTTTTGTGAGACTAATTAAACTGGTTTATTAACTATGACATAAATATCAAAGATAAACGCCATCATTTTGGTCCTTGCTCTCAACTAGATACATCAAATTTTCATTTACAGGAAATTGGAATAAAAGTCGAACATGGTTTACTACAGTTTAACACGCTCTCCACTTAGCTTGATGATGCAAAAACGCATTTGTCATTTACTTTATAAACAAATGCAGTTGATATGTAAAATAAAAATAAGGAAGACACTCATGAATCATCTTGTTATGGGTTATTAAGATCGTTATTATATTTTTGACTGGTTTGACATATATTGTAGTGCTATTCGTCTGGTTATATGTGAGGGTTTGAATTTTACTCACAAGTGGGAAACACCGACCGCATCATTTCACTAAGAGGGGAGTTTTGGGCTCATATACCCGCCATTGTTTTATTGAAATGCCTGCACCTACACAGGAGAGTAATGGGTCATGTATTTGTGTGTTAGTGGTATAGATTTTCCCTCTTTCTACGAGTTTGGTATTTTATTTTGGAACTGTTCCGACATTGTGATATGTTTTGTTTTCCACTTCATTATTGTTAGAACTTCACGATAGAACACACGTCAACATAATCAGTACAAAAGTTTAAATTACAACTGGTTTGTTCTTGGCCGTACATGGTAAATTCGTATGAAATGTAAATATTGATAAAAATTGTTGATATTTCGATTATATTATAGTAAATTCATCTCGACCTTTAAAAAGAAATATTTGGTACTATTTTTATGCCGGAAGCTACTGAACCAAGGGTTCCAATTTGTAAATTTGAACTCATCACTTTGAAAGTTTTACAATCGCCACCATCACTTGGTTAACCGTTACGGAATATATGTGTCACACATGACCAAGGATATGTTCCACTTGTTGTAAGCACTGATTCATGACTTATCACCGGGTTTGTGACTAGAGTAGCACCACGGTTTCCACTTGTGGAGTAGGAACTGTCTGCCCATCCGGAGCACCTGAGTTCAGGCCCGATTTCTAGTGGGGTTCGTGTTTAGTTTTTGTGTAGTGTTTTGTATATAGCTATTTATCCTTTTGTCCTTTTTTCTTTGGGGCATTGTGTTTTCTGTCTTTCAATTTACGGATTCAAACTCTTCTTTCCCTTCCATCTGAGGTCAACCCAGGTTGTTGTGGGGTTCGTGGTGCTTGATCGTTTGTTTTCTGTGTAGTGTTTTGTAGATCATTGTTTTTGCTTTTCTTTTAGCCATTGTGTTTTCTGTCCTTCAATTTATGGATTCTGATTACCTCCCTTTGGTATCTTCAAACTCTTCTTATATATTTATGTGTTCATGTTTGTAGTTATTGTTTTCGTAAATCACAATGTATGACCTCGATTAATGAAACTAGATTTTGATATAATGTATTTGGCAGATGTGGCTACATGCATCGTCATTGTGCTTCGAATTGGCACAGCAATGTACCAGCGGTGAGGTCTTAAATTCCACTGTAGGGAAAACAAAATTACCCCCAGAAAATTAACTTACTATTAAAGAAATCTAACTCTTGCCGCGCTGGGTTGAATTTTCAGCGCTAAGTTTCAAATTTTTAATACAACCTTGTATTACCATTGCATAAAACATTGATGTTTTTGTTTTGAATTAGGTCGCTCAACTTCAGAATCATAGATCCTGTTTAATTGACAAGAAAATGACAAATAAAACTTGAATGTCGCATTAACAATTATGATGCATCCCTTTTTAACGTTCATTAACTTTATTTATAGATCTATATTATGTGTGATCTTGACAGATTTATATGGTTAGCATTACGGATGTGTGACTCCACTGTTAACTTTATATAGACGTTAGAGAAAACCGGACAATCAAGAATGTACAATCTAGAGACACTGGTTACATTGGGCCAATCAAGAATGTACAATCTAGAGACACTGGTTACATTGGACCAATCAAGAATGTACAATCTAGAGACACTGGTTACATTGGGCCAATCAAGAATGTACAATCTAGAGACACTGGTTACATTAGTCCAATCAAGAATGTACAATCTAGAGACACTAGTTACATTGGGCCAATCAAGAATGTACAATCTAGAGACACTGGTTACATTGGGCCAATCAAGAATGTACAATCTAGAGACACTTGTTACATTAGGCTAATCAAGAATGTACAATCTAGAGACACTGGTTACATTGGGCCAATCAAGAATGTACAATCTAGAGACACTGGCACTAGTTACATTGGGCCAATCAAGAATGTACAATCTAGAGACACTGGTTACATTGGGCCAATCAAGAATGTACAATCTAGAGACACTGGTTACATTGGGCCAATCAAGAATGTACAATCTAGAGACACTGGTTACATTGGGCCAATCAAGAATGTACAATCCAGAGACACTGGTTACATTGGGCCAATCAAGAATGTACAATCTAGAGACACTGGTTACATTGGGCCAATCAAGAATGTACAATCCAGAGACACTTGTTGCATTGGGTCAATCAAGAATGTACAATCCAGAGACACTGGTTACATTGGGCCAATCAAGAATGTACAATCCAGAGATACTGGTTACATTGGGCCAATCAAGAATGTACAATCTAGAGACACTGGTTACATTGGGCCAATCAAGAATGTACAATCCAGAGACACTGGTTACATTGGGCCAATCAAGAATGTACAATCTAGAGACACTGGTTACATTGGGCCAATCAAGAATGTACAATCTAGAGACACTGGTTACATTGGGCCAATCAAGAATGTACAATCCAGAGACACTGGTTACATTGGGCCAATCAAGAATGTACAATCTAGAGACACTGGTTGCATTGGGCCAATCAAGAATGTACAATCTAGAGACACTGGTTACATTGGGCCAATCAAGAATGTACAATCTAGAGACACTGGTTACATTGGGCCAATCAAGAATGTACAATCTAGAGACACTGGTTACATTGGGCCAATCAAGAATGTACAATCCAGAGACACTGGTTACATTGGGCCAATCAAGAATGTACAATCTAGAGACACTGGTTACATTGGGCCAATCAAGAATGTACAATCTAGAGACACTGGTTACATTGGGCCAATCAAGAATGTACAATCCAGAGACAGTGGTTACATTGGGCCAATCAAGAATGTACAATCTAGAGACACTGGTTGCATTGGGCCAATCAAGAATGTACAATCTAGAGACACTGGTTACATTGGGCCAATCAAGAATGTACAATCTAGAGACACTGGTTACATTGGGCCAATCAAGAATGTACAATCTAGAGACACTGGTTACATTGGGCCAATCAAGAATGTACAATCTAGAGACACTGGTTACATTGGGCCAATCAAGAATGTACAATCTAGAGACACTGGTTACATTGGGCCAATCAAGAATGTACAATCTAGAGACACTGGTTACATTGGGCCAATCAAGAATGTACAATCTAGAGACACTGATTACATTCGGCACACAACACACAGGATGACGACAAACAAAAGAAAAAGAAAAAACACAACACTGAAAACTTAAAAGACGAGCAGCACGAACACTACCAAAAAACAGGAAGTAAACCGTGGTACTCATATTGTCCGAATACACATAAGCTTTATATCTTAAGACACTGCATAAATATTAATATTGCGTTTATCCTGCAGAAAAATCACATTAATCCATCGACGTTTATATTTTGAATTAAATAATAAAACTATACAAGTATCCCTTGATATTTTCTGTCAATAGCTAGGTTCCCAAAGAAAGCTTAACAGGTAACATGTGTCAGGGGTACCAGAAAAAGCTATATTTCTGTCTGTGACAGTATAGAGCAAAAATTTATCCAGTCAATGCAATTTGCCTGCTAAAATAGAACAAGTGTGGCATAGACTTTATTTTCAAAATACACAACTTGGACGTATACTACTATCGTGTTGTCGCAACGAATCAATATCATCATGTTATGAAGACATCATGAACATCCATTTACATGTATTTATAGAAATCTAGAATCTGACTTCAATCATATAATCTATCTTTCAAAAGACCATTATCCTTTCATAAAATCTATTTGGACAGTACAAAAAACGAACTTAACACACAACTAGAAATGAAGGTAGAATATGATATCTTTTGGTGAAAGCCAGTATCTACAAAATAAAAAGTATCTCGCAGGATAAAACTATATCCAGTTCAGCACCTGGGATAGTATTTTCTACATGCTTTGCGACGAAAACTTCACAAAATGCTATATATCTGTATCGTGTATATATTATTTAGGGATCCGGTTTCTCGGGGTGATAGACTGAATTTCCAGTGGTCATATCATCTGGGCTCCGAACAAATTAATATTTTCTCTTATTCCCTAATGCAGCAGTCAATTGACAGGCATTACATACCGATTTTAAATGTATTTTTGCTTTACCCGATCCGGGTCGAGCATCTGTATTCGAGGCGAGCACGCCTAATTAGCACAACACCGATGAGAGCATGTCTTATCATTACAACACCGAGGCGAGCAAGCATAATACCTCCAAGGAACTCGCGTAACCATTACATCCTCCGCCATGCTCGTAAAGTATGAACAATGCAGCTATATATTAATATAGCATTGTGGGCATTCATATGGCTTTTTATTTAGAATTAAACAAGTGCATTCCTATTTATATCTCTAACTTGGTTGTATATAACATTTATATGTCTAATTGTCCGAAGCCATTTTATTAAAATGGCAACTAATTTCTAATTATATCAAAAATCCTGTCAATTTATCATATAATTATTATAGTTTCCCATGTAATAAGTCTGTATAATTGAGAAAATGGTGATAAATTCCACAATGATTGACACATTCTACCATTAGATATTAACCTTGGACTGTTAATAACAAATTAATGTATTTAAGTCTTCCATATTGTGACCATTTGACGTAAACGTGACGTACATATTAAACAATTGATGGTATTTCCACGTTAAAGAAAAATATAACATGAAACATTGGAAGCAAAGATTTTTTAACTGAAATTCAAACCAAGATATCATGTCATATGAAAAAAATAATGACGTACGTTATTGTTGGACGAAGACGTTGACTTGTTTGTTAGGAATCATGTGCTGTATTCATGTGTACAGGAGTATCAAACATATGAAGGCAAATATCATTTAACATTGCTTTGTCTGTCCCTCGATAACCGGATTCTGATTCCCCTTTGGTATCTTTTGGCCATTGCTTTGTCTGTCCTTCGTTTTACGGATTCTGATTCCCCCTTTGGTATCTTTTGGCCATTGCTTTGTCTGTCCTTCGATTAACGGATTCTCATTCCCTCTTTGGTATCTTTTGGCCATTGCTTTGTCTGTCTTTCGTTTTACGGATTCTGATTCCCCCTTTGGTATCTTTTGGCCATTGCTTTGTCTGTCCTTCGATTAACGGATTCTGATTCCCCTTTGGTATCTTTTGGCCATTGCTTTGTCTGTCCTTCGATTAACGGATTCTGATTCCCCTTTGGTATCTTCACACTTTTGGCCATTGCTTTGTCTGTCCTTCGATTGACGGATTCTGATTCCCCTTTGGTATCTTTTGGCCATTGCTTTGTCTGTCCTTCGATTAACGGATTCTGATTCCCCTTTGGTATCTTCACACTTTTGGCCATTGCTTTGTCTGTCCTTCGATTAACGGATTCTGATTCCCCCTTTGGTATCTTTTGGCCATTGCTTTGTCTGTCCTTCGATTAACGGGTTCTGATTCCCACTTTGGTATCATTACACTTTTGGCCATTGCTTTGTTTGTCCTTCGATTAACGGATTCTGATTCCCCCTATGGTATCTTCACACTTTTGGCCATTGCTTTGTCTGTCTTTCGATTTACGGATTCTGATTCGCCCTTTGGTTTCTTCACACTTTTGGCCATTGCTTTGTCTGTCCTTCGATTAACGGATTCTGATTCCCCTTTGGTATCTTTTGGCCATTGCTTTGTTTGTCCTTCGATTAACGGATTCTGATTCGTCCTTTGGCATCTTTTGGCCATTGCTTTGTCTGTCCTTCGATTAACGGATTCTGATTCCCCTTTGGTATCTTCACACTTTTGGCCATTGCTTTGTCTGTCCTTCGATTAACGGATTCTGATTCCCCCTTTGGTATCTTTTGGCCATTGCTTTGTCTGTCCTTCGATTAACGGGTTCTGATTCCCACTTTGGTATCATTACACTTTTGGCCATTGCTTTGTTTGTCCTTCGATTAACGGATTCTGATTCCCCCTATGGTATCTTCACACTTTTGGCCATTGCTTTGTCTGTCTTTCGATTTACGGATTCTGATTCGCCCTTTGGTTTCTTCACACTTTTGGCCATTGCTTTGTCTGTCCTTCGATTAACGGATTCTCATTCCCTCGTTGGTGTCCTTTGGCCATTACTTTGTCTGTCCTTCGACGGATTCTCTTTCGCCTTTGGTTTTTTTTGGCCATTACTTTGTCTGTCCTTCGATTAACGGATTCTGATTCGCCCTTTGGTATCTTTTGGCCATTACTTTGTTTGTCCTGCGATTAACGGATTCTGATTCCCCTTTGGTATCTTTTGGCCATTACTTTGTCTGTCCTTCGATTAACGAATTCTCATTCCCCCTTTGGTATCTTTTGGCCATTACTTTGTCCTTCGATTAACGGATTCTGATTCCCCCTTTGGTATCTTTTGGCCATTACTTTGTCTGTCCTTCGATTAACGGTTTCTGATTCCCCTTTTAGTATCTTGTGGCCGCGGCTTTGTCTGTCCTTCGATTAACGGATTCTGATTCCCCCTTTGGTATCTTTTGGCCATTGCTTTGTCTGTCCTTCGATTAACGGATTCTGATTTCCCCTTTGGTATCTTTTGGCCATTACTTTGTCCTTCGATTAACGGATTCTGATTCCACATTTGGTATCTCGTGGCCATTTCTTTGTCTGTCCTTCGATTAACGGATTCTGATTCCCCCCTTGATATCTTTTGGCAATTACTTTGTCGTTCGATTAACGGATTCTGATTCCATCTTTGGTATCTTTTGGCCATTACTTTGTCTGTCCTTCGATTAACGGATTATGATTCCCCCTTTGGTATCTTTTGGCCAATGTGTTGTCTGTCCTTCGATTAACGGATTCTGATTCCCCCTTTGGTATCTTGTGGCCATTGCTTTGTCTGTCCTTCGTTTAACGGATTCTGATTCGCCCTTTGGTATCTTTTGGCCATTACTTTGTCTGTCCTTCGATTAACGGATTCTGATTCGCCCTTTGGTATCTTGGGGCCATTCTTTGTCTGTCCTTCGATTAACGGATTCTGATTCCCCCATTTGGTATCTTTTGAACATTGTATTGTCTGTCCTTCGTTTTACGGATTCTGATTCCCCTTTGGTATCTTTTGGCCATTACTTTGTCTGTCCTTCGTTTTACGGATTCTGATTCGCCCTTTGGTATCTTGTGGCCATTGCTTTGCCTATCCTTCGTTTTACGGATTCTGATCCCCCTTTGGTATCTTGTGGACATTGCTTTGTCTGTCCTTCGTTTTACGGATTCTGATCCCCCCCCCTTCGGTATCTTTTGACCATTGCTTTGTCTGTCCTTCGTTTTACGGATTCTGATTCCCCTTTGGTATCTTGTGGACATTGCTTTGTCTGTCCTTCGTTTTACGGATTCTGATCCCCCCCCCCCCTTCGGTATCTTTTGACCATTGCTTTGTCTGTCCTTCGTTTTACGGATTCTGATTCCCCCATTGGTATCTTGTGGCCATTGCTTTGTCTGTCCTTCGTTTTAGGGATTCTGATTCCCCTTTGGTATCTTCTGGCCATTGCTTTGTATGTCCTTCGTTTTAGGGATTCTGATTCCCCTTTGGTATCTTGTGGCCATTGCTTTGTCTGTCCTTCGATTAACGGATTCTGATTCCCCATTTGGTATCTTTTGGCCATTGCTTTGTCTGTCCTTCGATTAACGGATTCTGATTTCCCCTTTGGTATCTTTTGGCCATTACTTTGTCCTTCGATTAACGGATTCTGATTCCACATTTGGTATCTCGTGGCCATTACTTTGTCTGTCCTTCGATTAACGGATTCTGATTCCCCCTTTGATATCTTTTGGCAATTACTTTGTCCTTCGATTAACGGATTCTGATTCCACCTTTGGTATCTTTTGGCCATTACTTTGTCTGTCCTTCGATTAACGGATTATGATTCCCCCTTTGGTATCTTTTGGCCATTGTGTTGTCTGTCCTTCGATTAACGGATTCTGATTCCCCCTTTGGTATCTTGTGGCCATTGCTTTGTCAGTCCTTCGTTTAACGGATTCTGATTCGCCCTTTGGTATCTTTTGGCCATTACTTTGTCTGTCCTTCGATTAACGGATTCTGATTCGCCCTTTGGTATCTTGGGGCCATTCTTTGTCTGTCCTTTGATTAACGGATTCTGATTCCCCCTTTGGTATCTTTTGACCATTGTGTTGTCTGTCCTTCGATTAACGGATTCTGATTTCCCCTTTGGTGTCTTGTGGCCATTGTATTTTCTGTCCTTTGTTTTACGGATTCTGATTCCCCTTTGGTATCGTTTGGCCATTACTTTGTCTGTCCTTCGTTTTACGGATTCTGATTCGCCCTTAGGTATCTTGTGGCCATTGCTTTGTCTATCCTTCGTTTTACGGATTCTGATCCCCCCTTTGGTATCTTTTGACCATTGCTTTGTCTGTCCTTCGTTTTACGGATTGTGATTCCCCTTTGGTATCTTGTGGACATTGCTTTGTCTCTCCTTCGTTTTACGGATTCTGATCCCCCCCCCTTTGGTATCTTTTGACCATTGCTTTGTCTGTCCTTCGTTTTACGGATTCTGATTCCCCCATTGGTATCTTGTGGCCATTGCTTTGTCTGTCCTTCGTTTTAGGGATTCTGATTCCCCTTTGGTATCTTGTGGCCATTGCTTTGTCTGTCCTTCGTTTTAGGGATTCTGATTCCCCTTTGGTATCTTGTGGCCATTGCTTTGTCTGTCCTTCGTTTTAGGGATTCTGATTCCCCTTTGGTATCTTGTGGACATTGCTTTGTCTGTCCTTCGTTTTAGGGATTCTGATTCCCCTTTGGTATCTTGTGGCCATTGCTTTGTCTGTCCTTCGTTTTACGGATTCTGATTCCACCTTTGGTATCTTGTGGCCATTGCTTTGTCTGTCCTTCGTTTTAGGGATTCTGATGCCCCTTTGATATCTTGTGGCCATTGCTTTGTCTGTCCTTCGTTTTAGGGATTCTGATTCCCCTTTGGTATCTTGTGGTCATTACTTTGTCTGTCCTTCGCTTTACGGATTCGGATTCCCCCTTTGGTATCTTGTGGCCGTTACTTTGTCTGTCCTTCGATTAACGGATTCTGATTACCCCTTTGGTATCAGTTGGCCATTACTTTGTCTGTCCTTCGATTAACGGATTTTGACTACCCCTTTGGTATCTTTTGGCCATTACCTTGTCTATCCTCCGATTAACGGATTCTGATTAGCCTTTGGTATCGTTTGGCCATTACTTTGTCTGTCCCTCGATTAACGGATTCTGATTCCCCCTTTGGTATCTTTTAGCCATTGCTTTGTCTGTCCTTTGATTAACGGATTCTGATTTCCCCTTTGGTATCTTTTGGCCATTACTCTGTCCTTCGATTAACGGATTCTGATTCCCCCTTTGATATCTTGTGGCCAATGCTTTGTCTGTCCTTCGTTTTACGGATTCTGATTCCACCTTTGGTATCTTGTGGCCATTGCTTTGTCTGTCCTTCGTTTTAGGGATTCTGATGCCCCTTTGATATCTTGTGGCCATTGCTTTGTCTGTCCTTCGTTTTAGGGATTCTGATTCCCCTTTGGTATCTTGTGGTCATTACTTTGTCTGTCCTTCGCTTTACGGATTCGGATTCCCCCTTTGGTATCTTGTGGCCGTTACTTTGTCTGTCCTTCGATTAACGGATTCTGATTACCCCTTTGGTATCAGTTGGCCATTACTTTGTCTGTCCTTCGATTAACGGATTTTGACTACCCCTTTGGTATCTTTTGGCCATTACCTTGTCTATCCTCCGATTAACGGATTCTGATTAGCCTTTGGTATCGTTTGGCCATTACTTTGTCTGTCCCTCGATTAACGGATTCTGATTCCCCCTTTGGTATCTTTTAGCCATTGCTTTGTCTGTCCTTCGATTAACGGATTCTGATTTCCCCTTTGGTATCTTTTGGCCATTACTCTGTCCTTCGATTAACGGATTCTGATTCCCCCTTTGATATCTTTTGGCAATTACTTTGTCCTTCGATTAACGGATTCTGATTCCACCTTTGGTATCTTTTGGCCATTACTTTGTCTGTCCTTCGATTAACGGATTATGATTCCCCCTTTGGTATCTTTTGGCCATTGTGTTGTCTGTCCTTCGATTAACGGATTCTGATTCCCCCTTTGGTATCTTGTGGCCATTGCTTTGTCTGTCCTTCGTTTAACGGATTCTGATTCGCCCTTTGGTATATTTTGGCCATTACTTTGTGTGTCCTTCGATTAACGGATTCTGATTCGCCCTTTGGTATCTTGGGGCCATTCTTTGTCTGTCCTTCGATTAACGGATTCTGATTCCCCCTTTGGTATCTTTTGACCATTGTGTTGTCTGTCCTTCGATTAACGGATTCTGATTTCCCCTTTGGTGTCTTGTGGCCATTGTATTTTCTGTCCTTCGTTTTACGGATTCTGATTCGCCCTTTGGTATCTTGTGGCCATTGCTTTGTCTATCCTTCGTTTTACGGATTCTGATCCCCTCTTTGGTATCTTTTGACCATTGCTTTGTCTGTCCTTCGTTTTACGGATTCTGATTCCCCCTTTGGTGTCTTGTGGCCATTGTATTTTCTGTCCTTCGTTTTACGGATTCTGATTTCCCCTTTGGTGTCTTGTGGCCATTGTATTTTCTGTCCTTCGTTTTACGGATTCTGATTCGCCCTTTGGTATCTTGTGGCCATTGCTTTGTCTCTCCTTCGTTTTACGGATTCTGATCCCCCCTTTGGTATCTTTTGACCATTGCTTTGTCTGTCATTCGTTTTACGGATTCTGATTCCCCTTTGGTATCTTGTGGACATTGCTTTGTCTGTCCTTCGTTTTACGGATTCTGATCTCCCCCCCTTTTGTATCTTTTGACCATTGCTTTGTCTGTCCTTCGTTTTACGGATTCTGATTCCCCCATTGGTATCTTGTGGCCATTGCTTTGTCTGTCCTTCGTTTTAGGGATTCTGATTCCCCTTTGGTATGTTGTGGCCATTGCTTTGTCTGTCCTTCGTTTTACGGATTCTGATTCCCCTTTGGTATCTTGTGGCCATTGCTTTGTCTGTCCTTCGTTTTACGGATTCTGATTCCCCTTTGGTATCTTGTGGCCATTGCTTTGTCTGTCCTTCGCTTTAGGGATTCTGATTCCCCTTTGGTATCTTGTGGCCATTGCTTTGTCTGTCCTTCGTTTTACGGATTCTGATTCCACCTTTGGTATCTTGTGGCCATTGCTTTGTCTGTCCTTCGTTTTAGGGATTCTGATGCCCCTTTGGTATCTTGTGACCATTGCTTTGTCTGTCCTTCGTTTTAGGGATTCTGATTCCCCTTTGGTATCTTGTGGTCATTACTTTGTCTGTCCTTCGCTTTACGGATTCGGATTCCCCCTTTGGTATCTTGTGGCCGTTACTTTGTCTGTCTTTCAATTAACGGATTCTGATTACCCCTTTGGTATCTGTTGGCCATTACTTTGTCTGTCCTTCGATTAACGAATTCTGATTACCCCTTCGGTATCTGTTGACCATTACTTTTTCTGTCCTTCGATTAACGGATTCTGATTACCCCTTTGGTATCTTTTGGCCATTACTTTATCTCCTTCGATTAACGGATTCTGATTACCCCTTTGGTATCTTGTGGCCATTACTTTGTCTGTCCTTCGATTAACGGATTCTTATTCCTCCTTTGGTATCTTGTAGCCATTGCTTTGTCTGTCCTTCCTTTTACGGATTCTGATTCCCCCTTTTGGTATATTGTGGCCATTTCTTTGTCTGTCCTTCGATTGACGGATTCTTATTCCCCCTTTGGTATCTTGTGGCCATTGCTTTGTCTGTCCTTCGCTTTACGGATTCTGATTCCACCATTTGGTATCTTCAAGCTTTTCTTACAATTTCAAAGCTCACACAATCATAGCAAACAGACAAACAAAGCTACGATTCGAATATGTTTATTGCATTAGACTGATATTTCGTTGACCAGGTTTAAAAAATTTAATGTGCAGTGACAAGAGGCATTCTATTAATAATAAGAGAAGGTGTTTGTGGTAACAATTATTGACAGGTAAATTTTAAAACTTGGCCAACTGAAAAGAAAAAAACTTAAGTAACGAGATAATATATATAATACAAACCAAGAATTCTGAATGTCAAGTAGATTATATAAAATTTTAGAACTCTCTGATGGTGGGGAGGATATTTTTTGTGCTTTTTTTCATTTTATTTATTAGTAAATATTCACAACTTAATGCGCATGTATAATTTATGATGGACATACCTAAGTAGATATGATTTCAAGGATATAATTATTCAAGACCAAAGTTAGTTACTTTAGATATTACCTCAGTCCAAAGTCGTATAATTGCAATGCTTTCATATGCCTTTAATGGTAATGAAATTGTACATGATTTTCTGCAATCATTTTGTGTATGGTTAAAAAAACCAATGCTAATTTGAATATTTTGCCATTGTAATTTAAGTCTACAGTAAAGGAAAGCATTTGCGTCATATATTTTTTCATTTGTCATTTTTAATTTACCAACTGATCAATACTAATGAGTGATCCTCTGGTACCACAGCACTCGGATTCATAATGTGCTTAGCATCCGGTGTATTGTTCATTGTTTTACAATTATATATCTGGTGTTGATATGATAAAAAATGGATTACATCAAGTTTGTTTACATTGAAATGGAAATCAATTATATTATTTTAATTGAAGCAGATTTTAATTGTGTTGTTCTAACGTCTGCTTCGGTGTGGGTGTTATTATAATGGAGATAGATTATTAATACCAGTGCTAATCAAATGTACTGTGACACTTTAAAACCTTTCAATTCTTTTAGTCCTTATTTTATACCCCTATTTTAACATAATACTGAAGACTGATTTTTTTTTTTATTTAATACATCAATCCAAATTTTCATTTTTAAACAAAAATAATACGACTGGTGCCACAAGTGTAGCAAGTACTAACTTTACCCTTCCGGAGCAACTGGTTTTCCTGGGGTTCGTGTTGCTCAATTCTAAACTTCCTTTATATTGTTTTGCTCATCATTGTTTGTCCTTTTTCTTTTGGTCATTGTATTGTCTCTCCTTCGATTTACGGCTTCTCATTACCCCTTTGGTATCTTCTGGCCATTGTATTGTCTCTCCTTCTATTTACGGCTTCTGATTACCACTTTGGTATCTTCTGGTCATTGTATTGTCTCTCCTTCGATTTACGGCTTCTGATTACCCCTTTGGTATCTTCTGGCCATTGTATTGTCTCTCCTTCGATTTACGGCTTCTGATTACCCCTTTGGTATCTTCTGGCCATTGTATTGTCTCTCCTTCTATTTACGGCTTCTGATTACCCCTTTGGTATCTTCTGGCCATTGTATTGTCTCTCCTTCTATTTACGGCTTCTGATTACCCCCTTGATATCTTCTGGTCATTGTATTGTCTGTCCTTCTATTTACGGCTTCTGATTACCCATTTGGTATCTTCTGGCCATTGTATTGTCTCTCCTTCTATTTACGGCTTCTGATTACCCCTTTGGTATCTTCTGGCCATTGTATTGTCTCTCCTTCGATTTACGGCTTCTGATTACCCCTTTGGTATCTTCTGGCCATTGTATTGTCTCTCCTTCTATATACGGCTTCTGATTACCCCTTTGGTATCTTCTGGCCATTGTATTGTCTCTCCTTCTATTTACGGCTTCTGATTACCCCTTTGGTATCTTCTGGTCATTGTATTGTCTCTCCTTCTATTTACGGCTTCTGATTACCCCTTTGGTATCTTCTGGTCATTGTATTGTCTCTCCTTCTATTTACGGCTTCTGATTACCCCTTTGGTATCTTCTGGCCATTGTATTGTCTCTCCTTCTATTTACGGCTTCTGATTACCCCTTTGGTATCTTCTGTCCTTCTATTTACGGCTTCTGATTACCCCTTTGGTATCTTCTGGCCATTGTATTGTCTCTTCTTCTATTTACGGCTTCTGATTACCCCTTTGGTATCTTCTGGCCATTGTATTGTCTCTCCTTCTATTTACGGCTTCTGATTACCCCTTTGGTATCTTCTGTCCTTCTATTTACGGCTTCTGATTACCCCTTTGGTATCTTCTGGCCATTGTATTGTCTCTCCTTCTATTTACGGCTTCTGATTACCCCTTTGGTATCTTCTGTCCTTCTATTTACGGCTTCTGATTACCCCTTTGGTATCTTCTGGCCATTGTATTGTCTCTCCTTCTATTTACGGCTTCTGGTTACCCCTTTGGTATCTTCTGGCCATTGTATTGTCTCTCCTTCTATTTACGGCTTCTGATTACCCCTTTGGTATCTTCTGGCCATTGTATTGTCTCTCCTTCTATTTACGCTTCTGGTTATCTTCAAACTTTTCATTATAAAAATGAAGACAACATAAACATCGAACGAACGCAGTGTCTACCAAGTGTGAAGACAGTTCCCATGGAAACGACATGGAATCAAGTGCTCGCTCTCCCAGCATCCATTAATTGTAATACAAAATCAGGGTCAGCGGAGGTTCTTACTCAACTGACTATAAGCTATGATGGTAGATTTTACTCGTTTTAATATCTTACTCTAGGGATAAATATAATGTATATTAGCTTAAGATTAATGTATCAAAAACAAACGACGAGTGAAATGAAACTTGTAAAAACAATCCATATACATTGTATTCATTTTGATAATACTTTTCAGAAGCTCCGTAATAAAAATGAAAAACCAAAAATACCTCACCGTTAAAAAGATTAGAAATCCAATAGGGAATTCGTAGTATTAACATTTTAGAAATATTATTTAGAAATATTGATATAAAATCTGTACTTACCCTATGTGATGTTTGTCGATATTGTTAATTATTTTCTACTAATATTACTGTTTATCTTATCATATATGAGCAGTTTTACATACTAGAGACCATATACCTTTAATTAAGGTCGGAGGTGTATGTGTAACGATAACAGTTTGATATAGAAATGATTTTCATGTTAGCCATTATATGACAATTAAAACATATTGTTTTTGTAAACATCTTGTATCTGGAATGTATACCTATCAAATACTACATGTGTAAATAATATAATTATTTCACTCCTCTACAATGAAACCACGTTATGTAATTGTGTTAGATAATGGTGTGAGTGTGGGATAATATTAATAAATTGAAAAACACAAAATACCACACTGTAGGAACAATTCCAAAATTCCAATCAAAATAATTAGAAGATCAGAGGCACTCACATTTGATACCCTTAACACACATATACACGACTGCTCACTTTCCTGGCTTTGAACAGGCACTTCAATACTTCAAATACAGGTGACGGGGTTAAATTAGGTTTATAGTCCCAAACCTTTGCTCTTAGTGAAATATATTTGCAAGTATGCAAAATATAAGGAATGAAATACATAACGTCAGGCACAGATGGTAAAACGGCTAGACAATCCCAATGGAAAGACATCACCAAATAAAAACCAATTAAAAAGGAATAAGAGTTGACATCGGGAACATTAAAAACCGTGAAAATGTTCTAATATTTATCTCTGAGAAGACCTTAGACTGAGAGAACATAAACAAGGCCCAGTTAATGGCTATAGTTTGGTCTTGTTAGAATGACGATGTTTGGTTCGTCTTTACCTCCTGTTGTTTGGAGGAGGGGTCATGTCTTATTTACGTTGTGTTTGTTTGCCTATAGTGGTATCAAACACATATAGTGTTGTGTTTTTGCTTTATTTTTCTTCGTCTTGTGTATCCTGTGTTACCAGTTTCTTTGGATTGTCCATTTTTGATTGCCCCTTCGGTATTCTCTAACGTTTATTTATATATTATACTGCTAAAAATAATTCATTTAACGGAAGCATTGATATGATAAAGATGATACTATATATATCTTCCTTTTTTGTACGTATTCGTAGTTCGTATTATTCTGTTTTTCTTGTTTTATCTCTCCGGATTGTCAGTTTTTGATTGTACAGTAATCTCTAATCTGTATTTAACCGTTATCTTTAGAAGATAAAGACATTTTAAACCTTGACATTGTATTCAGACTGATCGTTACGTATGCTAAATATGTACCATATAGCCAACAGTTTCGAATGTCCGAAAATCCAAATCTCTCATGTGAATCCCGGGAATAGAAATAGTATATAATTTCTCCATTTGTGTGCGTTCGTTTGTAGTGACGGAAGCATCAATACACAACTGATCCTCTTGTTTAGAAAATATACCCCAACAAAGTGCGAAACTTCTTGCCAGTTAAAGGCCGCTTAAATCATGCTAATAAACAACGGTTATATTTGAATGGTCTTTTGTCTATTCCATGATCTCTGTTTATATGTGACATTTAAGACAACCAGTTCTTGGCCACTCTAGTATCTTCTCTACATGATTTTGTATTTGTAATTTTGTACTTACACGTAGGTAGCGTAAATAATGATCACATGACGTTAATAATCCAATCATTGACCGAACCAATTGCTTTGTGTCTAATATTGATAGACATAAATCAATGTTGAAAGCAATATAAAAGCATTAAAATAGATTAGTTAGTCGTTTTTTTGTTCTTTGTTTTCCGTGAGAAAAGTTGGAAGATACCAAAGGGGTAATTAGAAGCCGTAAATCGAAGGACAGACAATAAATCATATACAAGTTTGAAGATACCAAAGGGGTAATCAAAAGCCGTAAATCGAAGGACAGACAATACAAAGATATACAAAATACTACGCAATAATTAGCGATCGAGCAAAGCGAACCCCACTAAAAGCTGGGGGTGCACTCAGTTGTTCTGGAAGGGTAGGCAGTTCCTGTTCCGCCAGTGACATCCGGCGTGTTACTGTTAAACGACACGAACATAATCTCATATAAAAACATCAGCATGTGTAAATAAATACACATAAAAACATATCATAAAACATGAACACATGAAAAGCTAACATGAACCGAACACCATAGCAGACATTACAACACGAAACTAAAAACATAAAGACAATGTGTACAGGTATTCTGAACTTGTATGTATTTACTGCCCCACTAGAGACATCCATAGTGTGTTACTATAGAGACATCCATAGTATGTTACTATAGAGACATCCATAGTGTGTTACTATAGAGACATCCATAGTGTGTTGCTATAGAGACATCCATAGTGTGTTACTATAGAGACATCCATAGTGTGTTACTATAGAGACATCCATAGTGTGTTACTATAGAGACATCCATAGTGTGTTACTATAGAGACATCCACAGTGTGTTGCTATAGAGACATCCACAGTGTGTTGCTATAGAGACATCCATAGTGTGTTACTATAGAGACATCCATAGTGTGTTGCTATAGAGATATCTATAGTGTGTTACTATAGAGACATCCATAGTGTGTTACTATAGAGACATCCATAGTGTGTTACTATAGAGACATCCACAGTGTGTTGCTATAGCGACATCCGCAGTGTGTTGCTATAGAGACATCCATAGTGTGTTACTATAGAGACATCCATAGTGTGCTGCTATAGAGACATTCATAGTGTGTTACTATAAAGACATCCATAGTTTGTTACTATAGAGACATCCACAGTGTGTTACAAACCAGATGATATTTATTGTTAAGCACGTGTTTGGATATATAAAGAGGTCTGAAAGGTTTCTTGTTGTCAAGTAGTTCACTAAGAGAAGAACAATCACACACACAATCAGCACCACCAACCTCTCTCTCTCTCTCTCTCTCTCTCTCTCTCTCTCTCTCTCTCTCTCTCTCTCTCTCTCTCTCTCTCTCTCTCTCTCTCCTTCATTCTCTGTATATGTTCAGTTACACATGTTAATGTAAGACATATTCATATACATGCATGCTCTATAAAAATAATGTTGTAACTTATTGTATATAAGAGAAGATTTCATAAGTTTGTTTAACTTGTGTCTTATCCTTTTTGCACATTTGAACAAATAAAATATGCTTAAACTAAACTCGATGATAAGTCATGAATGAGGAAAGAGCCGGATTGTGATTACGACAAACAGAACATCATAGGTCAACTGCGACACAAATATTCATCAACGGTAAACTAAGTTATGGTGGCGACCTCAAACTCTTCGAAGTGATGACCTCATCCCAACCACTAGAAATCCTGGGCCAGCAGCTTCTCTGTCATCTGAAAAACTATAGTAATTTCATGGGATTACAATTATAGAAAGAAAATCAATTGTTTAACTCCCATTAACGTCTTACATTATACGATTAGTTTTTGAGTAGATTAATTTGTTTGTAATTAGTCTAGTGGTTTCTATATTTGATTGTGAGATCTATTTCCGTCACAAACATATATTTTGTATGGTTACACAATCTAATGTGGTCGGAATTTAATCAGAGGTATTGGTATTTTGTCTTCTACATTTCAGCTTGTTTTTCAGCTACATATATTCATATACAACAGCATACCATTCTATATTATCTAACACCATTAACCATGCTCATTTTATATTCACACATAAATCATACAGTAATAGAAATAAAACAAAGCGTAGATATCTAATTCAGAGCTCACCCTTCCGGAGCACCTATTTCATCCCTGGTTTTTAGTGGGGTTCATGTTACTCGATCTTTAGTTTTATGTGTATGTTTTGTAGATCGTTGTTTGTCCCTTTGTTCTTTTTTTTGCCATTGTGTTGTCTGTCTTTCTTCGATTTACCGATTCTGATTACCCGTTTGGTATCTTAAATCCTTTCTTTGGTTTTTTTCCCTTTTTCAAGCCATTTTGTAGTCTGTTCTTCTTCGATATACGGATTATGATTAACCCTTCGGTATCATCAAACTCTTCTTCGATGTCAAAAGATGGGAAAACTAGACAATTTTAAGTACTTAGAACCAAGAAAACCAAAGGTCTTAAACATGAGAGCCAAAATAGCATGAACTTATCAAATTTAAAAACTTCTGGAAATAGCTACATGTCTATATATTGTTTTAATCGTGAATTTCATCACTTAAAATAAATAGATAGATCGTTGTCACCCGCCACTTCGTAATAATTTGTCTTTGGACCAAAGGCCTTAAGCAAAATAGCAAAAACATATGTCTTGGGGAGATTGACCTGATATTAGAAATGATTAATTATGCACTTGATTACCAGTATGTTTGACAATAATTCATGGAAACGCGACTCGAAGTGTCTCCATAAAAAAATGTGTTTTTCAATGTTAACAAAAATAGTACTACTGTGCTACCTATACAGACATAAGTTCTACAACACTAAATATAATAAAATATGTACCAAGTCTGAACCGGTCATTTATAGATATCGATTTTGTCTCTGTTGCTATGATTTGTTGATTGGGTTAAGGAGCTGTCCCGACGATGCACTATTTATTTTTATTTTCCTTTACTTAATGCTGTACTTTGAATAGTATCACACAAATGAATACTTAGATTGAAATCAGAAAGATGTGATGACAAGACTTTTATAACAGTACATCAACATTCTACGAACAGAATCTCTTCAATTCCTTATAATTTCTCTGCTTGCATAAAACTAATTGAATATCACGCATTGCAATATTCGCTGATTAATTATTCAAATTAATTTAGCACTACATATTAGACTATCACACTTATAACATAATTACTTCACGTTTGATTGTATTGGTGGTGTAATTGTTAACGTGCTCGTCTCAAGCGTGGTAGATTGTGGATTCCGAGTCTCAAGCGTGGTAGATTGTGGATTCCGAGTCCCGGTGTCGGGTCAAATAAAAGACTGTAAAATTGGTATTTGCTGCCTTCCCACTAAGCACGTGACATTAAGTAGTAAGAGCATTCGAGTTTTATTATACGCCCCCATGATTTATTGTTTATTATTTTGCCTTTTAATATATTTTTGGCGTCGATGGTGAGACTTTGTTTGTTAAACGTATGTGATTCATTATAAATTTTGTATGTATGTGTGATTATAGCAATTCAGAGATAATAGTTAGTATCTAGTATGTAATGCCAAAATTTGGAAGTTAACTAAAGATCGATTCATTGTTAGATTTGCGTCACGCTTGGGGAGTTTGATGTGGAACACTCTAACTGAGGAGCAATTGACTGCTATTTTTACGTCAGGTTTGGTGGGTTTGATGTGGAACACTCTAACTGAGGAGCAATTGACTGCTATTGTTACGTCAGGTTTGGTGGGTTTGATGTGGAACACTCTAACTGAGGAGCAATTGACTGCTATTTTTACGTCAGGTTTGGTGGGTTTGATGTGGAACACTCTAACTGAGGAGCAATTGACTGCTATTTTTACGTCAGGTTTGGTGGGTTTGATGTGGAACACTCTAACTGAGGAGCAATTGACTGCTATTTTTACGTCAGGTTTGGTGGGTTTGATGTGGAACACTCTAACTGAGGAGCAATTGACTGCTATTTTTACGTCAGGTTTGGGGAGTTTGATGTGGAACACTCTAACTGAGGAGCAATTGACTGCTATTGTTACGTCACGCTTGGAGAGTTTGATGTGGAACACTCTAACTGAGGAGCAATTGACTGCTATTGTTACGTCACGCTTGGAGAGTTTGATGTGGAACACTCTAACTGAGGAGCAATTGACTGCTATTGTTACGTCACGCTTGGGGAGTTTGATGTGGAACACTCTAACTGAGGAGCAATTGACTGCTATTGTTACGTCACGCTTGGAGAGTTTGATGTGGAACACTCTAACTGAGGAGCAATTGACTGCTATTGTTACGTCACGCTTGGAGAGTTTGATGTGGAACACTCTAACTGAGGAGCAATTGACTGCTATTGTTACGTCACGCTTGGAGAGTTTGATGTGGAACACTCTAACTGAGGAGCAATTGACTGCTATTGTTACGTCACGCTTGGGGAGTTTGATGTGGAACACTCTAACTGAGGAGCAATTGACTGCTATTGTTACGTCACGCTTGGGGAGTTTGATGTAGAACACTCTAACTGAGGAGCAATTGACTGCTATTGTTACGTCACGCTTGGAGAGTTTGATGTGGAACACTCTAACTGAGGAGCAATTGACTGCTATTGTTACGTCACGCTTGGGGAGTTTGATGTGGAACACTCTAACTGAGGAGCAATTGACTGCTATTGTTACGTCACGCTTGGAGAGTTTGATGTGGAACACTCTAACTGAGGAGCAATTGACTGCTATTGTTACGTCACGCTTGGGGAGTTTGATGTAGAACACTCTAACTGAGGAGCAATTGACTGCTATTGTTACGTCAGGTTTGGTGGGTTTGATTTAGATCAATTTAACAACTGGCGAGCACTTCATTGCAGGTTCTTTTCTGGTTTGAAAGAGTTTGATCTGAAATAATCTAACAGGGGCAATTCATTGTTAGTTTAGTGTCAGACTGAGAGAGTTTGATCCAGAACAATCTAACAGTTGACAATTCATTGTTAGTTTAGTGTCAGACTGAGAGAGTTTGATCCAGAACAATCTAACAGTTGACAATTCATTGTTAGCTTAGTGTCAGACTGAGAGAGTTTGATCCAGAACAATCTAACAGTTGACAATTCATTGTTAGCTTAGTGTCAGACTGAGAGAGTTTGATCCAGAACAATCTAACAGTTGACAATTCATTGTTAGCTTAGTGTCAGACTGAGAGAGTTTGATCCAGAACAATCTAACAGTTGACAATTCATTGTTAGCTTAGTGTCAGACTGAGAGAGTTTGATCCAGAACAATCTAACAGTTGACAATTCATTGTTAGTTTAGTGTCAGACTGAGAGAGTTTGATCCAGAACAATCTAACAGTTGACAATTCATTGTTAGCTTAGTGTCAGACTGAGAGAGTTTGATCCAGAACAATCTAACAGTTGACAATTCATTGTTAGTTTAGTGTCAGACTGAGAGAGTTTGATCCAGAACAATCTAACAGTTGACAATTCATTGTTAGTTTAGTGTCAGACTGAGAGTGTTTGATCCTTAACCATCTAACAGGGACAATTCATTGTTAGTTTAGTGTCAGACTGAGAGAGTTTGATCCAGAACAATCTAACAGGGGCAATTCATTGTTAGTTTAGTGTCAGACTGAGAGAGTTTGATCCAGAACAATCTAACAGTTGACAATTCATTGTTAGTTTAGTGTCAGACTGAGAGAGTTTGATCCAGAACAATCTAACAGTTGACAATTCATTGTTAGCTTAGTGTCAGACTGAGAGAGTTTGATCCAGAACAATCTAACAGTTGACAATTCATTGTTAGTTTAGTGTCAGACTGAGAGAGTTTGATCCAGAACAATCTAACAGTTGACAATTCATTGTTAGTTTAGTGTCAGACTGAGAGAGTTTGATCCAGAACAATCTAACAGGGGCAGTTCATTGTTAGTTTAGTGTCAGACTGAGAGAGTTTGATCCAGAACAATCTAACAGTTGACAATTCATTGTTAGTTTAGTGTCAGACTGAGAGAGTTTGATCCAGAACAATCTAACAGTTGACAATTCATTGTTAGTTTAGTGTCAGACTGAGAGAGTTTGATCCAGAACAATCTAACAGTTGACAATTCATTGTTAGTTTAGTGTCAGACTGAGAGAGTTTGATCCAGAACAATCTAACAGTTGACAATTCATTGTTAGTTTAGTGTCAGACTGAGAGTGTTTGATCCTTAACCATCTAACAGGGACAATTCATTGTTAGTTTAGTGTCAGACTGAGAGAGTTTGATCCAGAACAATCTAACAGGGGCAATTCATTGTTAGTTTAGTGTCAGACTGAGAGAGTTTGATCCAGAACAATCTAACAGTTGACAATTCATTGTTAGTTTAGTGTCAGACTGAGAGAGTTTGATCCAGAACAATCTAACAGTTGACAATTCATTGTTAGTTTAGTGTCAGACTGAGAGTGTTTGATCCTTAACCATCTAACAGGGACAATTCATTGTTAGTTTAGTGTCAGACTGAGAGAGTTTGATCCAGAACAATCTAACAGGGGCAATTCATTGTTAGTTTAGTGTCAGACTGAGAGAGTTTGATCCAGAACAATCTAACAGTTGACAATTCATTGTTAGTTTAGTGTCAGACTGAGAGAGTTTGATCCAGAACAATCTAACAGTTGACAATTCATTGTTAGCTTAGTGTCAGACTGAGAGAGTTTGATCCAGAACAATCTAACAGTTGACAATTCATTGTTAGTTTAGTGTCAGACTGAGAGAGTTTGATCCAGAACAATCTAACAGTTGACAATTCATTGTTAGCTTAGTGTCAGACTGAGAGAGTTTGATCCAGAACAATCTAACAGTTGACAATTCATTGTTAGTTTAGTGTCAGACTGAGAGAGTTTGATCCAGAACAATCTAACAGTTGACAATTCATTGTTAGTTTAGTGTCAGACTGAGAGTGTTTGATCCTTAACCATCTAACAGGGACAATTCATTGTTAGTTTAGTGTCAGACTGAGAGAGTTTGATCCAGAACAATCTAACAGGGGCAATTCATTGTTAGTTTAGTGTCAGACTGAGAGAGTTTGATCCAGAACAATCTAACAGTTGACAATTCATTGTTAGTTTAGTGTCAGACTGAGAGAGTTTGATCCAGAACAATCTAACAGTTGACAATTCATTGTTAGTTTAGTGTCAGACTGAGAGTGTTTGATCCTTAACCATCTAACAGGGACAATTCATTGTTAGTTTAGTGTCAGACTGAGAGAGTTTGATCCAGAACAATCTAACAGGGGCAATTCATTGTTAGTTTAGTGTCAGACTGAGAGAGTTTGATCCAGAACAATCTAACAGTTGACAATTCATTGTTAGTTTAGTGTCAGACTGAGAGAGTTTGATCCAGAACAATCTAACAGTTGACAATTCATTGTTAGTTTAGTGTCAGACTGAGAGAGTTTGATCCTGAACAATCTAACAGGGGCAATTCATTGTTAGTTTAGTGTCAGACTGAGAGAGTTTGATCCAGAACAATCTAACAGTTGACAATTCATTGTTAGTTTAGTGTCAGACTGAGAGAGTTTGATCCAGAACAATCTAACAGTTGACAATTCATTGTTAGTTTAGTGTCAGACTGAGAGAGTTTGATCCAGAACAATCTAACAGTTGACAATTCATTGTTAGTTTAGTGTCAGACTGAGAGAGTTTGATCCAGAACAATCTAACAGTTGACAATTCATTGTTAGTTTAGTGTCAGACTGATAGAGTTTGATCCAGAACAATCTAACAGTTGACAATTCATTGTTAGTTTAGTGTCAGACTGAGAGAGTTTGATCCAGAACAATCAAACAGTTGACAATTCATTGTTAGCTTAGTGTCAGACTGAGAGAGTTTGATCCAGAACAATCTAACAGTTGACAATTCATTGTTAGTTTAGTGTCAGACTGAGAGAGTTTGATCCAGAACAATCTAACAGTTGACAATTCATTGTTAGTTTAGTGTCAGACTGAGAGAGTTTGATTCGGAACAATCTAACAGTTGACAATTCATTGTTAGCTTAGTGTCAGACTGAGAGAGTTTGATCCAGAACAATCTAACAGGGGCAATTCATTGTTAGTTTAGTGTCAGACTGAGAGAGTTTGATCCAGAACAATCTAACAGGGGCAGTTCATTGTTAGTTTAGTGTCAGACTGAGAGAGTTTGATCCAGAACAATCTAACAGTTGACAATTCATTGTTAGTTTAGTGTCAGACTGAGAGAGTTTGATCCAGAACAATCTAACAGTTGACAATTCATTGTTAGTTTAGTGTCAGACTGAGAGAGTTTGATCCAGAACAATCTAACAGTTGACAATTCATTGTTAGTTTAGTGTCAGACTGAGAGAGTTTGATCCAGAACAATCTAACAGGGGCAATTCATTGTTAGTTTAGTGTCAGACTGAGAGAGTTTGATCCAGAACAATCTAACAGGGGCAGTTCATTGTTAGTTTAGTGTCAGACTGAGAGAGTTTGATCCAGAACAATCTAACAGTTGACAATTCATTGTTAGTTTAGTGTCAGACTGAGAGAGTTTGATCCAGAACAATCTAACAGTTGACAATTCATTGTTAGTTTAGTGTCAGACTGAGAGAGTTTGATCCAGAACAATCTAACAGGGGCAATTCATTGTTAGTTTAGTGTCAGATTGAGAGAGTTTGATCCAGAACAATCTAACAGGGGCAATTCATTGTTAGTTTAGTGTCAGACTGAAAGAGTTTGATCCAGAACAATCTAACAGGGGCAATTCATTGTTAGTTTAGTGTCAGACTGAGAGAGTTTGACCCAGAACAATCTAACAGGGACAATTCATTGTTAGTTTAGTGTCAGACTGAGAGAGTTTGATCCAGAACAATCTAACAGTTGACAATTCATTGTTAGCTTAGTGTCAGACTGAGAGAGTTTGATCCAGAACAATCTAACAGTTGACAATTCATTGTTAGCTTAGTGTCAGACTGAGAGAGTTTGATCCAGAACAATCTAACAGGGACAATTCATTGTTAGTTTAGTGTCAGACTGAGAGAGTTTGATCCAGAACAATCTAACAGTTGACAATTCATTGTTAGTTTAGTGTCAGACTGAGAAAGTTTGATCCAGAACAATCTAACAGGGGCAATTCATTGTTAGTTTAGTGTCAGACTGAGAGAGTTTGATCCAGAACAATCTAACAGTTGACAATTCATTGTTAGTTTAGTGTCAGACTGAGAGAGTTTGATCCAGAACAATCTAACAGGGACAATTCATTGTTAGTTTAGTGTCAGACTGAGAGAGTTTGATCCAGAACATTCTAACAGTTGACAATTCATTGTTAGTTTAGTGTCAGACTGAGAGAGTTTCATCCAGAACAATCTAACAGTTGACAATTCATTGTTAGTTTAGTGTCAGACTGAGAGAGTTTGATCCAGAACAATCTAACAGTTGACAATTCATTGTTAGTTTAGTGTCAGACTGAGAGAGTTTGATCCAGAACAATCTAACAGTTGACAATTCATTGTTAGTTTAGTGTCAGACTGAGAGAGTTTGATCCAGAACAATCTAACAGGGACAATTCATTGTTAGTTTAGTGTCAGACTGAGAGAGTTTGATCCAGAACAATCTAACAGGGACAATTCATTGTTAGTTTAGTGTCAGACTGAGAGAGTTTGATCCAGAACAATCTAACAGTTGACAATTCATTGTTAGTTTAGTGTCAGACTGAGAGAGTTTGATCCAGAACAATCTAACAGTTGACAATTCATTGTTAGTTTAGTGTCAGACTGAGAGAGTTTGATCCAGAACAATCTAACAGGGGCAGTTCATTGTTAGTTTAGTGTCAGACTGAGAGAGTTTGATCCAGAACAATCTAACAGTTGACAATTCATTGTTAGTTTAGTGTCAGACTGAGAGAGTTTGATCCAGAACAATCTAACAGTTGACAATTCATTGTTAGTTTAGTGTCAGACTGAGAGAGTTTGATCCAGAACAATCTAACAGTTGACAATTCATTGTTAGTTTAGTGTCAGACTGAGAGAGTTTGATCCAGAACAATCTAACAGGGGCAATTCATTGTTAGTTTAGTGTCAGACTGAGAGAGTTTGATCCAGAACAATCTAACAGTGGCAATTCATTGTTAGTTTAGTGTCAGATTGAGAGAGTTTGATCCAGAACAATCTAACAGGGGCAATTCATTGTTAGTTTAGTGTCAGACTGAAAGAGTTTGATCCAGAACAATCTAACAGGGGCAATTCATTGTTAGTTTAGTGTCAGACTGAGAGAGTTTGACCCAGAACAATCTAACAGGGACAATTCATTGTTAGTTTAGTGTCAGACTGAGAGAGTTTGATCCAGAACAATCTAACAGTTGACAATTCATTGTTAGCTTAGTGTCAGACTGAGAGAGTTTGATCCAGAACAATCTAACAGGGACAATTCATTGTTAGTTTAGTGTCAGACTGAGAGAGTTTGATCCAGAACAATCTAACAGTTGACAATTCATTGTTAGTTTAGTGTCAGACTGAGAGAGTTTGATCCAGAACAATCTAACAGGGGCAATTCATTGTTAGTTTAGTGTCAGACTGAGAGAGTTTGATCCAGAACAATCTAACAGTTGACAATTCATTGTTAGTTTAGTGTCAGACTGAGAGAGTTTGATCCAGAACAATCTAACAGGGACAATTCATTGTTAGTTTAGTGTCAGACTGAGAGAGTTTGATCCAGAACATTCTAACAGTTGACAATTCATTGTTAGTTTAGTGTCAGACTGAGAGAGTTTGATACAGAACAATCTAACAGTTGACAATTCATTGTTAGTTTAGTGTCAGACTGAGAGAGTTTGATCCAGAACAATCTAACAGTTGACAATTCATTGTTAGTTTTTAGTGTCAGACTGAGAGAGTTTGATCCAGAACAATCTAACAGTTGACAATTCATTGTTAGTTTAGTGTCAGACTGAGAGAGTTTGATCCAGAACAATCTAACAGGGACAATTCATTGTTAGTTTAGTGTCAGACTGAGAGAGTTTGATCCAGAACAATCTAACAGGGACAATTCATTGTTAGTTTAGTGTCAGACTGAGAGAGTTTGATCCAGAACAATCTAACAGTTGACAATTCATTGTTAGTTTAGTGTCAGACTGAGAGAGTTTGATCCAGAACAATCTAACAGTTGACAATTCATTGTTAGTTTAGTGTCAGACTGAGAGAGTTTGATCCAGAACAATCTAACAGGGACAATTCATTGTTAGTTTAGTGTCAGACTGAGAGAGTTTGATCCAGAACAATCTAACAGGGGCAATTCATTGTTAGTTTAGTGTCAGACTGAGAGAGTTTGATCCAGAACAATCTAACAGTTGACAATTCATTGTTAGTTTAGTGTCAGACTGAGAGAGTTTGATCCAGAACAATCTAACAGGGGCAATTCATTGTTAGTTTAGTGTCAGACTGAGAGAGTTTGATCCAGAACAATCTAACAGGGGCAATTCATTGTTAGTTTAGTGTCAGATTGAGAGAGTTTGATCCAGAACAATCTAACAGGGGCAATTCATTGTTAGTTTAGTGTCAGACTGAAAGAGTTTGATCCAGAACAATCTAACAGGGGCAATTCATTGTTAGTTTAGTGTCAGACTGAGAGAGTTTGACCCAGAACAATCTAACAGGGACAATTCATTGTTAGTTTAGTGTCAGACTGAGAGAGTTTGATCCAGAACAATCTAACAGTTGACAATTCATTGTTAGCTTAGTGTCAGACTGAGAGAGTTTGATCCAGAACAATCTAACAGTTGACAATTCATTGTTAGCTTAGTGTCAGACTGAGAGAGTTTGATCCAGAACAATCTAACAGTTGACAATTCATTGTTAGTTTAGTGTCAGACTGAGAGAGTTTGATCCAGAACAATCTAACAGTTGACAATTCATTGTTAGTTTAGTGTCAGACTGAGAGAGTTTGATCCAGAACAATCTAACAGTTGACAATTCATTGTTAGTTTAGTGTCAGACTGAGAGAGTTTGATCCAGAACATTCTAACAGTTGACAATTCATTGTTAGTTTAGTGTCAGACTGAGAGAGTTTGATACAGAACAATCTAACAGTTGACAATTCATTGTTAGTTTAGTGTCAGACTGAGAGAGTTTGATCCAGAACAATCTAACAGTTGACAATTCATTGTTAGTTTAGTGTCAGACTGAGAGAGTTTGATCCAGAACAATCTAACAGTTGACAATTCATTGTTAGTTTAGTGTCAGACTGAGAGAGTTTGATCCAGAACAATCTAACAGGGACAATTCATTGTTAGTTTAGTGTCAGACTGAGAGAGTTTGATCCAGAACAATCTAACAGTTGACAATTCATTGTTAGTTTAGTGTCAGACTGAGAGAGTTTGATCCAGAACAATCTAACAGTTGACAATTCATTGTTAGTTTAGTGTCAGACTGAGAGAGTTTGATCCAGAACAATCTAACAGGGACAATTCATTGTTAGTTTAGTGTCAGACTGAGAGAGTTTGATCCAGAACAATCTAACAGAGGCAATGCATTGTTAGTTTAGTGTCAGACTGAGAGAGTTTGATCCAGAACAATCTAACAGTTGACAATTCATTGTTAGTTTAGTGTCAGACTGAGAGAGTTTGATCCAGAACAATCTAACAGGGGCAATTCATTGTTAGTTTAGTGTCAGACTGAGAGAGTTTGATCCAGAACAATCTAACAGGGGCAATTCATTGTTAGTTTAGTGTCAGACTGAGAGAGTTTGATCCAGAACAATCTAACAGTTGACAATTCATTGTTAGTTTAGTGTCAGGCTGAGAGAGTTTGATCCAGAACAATCTAACAGTTGACAATTCATTGTTAGTTTAGTGTCAGACTGAGAGAGTTTGATCCAGAACAATCTAACAGGGACAATTCATTGTTAGTTTAGTGTCAGACTGAGAGAGTTTGATCCAGAACAATCTAACAGTGACAATTCATTGTTAGTTTAGTGTCAGACTGAGAGAGTTTGATCCAGAACAATCTAACAGTTGACAATGCATTGTTAGTTTAGTGTCAGACTGAGAGAGTTTGATCCAGAACAATCTAACAGTTGATTAGCAATGCATGACTAGTGTTTGATCTAGAACAATGTAATAACTATCGAGCAATTCATTGTAAGTTTTCTGTCTTGTTTTGGGCTGCTTCATCTGGAACAATCTAACTGAGGAACAATTCACTCCTAGCTTTATGTCAGGCTTGGGGTTTTGCTCTGGAACGATTTAACTGGGGAGAAATTCTAATACCAATTGCAAAAAATTAATTACACCTATGAGTGGAGCTATTCGCCTTGGGAAATAGTTGATCTCTCTGGGAACAATAAACTTGCTATTACCCGAATATCCAGTCAATAATTGTTTTATTACACTGAACGCCATAGGATACGAAGCTGCTCGCCATGTTTGTTATTGTCGTCTGTATGTTTCAGGATTTTAGGAAAACTCCCGAGAATTTTGAATTTACATTACTGTGTTTCCCCCAATGAATGAAGAGGATAAAACATTCTGCGAAAATATATCGCGTCTCCCGTAAATAGCACAGGAGAGGTGAATAGTCTTTTAGTCTATTCACTGGTTAATAGTTCATTACACAATTTACCGGTAAATAACATTTTTATGAACGTGTCTTTTTAACAGGTAAATTTCTACTGAGGTATAATAAGACTAACCATTGCTTCAGGGAATCAGCCAGTATAAAGCCAACTAAGCGTGATTGTCTTGTACAAAACAGACATAATATCATCAAACAGTATAATATAGATGACAAATTGTTCACTTGGCACTAAAGAACAATCACTCATTCATGGCGAGAATATGCCTGATTTAACTAGATCAACACGTTGGATTTGCATAGTTCAAGCTCACTGAGGGCAACTGTCTGTATGGAGACATTCATTCTTTTGTCAAATGAATCGCAGATATTATTTACCTTTTTATTTAGTGTATTGCTTAGAAACACACAAAATGGCTTAGATTAATAAGAGAATGGTGTGATGACAAGACTACTGTATCAAGCCATATATGTTGTACCAACAGTATTGCTACAAGTCCCAATATATTCTCTATCTCCTTAAAATTAATTGAATATCGCGCCTTAAAATGTTCGCTTATAAAGTATTTACATAAATATATCAGTTATGACTTGATTACTATGTTTATCGTGGTTCGAGCTCAGATCGGGACAAACCAAAGACTATAAAAAAAACATATTTCTGCTTCTCTGCCAAGCACGCAGTGTTAAGGAGAAAGAGCAAAGACTAGTTGGCTCGGAATCGGGATATTTTGTTCGAGAGGACAGGCATGATTGGAGAGTTTGATTTGAAAAAACAGCTGAAATTCCAATACCAATTACATATATGAGTGGAACTTGACGTCTACCTATGACTGTTGCTTTAGGAAGTACGACAAGTGTTTTAGTCTAGTACAAAGCAGACACCATCTCATCAACATATCGCTTGTTTTCGTCATGATATAAATGTATGCAAAATTGCTCACTTGTGTGATATGCCTGCTTTTTATCTGGTCGACAGGCTGATTTTACAGTGCAAGCTCACTGAGGACAACTGTCCGTATGGAGACATGTCGCGCTACTGTTTCGTAATATTGAATCGCAAATACATTTACATGTATTTTTCTTTCTCTTTTTAATGTAATGCTTTTAATAGAAGCACAAAAAAATGACGTAGGTTAATATGAGAACGGTTTGATGGCAAAAGTGCTATATGAAGTCATGTACTTTGTACCAACAATATTGTTACAGTTCCTAATAACTTCTCTGCTGTCATGAAAATAATTGAATATCACACCTTGAAATGTTCACTTATTAATTATTTAGATTAATTAAGCACTAATGTCTAGACTGTCACACCTACAACTATAATTACTCCAAGTTTTAATAATATTTCGTGGTAATCTTGCCTTTTAATAGCTTCGCTTTCGATAACGAGACTTTATTGGTGGAAATACGTATGCTCTGTATTATAAATTATGTAAGTATATGCTATTGTTAGCTTATTGCAAACTCTGAGGTTTGATCTGGAACCTTTCTAGAGTCATGCCAGCCTTGTGGGGTTTGGTTTTCTACCATCTAACTGATAAGTAATGCATTGCTAGTATAATGCCAGGCTTAGTGGTTTGACCTCAAACAAGCTCACCGAGGAGCAATTCATTGCAGTTATAATGTTACACTTGGAGGATTTTATCTAGGAAAATCTGAGAACCATTGCATTGTTAGTTTCATACTTTTCTTGATGGGTTTGATCTTGAGCCATCTAACTTAAGAGTATTTCATTGCTAGATTCATCACAGGCTTGGAGAGTTTGATCTGGAACAATTTAACTTAAGAGTATTTCATTGCTAGATTCATCACAGGCTTGGAGAGTTTGATCTGGAACAATTTAACTTAAGAGTATTTCATTGCTAGATTCATCACAGGCTTGGAGAGTTTGATCTGGAACAATTTAACTTAAGAGTATTTCATTGCTAGATTCATCACAGGCTTGGAGAGTTTGATCTGGAACAATTTAACTTAAGAGTATTTCATTGCTAGATTCATCACAGGCTTGGAGAGTTTGATCTGGAACAATTTAACTGAGAATCAATAGATTAATTATGCCTTGGTGAGTTTGATCAAGAATATGCTATCTCAGGAGCAATCCATTGCTATTTCCATACCAGGTTTGGGGTTTTTTACTGGATCAGTCTGCCTTATGAGCAATACTTTCCTAATTTCATTACAGGCTTGTGTCGTTTGATCTGGAACAATCTTATAAGCAATCCATTGAATATTTCATATGGCAAGTTTGGTCTGGAACAATCTAACTGTAGAGCAATGCATTGCTAGTTTCGTGTCAGGCTTTGTGAGTTTGATCTGGAACAATTTAACTGAGGATCAATGCATTGCTAGTTTCATGCCAGGCTTGAGGACTTTGATCTGGCACAATCTAAGAAAGGTTTGAAGATACCAAAGGGTTAATCAGAAGCTATAAATCGAGGGACAGACAATACAATGGCCACAAGATACCAAAGGGAGGTAATCAGAAGCTATAAATCCAGGGACAGACAATACAATGGCCACAAGATACCAAAACTGAGATAAAGTCGAGGTTCGCAGAGCCTTTCCCAAGTTTTACACCGAATACACATAAACTTTATATTTAAAAAGACATTGCATTAATATTGTGTTTATCCTGCAGAACAATCGCTTTAATCCGTCGACGTTTTATTTTTAATTAAATAATAAAATTATGCAATTATCCCTTGATTGCCCATTTTGATATTTTCTGTCAATGGGAAGTGAACTGGATTTACAACTAGTTTCCGAAAACTCAACAGGTAGCATGTGACATGGGTACCAGAAAAGCTAATATTTTGGTCAGTGACAGTATATAGCAAACATTTATGCAGTCAATGCTATTTGACTGCTCAAATACAACAAGTGCAGGATAATTCATATTTCTACACTCAAGTACTCAATGGGGTGTTGGTTCTTCGTCCAATTGAACATGTTGGTTATATCCTACCTACTTACGATACTCTATCAATACAACATATCTATATATGGTCAAGTACTTTAAAACATTTCTGGTTTTCTTTTGTTAATCAATTTTGACCCTCTATACCATTGTGTTTGCAAAATATGAGGTTCTCATTACAATCCTAAAATATTTCTATTATGGATTGTGGATCTGTGTAGTTTAGTAGTGTTTGACATATTAATATTCTTTACTACTTTAGTGTTCATTCCTGATCAAGACTGTAAAAATCTTTATCTATTTCAAACACAAAGCATGCAAAGAGAGATAATTCAAATTATATGAGCAGGTACTCCATTAGTTAATTTGTGTTCATTTTTTATGTAAGAAACATGAAATACTTCTTTATGAACGAACTATTAAGACTCATCTACTACAAACAAACATGTGACATGAAGACACATCTACTGCAAACTTATGTTAAGCAATTAAGACACGTCTACAATAAACGTATACATAGACACTGGTTACATAATCATGTGTATATTCATTTACGTCTGAGGCTTTCATCTTCAAAGATATCCAAGAAAACGCTAGAGAAAGCCGAAGGGGCAATCAAGAATAGACAATCTAAGAACCATCGCCAACGTTGGGTACACAAGGCACAAAAAGAAGACAATCAATACACGGTAGAATACAAATGTGAGCAACCAGGCGACCGTTTCACTAAAGTGATCGTAAATCGTAAGTCTAAGATCACTTTTAAGATTTCCTTACGTGCACGTATACGTGCGTTTCACTAAACTAGTCCTAATCGTAAGAGTTACGACCTGCGACTTGCGACAAGTCAATCGTAACTACTCGGTCTTTCTCGCTACCCTGTAAATATTTGTAGGGTAGCGAGAATGGCCGAGTAGTTACGATTGGCGACAAGTAACATCTCCTATAATGGAGGTAAAAAGATACATTGTATCATATATAATATGATTGATTTTTGGTGTTTAACGCCACTTTAAGCAGTATTTCAGCTATATCATTATGGTGGCAGAAGCCGGAGTACCCGGAGAGAACCACCGACCATGGGCAAGTAACTGGTAAACGTTATCACTTGCGACTGCGAGTCGAGTGCACTTTTATTTTAATATACAAAACTGGACGCGAACCCACGCCGTATTGGTGATAGGCTTGTATCAGTTGTTAGGTAATCCAACTACCTAACTCATTGAGCCACCCGGGCCCTATATTTTATTTATAAACCCAACAGATCGGAAGCTGATTACATTAATAATCACATTTTAAATGTGTTTAAATACATTTTTAATATTCAACTAATTATAAAACTCTAAAGTGATTTTTTTAAATGAATAAACCAAAGCTATCAGAAAAAAATTGTTAAGTGTAAAATTTTACCGAAATTTGAGAAGAAATTTATTTTATGGAATATATTTTAACAAATTTCATGCTATATGCAGTCACTTGAAGTTTCAAAAATAAGGGGAAAAAATTAGAAAAACTTCGAAACATGTTGGTTATCTATAATAAATAAGGGAAATTTTTCGAAGTTTTTCTTATTTTTTCCCCTTATTTTTGAAACTTCAAGTGACTGTGCTATATGTAAGGAGAAATTTCCAAAATGTGACCACAGATTTGGCAATACATTCACATTCTGCACCGATATACCGTTTGCGGTGCATTTCAATTGCGCGGAACAAATCCTACATTTACGTGAAGAACTTAAACACATGACAATTGTGCGGATTTTTTTTTACCTTTCTTTAAAGTATATTTCGCATTTTCATAATATTTTATGGTTTTTATAAGTACTGATGTACAACTTCTTTTTTACCTCTTTATTTACTCCTTTTGCCATACAGAAATTACTTAATCTGTAACCACTGCCCACTACGGGTGGAGGTGTTAGGATTTGGGTAATTTTATTGCATCACTACATTAAACAACAAAAATACACATCTTACAATATTATGTAATACCTTAACATGTACATGTACTGTTGATTTATATTCATAGCGAGTGTTTTAACCCTTTATATAATCAATAAAAACCACCAATGAATATTAACATTTGGACTGCTAGAATATCTGTTGCCTTCAAAATTATTGGGGTTTTTTATACATGTATGTTACAAATTTTTGTTTTAATTTATATTTCATATATAATCATATATGTTTTCTATGTTATTCTGATATTTTTTGTTTTCATTTTAAAGGATGACGAAAGAGGTGAATAATCCATATTGCATCGTCAGTCATGCTGCAAAATGCAGAAAATGTTACGAGTAAATTAAATATATTCTAAATAACAGGTAATCCGCGCAAATGCAAAAAAAAAGTATCAAGTACATTTTACGGGCAATTGTAATGCTCTTTCTCCGTGCAAAAGTAATACCTGTTAATCTCCAAATCCACGCAAATGTTGTCATAACTTATGTCCAATCCCATTTGCAACTTTTATGCAAATAAAATATGCTTAGACTAAATGCAAATGTAATGCGCCCTCTGTGTATGCTTAATTTTATTTTTGAACCATTGTTTGTACATGTACCCGATATAGTTCTTTTCTAGAAATTTCTTCTATGTACACATTCATTAATAAAAATATGTTGATAAATTGTAAATGCAGAACTGAAACAAACAATAACGTGTAGCTGTTTTAATGATTTTTTTAAGTTTTAAGACTCTCGAAATATAAAAAATATAGCGTGTATTGCTCGCTTCATTTGATTAATGTTCATATTAAAAAAAATACAGATAGCAATTCTTCTCTTCAAAATTAGGTTTACGATTTACGACTTGCGAGTACCTTCCACCACTCCTAACTTTGCGATCACTTTTTGTCGTAAGTCGTAAATCCTAACTATTAATGAAACGGTCGTAACTCTTAAGAGTACACTTACGTCTACGTTTACGACTTACGATCTTTAGTGAAACGGTCGCCAGGACCCTACTAAAATTCCGGGGGTGAACCCAGGTACTCGCGCCTCATCTAGTCAAGTCTGGTAATTGCCTTGTCTGTATTAAATAAAATACGAAGAAGTGAGACAAAAATGCATTGCCATTTGAACACTGGATAGTTCGCAACGATCAACCAGTTCGTGAAGACGACCGTGGAATCTTTGTAACGATAACTTCAACCGAGCAGCAACATAGCCTTGCTTGGGTAGCTTTTGTGTCAGCCGCTAAGCTCTGTTCAGAAAGTCACGGTACTGAGTACAGCCCTAGAATAACGTATGAATTGTGAACTGTAGACTATATATGCAGTTATTAAAAAGTAACACGAACCCCACTAAAACCCGGTGGTGAACGCAGGTGCTCCGGAAGGGTAAGCAGTTCCTGCTCCACTAGTGACATCCGTCGTGTTAATCTAGTTACAAACTCGGTGATAAGTCATGAATGAGGAAAGAACCGGGAAATGTTTACGACAAGTGGAACATATCCGTGGTCATTTGTGACACAGATATTCCATGTCCTTTCAGAAAATAATTCTAGGTTTGGCGATTTCGTTGCTCGCATCTATCCCATTGAGCTTGAAATAAAGGATACCACAGATACAGATAGGTCTGCTTCATACCTTGACGTACACCTCGAAATTGACTGTGAGAGGCAGTTAAGAACGAAACTTTACGACAAAACAGATGATTTCAATTTTCCCATTGTGAACTTTCCATTCATATGTAGCAACATTCCAGCAACACCTGCATATGGAGTATACATTGTATATCTCTCAGTTGATACAATATTCCAGAGCTTGTGGTTCCTACCAGGATTTCCTTGATAGAGGGTTGCTGCTAACAAGGAAGCTACTGAACCCAGGGTTCCTCTTGGTTATGTTGAAACCATCACTTCGAAAATTTTACGATCGCCACCATGACTTGGTTGACCGCTATGGAATATCTGTATCACAAATTACCACGGATATGTTTCACTTGTCGTAAACACTTCCCGGTCCTTTCCTCATTCATGACTTACCACCGGGTTTGTAACTGGATTAACACGACGGGTGCCACTAGTAAAGCAGGAACTGCTTACCCTTCCAGAGCACCTGGGTTCACCCCCGGTTTTTAGTGGGGTTGGTGATATTCGACCTTTAGTTTATATGTATGTTATGTAGATCGTTGTTTGTCCTTTTGTACTTTTTCTTTTGACCATTGTGTTGTCTGTTCTTCTTCGATTTACGGATTCTGATTACCTCCCTTTGGTATCTTTAAACTCTTCTCATGACATAATACATAAGTATGCATCTTTCCAAGTCAAAGGCCATGATTCGACAAAATGACCTGTTATTCTCACCATAAACGGTTAAAACAATTACCAGGTGAATGACATTAAAACAAACTGACTTTTCTGACCGATACATAGAACCGTCAGAACCGTCAATTAGAAAATGACAGCTGCCACGTGTAGTATTTAATAAAGAAATTACATACGAGTGACTTTTGTTTTCAATTACGATCAACATTCCAATATAACCATACCCTTAAATATGATAAAATAATATTTCACATTTATTATGTCGTATATCTAAATATTTTCGCATATTTAAAATTCCTATGATATTATATTGCAAGGTTCCACTGGTCTGTTTAAACAATCTCTTTGAAAACAGTTCAGCTCTGTTGTTGCATAAATTAATAGTATATCAAGTCAAGCCGTTGTATAAATAAGAGATTAGTACATGACATTTTCCATATCGGCCCTGGTATCAGCCCGAGACTCCCATATCACGCCCGACAGTGAAGCTGGAGTGCTGATATGGGTCGAGAGCTGATACCAGGGACGATATGGAAAATTTCATGTCATAATCTTTTTATCACATATTTAACATTGACTTTTTTCAAGCGTTGACTTGTATTGCAGAAAAGATATTTGAACTGATAAATTGCGAAAATAAATCCATAAGAGAGTTGCCTTTGCTAAACTTGCAAATATTTTTGCTTCGAATCTGGTTTCAAAAAGATATCAAGCAATGTCGATCTGTACAATGACGTTAGAAAGTGTTTGTAAAATCTACCCAAGACGTTGGCATTTGAATGGAAACCCCTATTCAACACGACGTATACATTTTAGCTAATTATTCTGTTTCAAGTTATTAAAACTTGATTCCAATATTTTGAAATATGTTAAGTTGATTGAAATACGATTTGATGCATATCTTTATGCATCATCTTTCCCATTCTCTATCCAGAGTTGTCGTTCCTGCTACGCTACACTCCGTCTCTGTCAACGCCCATTTTACAAGATTTGAACGACAACTCTCGATAGAGAATGCATCTTTCCTTGTACTTTGAGACTATTGCACAAATACCGGAAATTGAATGATGGGGCAAATACGGCTATTTGAGGGCAAATACGGATATTTTGAGGGCAAATACGGATATTGCCCTGAGAGCAAATAACCAACACTGACGTCTAGCTATTATTGGACATTATAGTGCAAAAACGAACTTATTGCAACAAAATGTGTGATAATATGATTTAAATTGTCCACACCTTGATAGTAATGTACCAACCGCTCTTGCGTGTGGAGTTTGTATATCTCACAACTCATACGCTACGTTCGAGCTTACAGTTTGTACTCCGTCGCCGCATTCAGAGTACTAAACTATTCAAGCAAGGATTTTTACGGAATCGTCTCATCTTATCTTTCAAAACGTTTTTCGAAAGAAATCAACGCCTTGAAAAGTATTCTGTCAGTTGTGCACATATGACGAAAGATAGTATTGGCATTGGTTTAGACCGAATAATCTGTCTCTCGTGTGTCTATATTTGTCATTTTATATTTCCTTTTTATTATTTGGACATTTTTTTTTTTTTTTGAGACAGTGTGTAAAAAAAATGTCCAAATAATAATAAGGAAATATATAATGACAAAAATAGATACACAAGAGACAAATTATTCGGTCTAGCATTGGTTGAACTGGTTTTTACATTTATTATTATGTCTGTGTCCAGATTGGCAGGTGTATCCAGGTAACCCTGACATGTTCTATCTTTCCTGTCACTGTAGGCATTGGCGGTACATAGCTGCTTCATCTATTGATTTTTTAAATGCCAGAATCCTGGAGGGAGTTTAGCAACGATTTGGTGTCTACTATCACCTTTTTGAACATTTCTATAAACGATAAATCTACAAAAAGAGCGATGGAATGTTGATTAGTATAGAAATTTGGGCTTAAATACATTTTATTTTTCATTTAACCATGCAATGTTTCGATGACTCCTAACAATTAAATTTTACTTTCGTGTGTCTTTTTTCAGTTGTCAGGATTTTACAATTCCCATGCATCACCACAAGACTAAGGTATGACAGGGATTTTCAAGATAAGAATTTTGTTGATTTCATTGTATTTACATACACTCACACTTTCTTGCAATTTTTTCTTCGAAATCATAAATTACTTGCGCCATTTTTCACTTGATAAAAATTGACATTGATATAAATTTCATCAATATATGAACAAACAAAAGAAATTTGCTTAGTGGAAAATATATTTCAAAGGAATCCACATTTTTTCAAATGCTAAAATATTTATTTTTCCTTCCATTGTATCATTGTTCAAGTGACAAAAGGTCAAAGGGCCCTAGCGACTATCGCAATCACTTGGTGTCTGTTGTCGTGTCATTATTCGTCAACTTTTACATTGTACATGTAATATTCTTCTCTAAAACCACAGTGCCAATTGGAACCAAACTTAGTGGAAATGATTATTGGATGGTACTCTACGAAGGTTATGTTTTTCTCTGTACGGAAATCCATGTGCAAAAAAAAGAGACCCACAGGTCTAAATACATTGTATGGTGTTTTCATATTGTTCCATGACCAATAAGTACTGCATTTCTGGGGTTTACAGTGCTATTTGTAGAATCGGGGTTGTCACACAGCCTGGCATTTCACTGCAGGATTTCATGCGTGATATTCGGACAGAACGTAGAGGAATCTTGAACGTGTCAGGAAATATATGACGTTGGAAAGGTTAACCTTAAGGCGAAATGGCCAGGTAGTGTCGAAAAACACAAATTTGATACAAAATGTACAGAAATTAATTAGTATTTTTACCCCAACCAAGTTTGTGCTGGTATGTTTTCTTTAAACGGTTTATATATTGGAATGATCGTATCCAATTAACATAAACATCAAGTTTGTAATGATCTTTACATCGGCGAGCATGTTTAAATTTTTGGGCTGAACTTTGACTTTTAAGTCAAATCTTAGTAAATTTACTTCCATTTGTCGAGTATATGTTTTGACACTGGAGGTATACAACTAATATCTTTGAAGTGAGGAGTGATGTTCTATGAACACAAGATTTTAGGATGAATAGTACTTCTTTTAATGAATATCTTTTCCTTAAAATATTGTATTTGTGGGAAAATAGAATCTGTACAACATTTTAGTTTGCATTGTCAGAGAGTGATCATCTAACTTTCCACCAGACATGGTCGATTTTGCCATGTTTTGTTTCGTTTCAATTCCGTTTCTCACTTTACCGAAACCCTGATACACGCCTACTTTAACAAATGACATGTTCTACCCAATTCAAATTTTGGAATGCAGACTTTTCACTAGTTCGCCGGGAACAATTCTTCCGAACTCCCTCTCGAAATCTTTGAAAGAATCTAAAAATATAGTTTATAGACGTTTTCGAAAGAAGCTGTAAGATCATCTTTTAATTAAAATATAATCAACAAGGAAACATGGGTTTAAAATTTTTTTATAAAATTTTAAAGGAATTTATTATTATATTATACAAAACACGGATATTTTAAGTTACACCCGACTCAGATTATGAATTAGATTTAAACCTTAATATCACTTCCGGGTTAAATATTGACGTCAACAAATTGTCATCATCATCATTCACTGAAAAAAAAAAAGCGATCAAAATGTCCTATGCTTATTTATTTAAATACATTATTATAGGAGATACAGGTAGGATACACATTACACTATTGACTACAAGGTTGGGTGACCCTTTTTTACGACACAGTTAAATATATAATCAAAATTATCTGCGTCTGAGAAAATGCATATCGATTCAAAATGGCTGACCAAACAAAGTAGCATTATTTATGACTTATTTTGGTCGATGATTTGGCATAAAATGTCTTGGTTAAAAAATTACGGAAATCGAAAACGTTTTTGCATTTCTCATGAAATTAGTTTGCATTTTGTGGTGTAGAAATCTAATCTCGACACTGTTCTACTTCTAGCTAGGATTTAAGGACAGGGTGCAAAACTGAAAAGCAAAAGGTAGTTCTAATAGTAAAACCCTAAATGCTCGCTTACTCACAAGGGTTTTAACGGGATGCCATTACAGGTAATGGAGCAGCCGCCAAGATTTTTTGCGCTCGCTTACAGAGTTTCTGACGCCTGCATTTATCAATAATACGACATAACCTTTCCCTTTGTCCACTATTATAACAAGTTTTAATCACCTATTAGTATTTTAGAATGTAATTCCCACAAAATTAAAATTGATGTTTACTTTCTCTGGACATTTTGAATTTCGTCATTTCCGGCCTTACTTTGGTATTTTGCTTATTTGGATGTCGATACCATATTTGGCGATTTGAGGAGTGAATGTTTACATCAGCCGTAGTTAGCATCGTAGTAAGAAATACCATATTTAGAAAAGCTTCGCCTTCCGTAGTTTCCAGTTATGGCGAAGGATCGATAAATTTGAACAAGGTTGTTGCTACCTTTGAAAAGCATACATTTCTCAGCCAAACTGATTTAACAAGGACTGGGATCATCAGTAATAGTTATAATGAAATGTTTGAAGCGTAAATAGTGAGTTTTTATGTTTCAACTGCAATTTATTTTTTGCTCCATTGTGACGAATGGGACCGCTTTGTAGCTCCGCCGAGACACAAGTTTGTCACAGGAGCTACATTATTGCAGCTATGAAAAGGGGCAATTTTATGCGTGCGACCTGTGAATAAAAGGGCAATATGTATGAACAAGGACAGACAATTTTATTAAAAAATGAGTTTTTTTCAAATTGTCACCACCAAGTTCTACTATTAAATCCACTAAACTTGAAAATAAATCTAAAGGGAGATTATTCTGAACCATGAAATGCAGTACTTTTATGGCATCACCTATTGCATTCTGTGCTTCGTTTTTCATGTTTTCTTTGAGATTAGGATTCCGAAGAAATTTTCTGTCTGTATCTTCATCCTAATCTCGTTTCAAGCCTATGACACGAAGAATACCTTTCAAGCGGTTCCTGGTCGCTTCGCCCTCATTTATTAATAATGCTTTAAAAAATGAAATATGGAAAATACAATTGCAAATATTTGTATTTTGGATGTTGTAAGGCTTGTTCATGGGTACTTTATTTTTGTCTTCCTCATAATTACACGGTAACATGCTTTCTTGACGTGTTTAATATTATGTATTGCTTCACTCTCTGTTTGACACCTGATTAAATGTGTAAAATTTCTTTGTTCACTTTCATTGTTTGACACCTGAATCAGACATGGGGTAATCGTAATCAGTTGTAATCAATTACATTTTTTCATGTAATCGGATGTAATCTCAAATCGGACATTTTTTAGATTACATGTAATAGTAATGTAATTGATTACATTCATTTTGACCCTGTAAACATGATTACTTTCTGATTACATTTAGATTACTTTTTATCATTTTGACTTATTTTGTCTTGAAACATATCTCCTTAGATATTTAATGTATGATTTATGTAAATGAAATTTATTAAACAATTATGTAGAATGGTTTACTAGAAAAAAAATATAAAGTTTATTGACATCTGAATAAAAAAAAAATGTTATGAATTTCAATTGTTAAAAATTCCCCCAAAAAATCTATTAAAATTAAGTGCCAATCACAACATGATCAAAAGATATTATTCTATGTTTAATTGCAGTCAAAACTATCACAGGTACAAAAAATATTGTGTATTAATTATGGCTTCAAAGACTTGATATCCAAACAAATAATATCTCAATTTCAATTACTTTAGGATTTCAAAATTTCAGTGAAAACAAACAGTTTGTCTGCTTGTGTAAAACACAACAAGCTCTAAAAAATTTAATTATCTGACACAATTTCAAGATTTCATATATGAAATTGCTTCTATGAAAGACTATTGCCATGTCTAACCTGTTTCTAGATTCAAGATGTCGATGTCAAATATTTTATTATAATTTAAAAATCCCATATACACACCTTGAACTTTTTTAATTTTGTTATAAATATTTTATTAAAACCAATCAACAGCCCATAAAGGATATTCTTGCATATACACAATAAATATTTGACATTGACCTTTAATTTAGAAACAGGCTGTAACAAAATCCGTGACGATTTTGATCACGTGGTGTAGTTCATGAGTTCACTAAAATGGCAGACAGTTCGAAGTGGATTTTGGATTATTTTATCGGATATATGCTGTAGAAGGTAAGGAAATATCAATATTTTTGCAGATTTGAACTAGAAAATATGTCTACATATGAAATCTTACCTGCACTTGATCTGACACAATCCGTCCATGCCAAAATATCCATCGGAATGCACTGGGGGGTCAAATTTTAAATTTCCAGAATACCCTTCATAGTGCCTGAAACGAGATTAGGATGAAGATACAGACAGAAAATTTCTTCGAAATCCTAATCTCAACGAGATTAGTAGAAATCCAGTGTCTGTATATGTGTGTTACTCTTAAAGTAATATTAGGCCAAAAAAAAATTATGTGTTTACGGTCACCCGACCGATCCTATAAATTTTTACACAGAATTCGGATAACCATTTTTGTTGTTTAATCAGCAGCAATGTTTTATTTATTCAACACTAGCTTTTTGTCGAAATTGAGAGCAAAGAAGGTAGAAAAACTGCGTAACTCTCATAAAACAGCTTCAAAACAAATGAAGGCTTACCGGAAATTTCGAAAATGAAATACCGGAATCGGATTCAGGAACGACTATTTCCGGTTTTGCCGATAATAAAAAAATAATAATAATGCCGACCAACCGACCCTAGATTTTTTTGACATGTGACAGTAAACACACATATATTTTTTGGCCTTACATTAGTTTTGGGTGAAGAAAGTTTTTCCCTGAAAATTCAATTTGGAATACGGCAGTACCTTTACTAAGCTATTCATGCATGTTTCAAGTCGAAATATGTTTCTAACAACTAGAAATCTGCAAATCCGTGTGCATGTTTATCGTCCTCGCCATTGTTGTGGAGACTGATTAACTTTCGGTTGTTTTGTTCCAATGATTGCCGATCATGACTTCGTGAAGAAAAGATAAACAATCATGGATGCTGAGGTAAGCACACATACATTCCTGACAATGATTGTTGAGGAATCTGTCTGTTTCATGTCGTGTGAACTTTTTTTTTTTGGTGCAATTATTCTTATGTGGTACACACAGAATATATTTTTACTTGCATCCAGCATTTTTTTCATCAACTGAACAGTACACATGAGCGATAATCTCCCCGAAAGAGTTCAAATCTTGGGTCACATGCATATTATTTGCATTACTGTACGAGAAAACAGAATTATCTGCTGTCAAATATTTTGCAATTTGCTCTTAAAATCTGCTTTTGAGTGGATTTTTAATGTTAAAATTAAGTGAAAATATTTAATCCAAAAATTCCACGATATTTGCCTTTCATATTACTTTAATTGTGAATTTTACCATTTCAACTGTTACAGTGACAATTTACACAAAATAAAATCTCTGTCTTATGTAGTCATATATAATCTGTGGTAATGGAATTTTAGATTTTCGTGATTTTTTGTTTCTTTTTTCATTACAAATGACAATGTTGGACATCTGATCCATAAAATTAAATGGGTCAAAATTTCATTGATTTTATTGACAAAAGAATTAACACTGGTCACTGGTCAGTTACATAAGGTATCCATTGACAGAACTAACAAAGAAATGTCACATCTGTCTACATATATAATTATAGAATGTGTTTGGTTGTATTGTGTGAACTATTTATCCTAGTCACACACCAAGTGGAATATATTGTGCATCTTTTGTAGGTGAATGTCACCATCTTTTTATTTGTAAATTTTGAAAAGTGCAATGATTGAATAAAACATTTTAGATATCTTCCTGTTTTTATGTGAAATTTGCATATTTCAAATATTTGTTATGGAAATTAAAACTATCTATTATTTATAACAAAAATCATTAAACTGTTCTTAGCTACAATATTGCTGGTCATATGTTATGCCATGGTATACATGATTGAAGGTACAAAAAATGTACCAGAGTTGAAAATAATAATTAAAAGAACCTCAAAAATGCTTACCTTGAGTTTGGCTTGAGTAATTGTATTAGCTATATGTAGGTCAAAACATATACCTGCAAAATTAGTTTTCTTACCTGTAGGTTTGTATAACAAGTTTCCTGATCATATGCACAAGCATTTATGCAGGGTATTCAATAAGTTTTATTTGATCTGGTGATTTGTAATTTTAAAGAGGTGAATGATTCTGAGCACCACAAACTAGATTTTTGATGCTACATGTACATGCTATGACAGGAAATTTTGAAATTGAAGTATCATTTCTACATATAACAGTCTTGAGCCAGTCAAATATTCAAAACAATTACTGGCTAATTAAGCTTGAATATGGAAATAGATCATCTTCAGACGAAGTGTGCACCACCTGAGCTGAATAACAAGTTAATATTCATTCCAGTATATTGATATTTTCACATCATTTTGGATGTACCGAAAATAAATAGATATACTTACTGAAATTACTATGCAGATGTAAAATGTAATACTGTATATTGCTATAACTTTTACATTATACAACAGGTGTTGGAAAGTCCTGTCTGCTATTACAGTTTACAGATAAAAGATTCCAACCTGTTCATGATTTAACTATAGGTAAGTAGAACTAGCTACACAGGCCGGATATAACATTTGAAGCATTTAAACTATGATGACATGACCCAATTGGAAAACTGATGGAGTGTCTCATGATCTGAGAATAAATCTATACCTCTGTAACAGTAGAGCATGTTTTATCTCCAAAAAATGCAAGATAAGATTCAATCCCGGGACCTCTCACATTGTAAGCCAACGCTCTACCAACTGAGCTATAGGACACCTCACCTAACCAATTAACAGGATGGTTATGAACCTACTACAGTTCCTATAACCTTAGGTAGAGAAGCTTATCCATAGCACCTAATGCTCACATATGAAAATTTAAAAATAGTTTATCAACAGGAAACAGACTTGTTAAGAATAAATACAGTAACTGTTATACGTCATTGTAATGGTATGTTATTGTAACATATTCCTGTCTGGCTGAAACAGGAAAAGGTAACGATGAAATTACTTTACATTGACCTACAATAGTTATCTGTACCTTCTTGTAGGAAAAACTTTTTTTTTTTATTCTTCTTCACAATGGTGGCTGTGTTTCGAACACATATTTCTTATTCTCTATATGTTTTAATCATCTGCAAGACATTTAATTTGTATTATTATTAAATTATTTCTGTTGATTTTATGAGTGTGGTTTATAGATGTCGTAGAATTAAGTCAAATATCGTGTGACGACCATTACTTAAAACATTGCATATTCTATTGTATCCACTGTTTTTTTTCCTTCAGGTGTTGAATTTGGTGCTCGTATGATAACTATTGATGGTAAACAGATCAAATTACAGATTTGGGACACAGTAAGTACAGGAAACTTACCTAAAGGCATACAGAGTAACATACATCCAAAGAATATACACAGTAACATACAAATCTGTGATGTTTGTAACCTAAAGGCATACACAGTAACAAATCTGTGATGTTTGTAACAGGCATACAGAGTAACATACATCCAAAGAATTTAATTCAATATTTTAGTGGCTTATCTAAAGGTTATTACGACCTGTAAAAACACCTGTCTAGAAGGGAACATCAGGAAACAATCTAAGCCATTATGCCACCCACGCCTGTGCATAGATAAGTTACATTATGTACATGAAAAAAATCTAAAATTAAATATTTTAAGATCATGATTTCAAAACAAATTTGGCGATTGTACACAGAAATTATTATGTAAGAATATTTTGAGTATGGAAAGTCATATCTTTCAAAATTATTAGTTTATCCATAGAAGTACCATACCAGTTAAAGCAGATAAAGTATTATTGGTCAATTTATTTTCTATTGATTTTTATTCTTTTTTCACTGTATATAAATAACTTTCCAACATATAGACGTGGTAAGGGTTCTATTTGGCCCCTAGTTTTAACTCTTTTTTTTCTTAAAGAAATTTGAGAGAAATAATCAATACTATATATACAGACATTACAAACATTATGCGGACGTCATTTTAAAAAAATAACCCACAGTTGACACTCTGTTAATGTAATGTTCTCCTATGTGGCATAAAAGCTTTGTACGACTTCATTTGTCTAATTTAAACACTGATTCAGAAATAGTGAATGTCATTTCTGATTTTTTTAGGCAGGTCAGGAATCTTTTAGATCTATAACAAGATCTTACTACAGAGGAGCTGCTGGAGCACTGCTAGTCTATGATATTACAAGGTATAGTCTTAATTATTGATGTTGGTATTTGTTTTGAAAAATTGAGACACAGCAACATTTGACAAGTAAAATAGTGATATTCAACAAATAAATAGATGAAAAATAGGAAATTTTGGTATAAATTTTACTTTTGTCTTGAAAATGGAAATAACTGTAAAACAAAATAAATACATATTGTAGTTCTATTAGTTATGTGTACAAATTAAAAGATGAGAACATATATATTAATATTTTAACCTAATGTTATATAAAAGGGAGAACATATATATTAATATTTTAACCTAATGTTATATAAAATGGAAAGTATACTGCACAACTTAACATGAATGTTATAAACACAGAATTTGGATTGGTTTTTAATATAAAATTCAGAAGATTTGTGTGTATTAATACAGAAATTATATAGTGAGTGAGTGATTGTTGTTTAATATCAATTCAGAAATTTCTCAGCTATATCATGGCGAGAACAAGTTAATTTTCAATGAGATGATGATGAGGTCTGCTTTGTTCTAGACCAACACGCTGAGTTGGATTTTTATTGTGCTAGCTCACTGAAACAACAGTCCGTGGGTAGACATGTTGCTCCACTCAGACATTTTATTCTGATTCCGACCCGTCTTTGCTCTTTCTCCTTAATGCTGCGTGCTTATCGGAGAAGCAACAAATACTAATTTTATAGTCATTAGTTTGACCTGACCGGGATTCAAACCCACGATCTACCACTCGCAAGGCGATCACGCTAACCATTACGCTACCAATGCGGTTCAAAAATTATATACAGGTGTATATTAGTATCAACTGATAATGATAGTATCAGAAAAAATATTAATTGTAATTTTATTTGATCAAGGAAATATTGCTTGTTAATTATTAATTACTTTCCTTATTCTTACATTTTAGAGGTAGAACGTCATTATCAGTCCTCAAAATGAAAATTTGAATTTACTGGCCCGAATCAAATTCTTTAATTTATTTTTACATAGTTCTAAATAAAAACTGAAAAATTTACTGGTTTTGGGCAGACAACCGATACTCATCTTGAGGGCTGATCATTATCATGGTTATATACACATATGTGACAATGGCTCAGAAAAGGGGCCCAGATGAGGAAAATCAGATTTTGAGTTTTTGGCATTTTTAGTGTTGTACTATATCAATAAAGCTTGTGGAAATATCTAAAGTACTTTATATTATATGTGTATCCTAACAAAAACATATATTTAAGTTTGTTATAAATCATTATCAACGCATTTACATTGTTTCCATGGATAATACATATCTATTGATATTGATATAAAATGATTTTCCATTAGAAACAAACAAAAAACAACAAGACAGGGAGTCATCTAAAAAATTTCTTTTGTTAGCTTAATAAGGTCTTTTTTTCATCTTGCAGGAGAGACACATTTAATCATTTAACCACATGGTTAGAAGATGCTAGACAACATTCCAATTCTAATATGGTTATAATGTTAATTGGAAATAAAAGGTAAAAAAGTTTACAGTTCACTAATAACCACAATCAGAATTATTATTAAAGAATTATTTTTTTCATAAAAACCATACAATAGTACATATTAAAATTACATGTATTATTTAATTTCATATAATTGTTATAGACGAAGATAAATGAAAATAAACAATTTTTTTTCCATCTATTCAAAATAGAACATCACTTTTTGAAAAGAAAAAACAAGAAATTAGAAATATATTAAAAAAATATTTTTGTGAAAAAAAAAATGTCTTTTAACTCCAGTGATTTAGAGGCCAGACGAGATGTGAAGAAAGAGGAGGGAGAAGCCTTTGCCAGAGAACATGGTTTAATATTTATGGAAACTTCAGCTAAAACAGCTGCTAATGTAGAAGAGGTAAGACGTTTATGTAGGGTTATGATGTTTAACACCACTTTCAGCAATATTTCAGTTGTATCGTGGCAGTCAGTTTTATTGGTGGAAGAAACCGAAATGCCCAGAGAAAACAACCTACCTGTCGCAAGTCACTGACAAACTACAACATAATGTTGTATCAAGTACACCTCAACCAAACGGGATTCAAACTCACAACTTCAGTGATGATAGGCACTGATGGCATAGGTAGTTGTAAATCCAACTACCATGCAACCAAGACGACCCATTTATGTAGAGAAGTAGGAAATATTGGTACATGAGCAGAAATTGTTTCTGGTAACAGATTAAATCTATTGATGTCTTGTAAAAATTAACACTTATCAACCCTTTTATTGGTAGGTTGGTCATTTCTATTCATCTTCTTATTTTCAATTTGTGAGGAGGAAGTAATTTCTTATTTTCAATTTGTGAGGAGGAAGTAATATTGTCAGAAACTTGATTTGTTTTTATCTACACAAGTCATGTTTTTGGAGATACAATATATATATGTTCTACATATGATCTATAATATTGTTACCACATCTTCTCCACTTTAAGGTGGGACAACACATTTATGTTAAATAGGAGAATGGTGAACCTTTGTCATTGTTTGTATTGTCCTAAACTGTAGGTTATTTTGAATCCTTTCTAAGAAACATGATCAGGGTCTAAAAGACATTCATTAAATTTGAGACTTAAAATTATTTAAATTGACATGCTTGGCTGCAAATAAATGAAATTTATTTACAGTGTTTTCAATCATTATTTTGATGTACAGAATTCCCAGAATGCATCATTTTTTAAATGACAAATTCCAGTGCACTATACTAATATATATTTCTATTTTTTAGGCTTTTATAAACACTGCTAAAGAGATATACCAAAAAATACAAGATGGTGTATTTGATATAAATAATGAGGTATGTACAAACAATATATTACATAGTAACCAGAACTGTCAGGTGATCAAACAAGACCATAAATTAACTTGATACTAAAGTAAAACAGGTCTAAACTGGATTGAGTATTGGTAGTAATCGTCATGTTCAGCATTATTCGGCTAGATTGTTACCACCAGAATTTTTGGGGGTGTGGGGAAGGGGCCAGAGAAGCTTAGACAGTTTAATAAACTGCTCGGTGAAACGCCAGTCTTGGGTAGGTGTCTAGAAACTGTTAGGTAATTGAGCATGAAGTGGAATTATAACAGTAAAATAAGATGAGATTTGTTCTTTAATATCGAAACCAACCTATTAAAATGTTTTATTAAATGGCGGAAAAAAATGTGTTGCAGTTGATGACAGTTGTTTAAGAATTGAAAGAAAAAATATCCACAAAATTTGTATCTAATGATTATTAAGTAATTATTATTATTTTTTAAATTTTGTCTTTCATGACATGATGTTGCTATAGTTTCTTCGTTTGTAGGCTAATGGTATTAAGATAGGACCACAACACTCGCCCAACAATCCTGGCATGCCATCAGGAGGGGGCGGAGCTAACCAAGGAGGTGGATGTTGTTAAGATATACAATAACTATAAAGTCATGTGACTGATATTGTTGTGATGATTAAGAAAGTGAAAGTAATGTATGGGATGTTTGTGTAAAACTTAAATATGTCTTTATATACAGAATGTGTATTATAAAACTACTTGTAATATTAAGGCTTCTTATTTGAATAAAAATGTTGTATTTCATATAAATATTATTAGTATGAACAAATTCTAATGTACAGATTGATCACAGATACATTTTGAAAAAAAAAGTGAATTCTATGATTCTATGTTAAATTATTGTCATTAGTTTTCAATCTTAAATAATCTAAGAATTTCACATTGTGAAGATAAAGCAGTGTAGAATTTGCTCTGAAATGTGAATATTACTAACAATTATGAGTTTAAAGTGTTCGGCCTTTTGGTTTACTGGCTTTTATTACATATAGATCTCCATAGATCACTTAATGAATAGTCTTAACCATATTAACAGGTCACATTTTGGACAAAGAAAAGTGGTCTTTTAAGATAGGTGATATTAAGGATCAATTCATATGATATTTTCTATGGTAGGACAATAAAAATGTGACCTTTTAATACAGGTGACTGCTTAATAGAGGTAACCACATGGGGAGGTTTGATTGTATCTGTTATTTAACATGTAGGTTTTTTCTTAAGTTGTAATGTACAAGTAGTTTTATTATGTTGATCTGAATCAGAAGAAGAGAATGTCAGGTGAAAGTGATTGATTTTTATTGTAAGACAGCATCACACAGTTCAGCTTCTATGTACATTTTGTCATGATATGTATTATAAATACTTTTAGTCAACATCTATTTCATTTTCACAAAGACCTTAAATGTTTCTTGTTTTGAATAGGGAGTGATAACATAAAAAATTAGGATATATTGAAATGTCTGAAAAATATGAATATCTGGGATTTGTCTATTTCCATCTTTTAAAACAAAAAATGGTACCAGTTAAAGGTAAGTTTTTTTGGCTACTGGTACCAGTTAATGATAATGTATTTGGCTACTGGTACCAGTTAATGACATTGTATTTGGCTACTGGTACCAGTTAATGACAATGTATTTTACTAATGGTACCAGTTGATGACAAAGTATTTGACTAATTCTTATGATAATTCTATATTTTCAGCACGTAATATAAACCCTTTTTGACAGTAGAACTGTAACACTGTCTATACAGCAGTTGGTGCTTTTTAAGGGCATTAAAACAATTAAAATATATTTGAGGATTTTTTATTTTATAAAATCAGTATAACTTTACAAGAAAATGGTCTGAGAAATTAGCATTTTTTTGTTGTTTTATAAAGGAGATTTAATATCATATGTTTAACATTCCAAAGAGTTTCAAACATACACAACTTTTTAATGTCATTTGTAGAATTTGAAATTTCATTTGAAAAATAGAAAAACATACAGGTTATAATTTTTAAATCAATTTCAGAATGATTTAAGAATTGAGTGTAATAAGAAATTTAAGGTGTATATTTCACAGAGTTTGTTAAAGTCATTTTTGTGTACAATAAATATCATTACTACATTCTTTATAGCTTAGGATGCCAAATGAGTGTTTTTTATTTTGATACCTCAACTAGTACGCAGATTCAAATTTTCACATGGGAGGACATTAAACTTCATTTTCTGCTTTGATTTTGTTCATCTAAAAGAAGTTCAAAATAATAAATTATATGTAAAAATTAACAGTTTATTATCATTGTTTTGTCAGAGATGAAAGTTTTCCTTTGATCAACAGATTTCCTCTTTATTGAGGAAAATATTTGGAAATAAAATGTGCCAAACTTGGTCAAAACAGCTAGAAAATGATGATTTAAGAGAACTCTATGGAGGGGGGGGGGTCCTCTTTTTTTCCTTTCTTTTTTTTATCAGTGAACACTTACACTTTCATCTCTGTTTTTTGTGCAATAGATGGCATCAATTAGTGGTTGTTATCTCCTAGTTAACATGTTGTGTTTATTTTGTTGTTTGTTTTTATTTTTCTTAGTAGAAACTGAAATTTAGTGTTTCTCTAATTATAAGGTTCTGAAAGTTTATTGCACAGTAGAAAATTTCTCATATTGATATATTATAATACAATGAAATGCAATATGTTTTATTTTGTTGATTAAGAAACTATAAGATATATTATTTTGTTTTTAGTTATTATAGACGTTTATGTTGTTAATTCTTGTACTTGTATATAAAGTATTTATTTATCTCTGTCGTGTACTGCCATACAGGAGATTATTCTGATGCAATTACATTTCTTAAAATATATTTTTTTTAAATAGTCTTCAGGTTTTATCCTTTAGATTCAAGGTAAAAAAAATATAAAGAGATTTCTCACAATATTTCTTACTAACTGGAACAATTGGCAACCCATGAAAAATGGCAGATGTATATTCAGGAAAATTAATATCTCTCTTTTGAATTTTAAATTGTATGCTGCAGTGTTTATTTTGTAATTAAACCCAATCATATTTTAAAGGTCAGTATTGAAGTGATACAAAAATTATGTTGGCCAAGATGATAATTCTTACAGTGCAAATATCACCTTGAATACATGAAGGATTAACCTTTTTGAAGTATCTGTTAGTCAGTTTTTGTCAAACAAATAATTCATAATTGTATGGAACATCAACCCCACTGGACCATGGTGGTGAATCTTAAATGTCAGAAGATCTGAAATAGGAAATATAATAAATGTTTTTGAGTTGATTCTAAATATATTAAAATTATCTGGACTTTGGTTAATTAAGATATGTTTATTTCTGTGAATGTAAAACTGCATGGTTTATCCATTACTCTTTCTTAAATTTTCTATTTTGTGTTGTTAACAATTGATATTGTAATTTTATTTTGTTATGGATAACATACCTATTTCAAATTTGAATGAATTATTGGGTTTTTTTTGGTGATTTTTGTTTAATTTGATACTTGATGATACATCTGACCATTGTATGTGTAAATTTATCTACATTCATGGATGATGAGTATGAATGATTGACAGATTGATGACTAGTAAGAAATTTACATACACATCTTAAAGGGACACAACTCTTCATGTGTAATCCCCCAATATTTAAATATAACTTTATCTGTCTGAATTGTGAAAATAAATTTCTGATATTAAAAAACATGCATGTATCTTTTCTCTGTTTTTGTTGTTGCTAAATTATTTGAATTCTATATTATTTTATACAGAAGAGTTATCATATGTTTCTGTTCTTGAAACTTTATGAAAAGAAAAAAAGTTCACAATCAGCACATATCAGATTAGTCTTCTAATATAATAATTCGTTGGATGCACTGTGAAGTCAAAAGGTCAAATCATGAACACCAAGTATTTATCAAAAATGATATACTGACCCTGTTATATAATTATTTATATTTTCAACATTTTTCTCACTTTTTATTATTTATGTATTAATCTATGATTTAGAAATCCAATTGAAATTTATAATGAAGTACTTTTATATACAAGTACTAATAAATTCTCTTTCATTACAAATGATATATAAACAAACTTTTCTTCAACTTACACATTTTACAACATATTATTGGGTTTAAGTGCTGTTTACTTGTATGTGCAAATAATACCATTGTTTATATATGTCAATAAAGATAGTATGAGTAATTCATTTGATTGTTTTGATATTCATCACTTTTTTGACACCATGCATTGCCTATGATATCTGGGGCCGTCGTGGTTGTGATCGTATGGCAGTTGGATTTACAGCTATCTATGAAATCGGTGCATATCACCACTAACATTGTGAGTTCGAATCCCGCTCAGGCGAGGTGTACTTGATACAACATTATGTGATCAAATTTGTCAGTGACTTGCAACAGGTCGGTGGTTTTCTCTGGGTGCTCCGGTTTCCTCCACCAAGAAAACTGACTGCCACGATATAGCTGAAATATGTTAAAAGTGGTCTTAAGCACCACAACCCCAACTGGATAATGTCTTGTCATTATGTCGATTTTATAAAGATTGTTTTCTGGCATTCTAGATGAAAAATACATTGACATATAGATTACACACACACAAAAATGACTGAGACTTTGTTCAACTGCATGTAAGAAATCCTATCTAACGCACATGGATTATATATATCAAGTCAATATAGGCATAGACCAATGTCAATATAGACATAGACCAATGTCAATATAGGCATAGTATCAAGTCAATATAGACCATATGTCAATAAAAATGTAGATATCAAATAAAAAGGTACACATCAAGTTTAGTGTGCAGGACCCCACTGTTTCTGTAATAACAATAACTCCTGGGGTAATGGTACACATCAAGTTTAGTGTGCAGGACCCCACTGTTTCTGTAATAACAATAACTCCTGGGGTAATGGTACACATCAAGTTTAGTCTGCAGGACCCCACTGTTTCTGTAATAACAATAACTCCTGGGGTAATGGTACACATCAAGTTTAGTCTGCAGGACCCCACTGTTTCTGTAATAACAATAACTCCTGGGGTAGTGGTACACATCAAGTTTAGTATGCAGGACCCCACTGTTTCTGTAATAACAATAACTCCTGGGGTACTGGTACACATCAAGTTTAGTGTGCAGGACCCCACTGTTTCTGTAATAACAATAACTCCTCAGGTACTGGTACACATCAAGTTTAGTGTGCAGGACCCCACTGTTTCTGTAATAACAATAACTCCTGGGGTAATGGTACACATCAAGTTTAGTGTGCAGGACCCCACTGTTTCTGTAATAACAATAACTCCTGAGGTAATGGTACACATCAAGTTTAGTGTGCAGGACCCCACTGTTTCTGTAATAACAATAACTCCTGGGGTACTGGTACACATCAAGTTTAGTCTGCAGGACCCCACTGTTTCTGTAATAACAATAACTCCTGGGGTAATGGTACACATCAAGTTTAGTCTGCAGGACCCCACTGTTTCTGTAATAACAATAACTCCTGGGGTAATGGTACACATCAAGTTTAGTGTGCAGGACCCCACTGTTTCTGTAATAACAATAACTCCTGGGGTAATGGTACACATCAAGTTTAGTGTGCAGGACCCCACTGTTTCTGTAATAACAATAACTCCTGGGGTAAAGGTACACATCAAGTTTAGTGTGCAGGACCCCACTGTTTCTGTAATAACAATAACTCCTGAGGTACTGGTACACATCAAGTTTAGTCTGCAGGACCCCACTTTCTGTAATAACAATAACTCCTGGGGTAAAGGTACACATCAAGTTTAGTGTGCAGGACCCCACTGTTTCTGTAATAACAATAACTCCTGGGGTAATGGTACACATCAAGTTTAGTCTGCAGGACCCCACTGTTTCTGTAATAACAATAACTCCTGGGGTAATGGTACACATCAAGTTTAGTCTGCAGGACCCCACTGTTTCTGTAATAACAATAACTCCTGGGGTACTGGTACACATCAAGTTTAGTCTGCAGGACCCCACTGTTTCTGTAATAACAATAACTCCTGGGGTAATGGTACACATCAAGTTTAGTCTGCAGGACCCCACTGTTTCTGTAATAACAATAACTCCTGGGGTAATGGTACACATCAAGTTTAGTGTGCAGGACCCCACTGTTTCTGTAATAACAATAACTCCTGGGGTACTGGTACACATCAAGTTTAGTCTGCAGGACCTCACTGTTTCTGTAATAACAATAACTCCTGGGGTAATGGTACACATCAAGTTTAGTCTGCAGGACCCCACTGTTTCTGTAATAACAATAACTCCTGGGGTAATGGTACACATCAAGTTTAGTGTGCAGGACCCCACTGTTTCTGTAATAACAATAACTCCTGGGGTAATGGTACACATCAAGTTTAGTCTGCAGGACCCCACTGTTTCTGTAATAACAATAACTCCTGGGGTAATGGTACACATCAAGTTTAGTGTGCAGGACCCCACTGTTTCTGTAATAACAATAACTCCTGGGGTAATGGTACACATCAAGTTTAGTCTGCAGGACCCCACTGTTTCTTTAATAACAATAACTCCTGGGGTAATGGTACACATCAAGTTTAGTCTGCAGGACCCCACTGTTTCTGTAATAACAATAACTCCTGGGGTACTGGTACACATCAAGTTTAGTGTGCAGGACCCCACTGTTTCTGTAATAACAATAACTCCTGGGGTAAAGGTACACATCAAGTTTAGTGTGCAGGACCCCACTGTTTCTGTAATAACAATAACTCCTGGGGTACTGGTACACATCAAGTTTAGTGTGCAGGACCCCACTGTTTCTGTAATAACAATAACTCCTGGGGTAAAGGTACACATCAAGTTTAGTCTGCAGGACCCCACTGTTTCTGTAATAACAATAACTCCTCGGGTATTGGTACACATCAAGTTTAGTCTGCAGGACCCCACTGTTTCTGTAATAACAATAACTCCTGGGGTAATGGTACACATCAAGTTTAGTCTGCAGGACCCCACTGTTTCTGTAATAACAATAACTCCTGGGGTAATGGTGCACATCAAGTTTAGTGTGCAGGACCCCACTGTTTCTGTCATAACAATAACTCCTGGGGTAATGGTACACATCAAGTTTAGTCTGCAGGACCCCACTGTTTCTGTAATAACAATAACTCCTGGGGTAATGGTACACATCAAGTTTAGTCTGCAGGACCCCACTGTTTCTGTAATAACAATAACTCCTGGGGTACTGGTACACATCAAGTTTAGTGTGCAGGACCCCACTGTTTCTGTAATAACAATAACTCCTGGGGTACTGGTACACATCAAGTTTAGTGTGCAGGACCCCACTGTTTCTGTAATAACAATAACTCCTGGGGTAAAGGTACACATCAAGTTTAGTCTGCAGGACCCCACTGTTTCTGTAATAACAATAACTCCTGGGGTAATGGTGCACATCAAGTTTAGTGTGCAGGACCCCACTGTTTCTGTCATAACAATAACTCCTGGGGTAATGGTACACATCAAGTTTAGTCTGCAGGACCCCACTGTTTCTGTAATAACAATAACTCCTGGGGTAATGGTACACATCAAGTTTAGTCTGCAGGACCCCACTGTTTCTGTAATAACAATAACTCCTGGGGTACTGGTACACATCAAGTTTAGTGTGCAGGACCCCACTGTTTCTGTAATAACAATAACTCCTGGGGTACTGGTACACATCAAGTTTAGTGTGCAGGACCCCACTGTTTCTGTAATAACAATAACTCCTGGGGTAAAGGTACACATCAAGTTTAGTCTGCAGGACCCCACTGTTTCTGTAATAACAATAACTCCTGGGGTAATGGTACACATCAAGTTTAGTCTGCAGGACCCCACTGTTTCTGTAATAACAATAACTCCTGGGGTACTGGTACACATCAAGTTTAGTCTGCAGGACCCCACTGTTTCTGTAATAACAATAACTCCTGGGGTAATGGTACACATCAAGTTTAGTGTGCAGGACCCCACTGTTTCTGTAATAACAATAACTCCTGGGGTAATGGTACACATCAAAGTTAGTCTGCAGGACCCCACTGTTTCTGTAATAACAATAACTCCTGGGGTACTGGTACACATCAAGTTTAGTGTGCAGGGCCCCACTGTTTCTGTAATAACAATAACTCCTGGGGTAATGGTACACATCAAGTTTAGTGTGCAGGACCCCACTGTTTCTGTGATAACAATAACTCCTGGGGTACTGGTACACATCAAGTTTAGTGTGCAGGACCCCACTGTTTCTGTAATAACAATAACTCCTGGGGTAAAGGTACACATCAAGTTTAGTGTGCAGGACCCCACTGTTTCTGTAATAACAATAACTCCTGGGGTAATGGTACACATCAAGTTTAGTGTGCAGAACCCCACTGTTTCTGTAATAACAATAACTCCTGGGGTACTGGTACACATCAAGTTTAGTCTGCAGGACCCCACTGTTTCTGTAATAACAATAACTCCTGGGGTACTGGTACACATCAAGTTTAGTGTGCAGGACCCCACTGTTTCTGTAATAACAATAACTCCTGGGGTACTGGTACACATCAAGTTTAGTGTGCAGGACCCCACTGTTTCTGTAATAACAATAACTCCTGGGGTACTGGTACACATCAAGTTTAGTCTGCAGGACCCCACTGTTTCTGTAATAACAATAACTCCTCAGGTACTGGTACACATCAAGTTTAGTGTGCAGGACCCCACTGTTTCTGTAATAACAATAACTCCTGGGGTAATGGTACACATCAAGTTTAGTCTGCAGGGCCCCACTGTTTCTGTAATAACAATAACTCCTGGGGTACTGGTACCCATCAAGTTTAGTCTGCAGGACCCCACTGTTTCTGTAATAACAATAACTCCTGGGGTACTGGTACACATCAAGTTTAGTCTGCAGGACCCCACTGTTTCTGTAATAACAATAACTCCTGGGGTACTGGTACACATCAAGTTTAGTGTGCAGGACCCCACTGTTTCTGTAATAACAATAACTCCTGGGGTACTGGTACACATCAAGTTTAGTGTGCAGGACCCCACTGTTTCTGTAATAACAATAACTCCTGGGGTAATGGTACACATCAAGTTTAGTGTGCAGGGCCCCACTGTTTCTGTAATAACAATAACTCCTGGGGTACTGGTACACATCAAGATTAGTCTGCAGGACCCCACTGTTTCTGTAATAACAATAACTCCTGGGGTACTGGTACACATCAAGTTTAGTCTGCAGGGCCCCACTGTTTCTGTAATAACAATAATTCCTGGGGTACTGGTACACATCAAGTTTAGTGTGCAGGACCCCACTGTTTCTGTAATAACAATAACTCCTGGGGTAATGGTACACATCAGATTTAGTGTGCAGGACCCCACTGTTTCTGTAATAACAATAACTCCTGGGGTACTGGTACACATCAAGTTTAGTGTGCAGGGCCCCACTGTTTCTGTAATAACAATAACTCCTGGGGTAATGGTACACATCAAGTTTAGTCTACAGGACCCCACTGTTTCTGTAATAACAATAACTCCTGGGGTAAAGGTACACATCAAGTTTAGTGTGCAGGACCCCACTGTTTCTGTAATAACAATAACTCCTCGGGTACTGGTACACATCAAGTTTAGTCTGCAGGACCCCACTGTTTCTGTAATAACAATAACTCCTGGGGTACTGGTACACATCAAGTTTAGTGTGCAGGACCCCACTGTTTCTGTAATAACAATAACTCCTGGGGTACTGGTACACATCAAGTTTAGTGTGCAGGGCCCCACTGTTTCTGTAATAACAATAACTCCTGGGGTAATGGTACACATCAAGTTTAGTCTACAGGACCCCACTGTTTCTGTAATAACAATAACTCCTGGGGTAAAGGTACACATCAAGTTTAGTGTGCAGGACCCCACTGTTTCTGTAATAACAATAACTCCTGGGGTACTGGTACACATCAAGTTTAGTCTGCAGTGCCCCACTGTTTCTGTAATAACAATAACTCCTGGGGTACTGGTACACATCAAGTTTAGTCTGCAGGACCCCACTGTTTCTGTAATAACAATAACTCCTGGGTTAGTGGTACACATCAAGTTTAGTCTGCAGGACCCCACTGTTTCTGTAATAACAATAACTCCTGGGGTACTGGTACACATCAAGTTTAGTGTGCAGGGCCCCACTGTTTCTGTAATAACAATAACTCCTGGGGTAATGGTACACATCAAGCTTAGTCTGCAGGACCCCACTGTTTCTGTAATAACAATACCTCCTGGGGTAATGGTACACATCAAGTTTAGTCTGCAGGACCCCACTGTTTCTGTAATAACAATAACTCCTGGGGTATTGGTACACATCAAGTTTAGTCTGCAGGACCCCACTGTTTCTGTAATAACAATAACTCCTGGGGTAAAGGTACACATCAAGTTTAGTCTGCAGGACCCCACTGTTTCTGTAATAACAATAACTCCTGGGGTAGTGGTACACATCAAGTTTAGTCTGCAGGACCCCACTGTTTCTGTAATAACAATAACTCCTGGGGTAGTGGTACACATCAAGTTTAGTGTGCAGGACCCCACTGTTTCTGTAATAACAATAACTCCTGGGGTACTGGTACACATCAAGTTTAGTGTGCAGGAAGGACCCCACTGTTTCTGTAATAACAATAACTCCTGGGGTAATGGTACACATCAAGTTTAGTCTGCAGGACCCCACTGTTTCTGTAATAACAATAACTCCTGGGGTAATGGTACACATCAAGTTTAGTGTGCAGGACCCCACTGTTTCTGTAATAACAATAACTCCTGGGGTAATGGTACACATCAAGTTTAGTCTGCAGGACCCCACTGTTTCTGTAATAACAATAACTCCTGGGGTAATGGTACACATCAAGTTTAGTCTGCAGGACCCCACTGTTTCTGTAATAACAATAACTCCTGGGGTAATGGTACACATCAAGTTTAGTCTGCAGGACCCCACTGTTTCTGTAATAACAATAACTCCTGGGGTAATGGTACACATCAAGTTTAGTCTGCAGGACCCCACTGTTTCTGTAATAACAATAACTCCTGGGGTACTGGTACACATCAAGTTTAGTCTGCAGGACCCCACTGTTTCTGTAATAACAATAACTCCTGGGGTACTGGTACACATCAAGTTTAGTCTGCAGGACCCCACTGTTTCTGTAATAACAATAACTCCTAGGGTAATGGTACACATCAAGTTTAGTGTGCAGGACCCCACTGTTTCTGTATTAACAATAACTCCTGGGGTAATGGTACACATCAAGTTTAGTGTGCAGGACCCCACTGTTTCTGTAATAACAATAACTCCTGGGGTAATGGTACACATCAAGTTTAGTCTGCAGGGCTCCACTGTTTCTGTAATAACAATAACTCCTGGGGTACTGGTACACATCAAGTTTAGTCTGCAGGACCCCACTGTTTCTGTAATAACAATAACTCCTCAGGTAATGGTACACATCAAGTTTAGTCTGCAGGACCCCACTGTTTCTGTAATAACAATAACTCCTGGGGTAATGGTACACATCAAGTTTAGTCTGCAGGACCCCACTGTTTCTGTAATAACAATAACTCCTCAGGTACTGGTACACATCAAGTTTAATGTGCAGGGCCCCACTGTTTCTGTAATAACAATAACTCCTGGGGTAATGGTACACATCAAGTTTAGTCTGCAGGACCCCACTGTTTCTGTAATAACAATAACTCCTGGGGTAATGGTACACATCAAGATTAGTGTGCAGGACCCCACTGTTTCTGTAATAACAATAACTCCTGGGGTAAAGGTACACATCAAGTTTAGTGTGCAGGACCCCACTGTTTCTGTAATAACAATAACTCCTGGGGTAATGGTACACATCAAGTTTAGTCTGCAGGACCCCACTGTTTCTGTAATAACAATAACTCCTGGGGTAATGGTACACATCAAGTTTAGTCTGCAGGACCCCACTGTTTCTGTAATAACAATAACTCCTGGGGTAATGGTACACATCAAGTTTAGTCTGCAGGACCCCACTATTTCTGTAATAACAATAACTCCTGGGGTACTGGTACACATCAAGTTTAGTGTGCAGGACCCCACTGTTTCTGTAATAACAATAATTCCTGGGGTACTGATACACATCAAGTTTAGTGTGCAGGGCCCCACTGTTTCTGTAATAACAATAACTCCTGGGGTACTGGTACACATCAAGTTTAGTGTGCAGGACCCCACTGTTTCTGTAATAACAATAACTCCTGGGGTACTGGTACACATCAAGTTTAGTGTGCAGGACCCCACTGTTTCTGTAATAACAATAACTCCTGGGGTAAAGGTACACATCAAGTTTAGTGTGCAGGACCCCACTGTTTCTGTAATAACAATAACTCCTGGGGTAATGGTACACATCAAGTTTAGTGTGCAGGACCCCACTGTTTCTGTAATAACAATAACACCTGGGGTAATGGTACACATCAACTTTAGTCTGCAGGACCCCACTGTTTCTGTAATAACAATAACTCCTGGGGTACTGGTACACATCAAGTTTAGTGTGCAGGACCCCACTGTTTCTGTAATAACAATAACTCCTGGGGTACTGGTACACATCAAGTTTAGTGTGCAGGGCCCCACTGTTTCTGTAATAACAATAACTCCTGGGGTAATGGTACACATCAAGTTTAGTGTGCAGGACCCCACTGTTTCTGTAATAACAATAACTCCTGGGGTACTGGTACACATCAAGTTTAGTGTGCAGGACCCCACTGTTTCTGTAATAACAATAACTCCTGGGGTAAAGGTACACATCAAGTTTAGTGTGCAGGACCCCACTGTTTCTGTAATAACAATAACTCCTGGGGTACTGGTACACATCAAGTTTAGTGTGCAGAACCCCACTGTTTCTGTAATAACAATAACTCCTGGGGTACTGGTACACATCAAGTTTAGTCTGCAGGACCCCACTGTTTCTGTAATAACAATAACTCCTGGGGTACTGGTACACATCAAGTTTAGTGTGCAGGACCCCACTGTTTCTGTAATAACAATAACTCCTGGGGTACTGGTACACATCAAGTTTAGTGTGCAGGACCCCACTGTTTCTGTAATAACAATAACTCCTGGGGTACTGGTACACATTAAGATTAGTATGCAGGACCCCACTGTTTCTGTAATAACAATAACTCCTGGGGTAATGGTACACATCAAGTTTAGTCTGCAGGGCCCCACTGTTTCTGTAATAACAATAACTCCTGGGGTACTGGTACACATCAAGTTTAGTCTGCAGGACCCCACTGTTTCTGTAATAACAATAACTCCTGGGGTACTGGTACACATCAAGTTTAGTCTGCAGGGCCCCACTGTTTCGGTAATAACAATAACTCCTGGGGTAGTGGTACACATCAAGTTTAGTGTGCAGGACCCCACTGTTTCTGTAATAACAATAACTCCTGGGGTACTGGTACACATCAAGTTTAGTGTGCAGGACCCCACTGTTTCTGTAATAACAATAACTCCTGGGGTAATGGTACACATCAAGTTTAGTGTGCAGGACCCCACTGTTTCTGTAATAACAATAACTCCTGGGGTAATGGTACACATCAAGTTTAGTCTGCAGGGCCCCACTGTTTCTGTAATAACAATAACTCCTGGGGTACTGGTACACATCAAGTTTAGTGTGCAGGACCCCACTGTTTCTGTAATAACAATAACTCCTGGGGTACTGGTACACATCAAGTTTAGTCTGCAGGGCCCCACTGTTTCGGTAATAACAATAACTCCTGGGGTAGTGGTACACATCAAGTTTAGTGTGCAGGACCCCACTGTTTCTGTAATAACAATAACTCCTGGGGTACTGGTACACATCAAGTTTAGTGTGCAGGACCCCACTGTTTCTGTAATAACAATAACTCCTGGGGTACTGGTACGCATCAAGTTTAGTCTGCAGGACCCCACTGTTTCTGTAATAACAATAACTCCTGGGGTACTGGTACACATCAAATTTAGTCTGCAGGACCCCACTGTTTCTGTAATAACAATAACTCCTGGGGTACTGGTACACATCAAGTTTAGTGTGCAGGACCCCACTGTTTCTGTAATAACAATAACTCCTGGGGTACTGGTACACATCAAGTTTAGTCTGCAGGACCCCACTGTTTCTGTAATAACAACAACTCCTGGGGTACTGGTACACATCAAGTTTAGTGTGCAGGACCCCACTGTTTCTGTAATAACAATAACTCCTGGGGTACTGGTACACATCAAGTTTAGTGTGCAGGACCCCACTGTTTCTGTAATAACAATAACTCCTGGGGTACTGGTACACATCAAGTTTAGTGTGCCGGGCCCCACTGTTTCTGTAATAACAATAACTCCTCGGGTACTGGTACACATCAAGTTTAGTGTGCAGGACCCCACTGTTTCTGTAATAACAATAACTCCTGGGGTAATGGTACACATCAAGTTTAGTGTGCAGGACCCCACTGCTTCTGTAATAACAATAACTCCTCAGGTACTGGTACACATCAAGTTTAGTCTGCAGGACCCCACTGTTTCTGTAATAACAATAACTCCTGGGGTAATGGTACACATCAAGTTTAGTCTGCAGGGCCCCACTGTTTCTGTAATAACAATAACTCCTCAGGTACTGGTACACATCAAGTTTAGTGTGCAGGGCCCCACTGTTTCTGTAATAACAATAACTCCTGGGGTACTGGTACACATCAAGTTTAGTCTGCAGGACCCCACTGTTTCTGTAATAACAATAACTCCTGGGGTACTGGTACACATCAAGTGTAGTGTGCAGGACCCCACTGTTTCTGTAATAACAATAACTCCTGGGGTAGTGGTACACATCAAGTTTAGTCTGCAGGGCCCCACTGTTTCTGTAATAACAATAACTCCTGGGGTACTGGTACACATCAAGCTTAGTGTTCAGGACCCCACTGTTTCTGTAATAACAATAACTCCTGGGGTAATGGTACACATCAAGTTTAGTGTGCAGGACCCCACTGTTTCTGTAATAACAATAACTCCTGGGGTACTGGTACACATCAAGTTTAGTGTGCAGGACCCCACTGTTTCTGTAATAACAATAACTCCTGGGGTAATGGTACACATCAAGTTTAGTGTGCAGGACCCCACTGTTTCTGTAATAACAATAACTCCTGGGGTACTGGTACACATCAAGTTTAGTCTGCAGGACCCCACTGTTTCTGTAATAACAATAACTCCTGGGGTACTGGTACACAACAAGTTTAGTCTGCAGGGCCCCACTGTTTCTGTAATAACAATAACTCCTCAGGTAATGGTACACATCAAGTTTAGTCTGCAGGACCCCACTGTTTCTGTAATAACAATAACTCCTGGGGTAATGGTACACATCAAGTTTAGTCTGCAGGACCCCACTGTTTCTGTAATAACAATAACTCCTCAGGTACTGGTACACATCAAGTTTAGTGTGCAGGGCCCCACTGTTTCTGTAATAACAATACCTCCTGGGGTAATGGTACACATCAAGTTTAGTCTGCAGGACCCCACTGTTTCTGTAATAACAATAACTCCTGGGGTAATGGTACACATCAAGTTTAGTGTGCAGGACCCCACTGTTTCTGTAATAACAATAACTCCTGGGGTAAAGGTACACATCAAGTTTAGTGTGCAGGACCCCACTGTTTCTGTAATAACAATAACCCCTGGGGTAATGGTACACATCAAGTTTAGTCTGCAGGACCCCACTGTTTCTGTAATAACAATAACTCCTGGGGTAATGGTACACATCAAGTTTAGTCTGCAGGACCCCACTGTTTCTGTAATAACAATAACTCCTGGAGTAGTGGTACACATAAAGTTTAGTCTGCAGGACCCCACTGTTTCTGTAATAACAATAACTCCTGGGGTACTGGTACACATCAAGTTAATCTGCAGGACCCCACTGTTTCTGTAATAACAATAACTCCTGGGGTAATGGTACACATCAAGTTTAGTCTGCAGGACCCCACTGTTTCTGTAATAACAATAACTCCTGGGGTAATGGTACACATCAAGTTTAGTCTGCAGGACCCCACTGTTTCTGTAATAACAATAACTCCTGGGGTACTGGTACACATCAAGTTTAGTGTGCAGGACCCCACTGTTTCTGTAATAACAATAACTCCTGGGGTAATGGTACACATCAAGTTTAGTGTGCAGGGCCCCACTGTTTCTGTAATAACAATAACTCCTGGGGTAATGGTACACATCAAGTTTAGTGTGCAGGACCCCACTGTTTCTGTAATAACAATAACTCCTGGGGTACTGGTACACATCAAGTTTAGTGTGCAGGACCCCACTGTTTCTGTAATAACAATAACTCCTGGGGTAAAGGTACACATCAAGTTTAGTGTGCAGGACCCCACTGTTTCTGTAATAACAATAACTCCTGGGGTAATGGTACACATCAAGTTTAGTGTGCAGGACCCCACTGTTTCTGTAATAACAATAACTCCTGGGGTACTGGTACACATCAAGTTTAGTGTGCAGGACCCCACTGTTTCTGTAATAACAATAACTCCTGGGGTACTGGTACGCATCAAGTTTAGTCTGCAGGACCCCACTGTTTCTGTAATAACAATAACTCCTGGGGTACTGGTACACATCAAGTTTAGTCTGCAGGACCCCACTGTTTCTGTAATAACAATAACTCCTGGGGTACTGGTACACATCAAGTTTAGTGTGCAGGACCCCACTGTTTCTGTAATAACAATAACTCCTGGGGTACTGGTACACATCAAGTTTAGTCTGCAGGACCCCACTGTTTCTGTAATAACAATAACTCCTGGGGTACTGGTACACATCAAGTTTAGTGTGCAGGACCCCACTGTTTCTGTAATAACAATAACTCCTGGGGTACTGGTACACATCAAGTTTAGTGTGCAGGACCCCACTGTTTCTGTAATAACAATAACTCCTGGGGTACTGGTACACATCAAGTTTAGTGTGCCGGGCCCCACTGTTTCTGTAATAACAATAACTCCTCGGGTACTGGTACACATCAAGTTTAGTGTGCAGGACCCCACTGTTTCTGTAATAACAATAACTCCTGGGGTAATGGTACACATCAAGTTTAGTGTGCAGGACCCCACTGCTTCTGTAATAACAATAACTCCTCAGGTACTGGTACACATCAAGTTTAGTCTGCAGGACCCCACTGTTTCTGTAATAACAATAACTCCTGGGGTAATGGTACACATCAAGATTAGTCTGCAGGGCCCCACTGTTTCTGTAATAACAATAACTCCTGGGGTACTGGTACACATCAAGTTTAGTGTGCAGGGCCCCACTGTTTCTGTAATAACAATAACTCCTGGGGTACTGGTACACATCAAGTTTAGTCTGCAGGACCCCACTGTTTCTGTAATAACAATAACTCCTGGGGTACTGGTACACATCAAGTGTAGTGTGCAGGACCCCACTGTTTCTGTAATAACAATAACTCCTGGGGTAGTGGTACACATCAAGTTTAGTCTGCAGGGCCCCACTGTTTCTGTAATAACAATAACTCCTGGGGCACTGGTACACATCAAGCTTAGTGTTCAGGACCCCACTGTTTCTGTAATAACAATAACTCCTGGGGTAATGGTACACATCAAGTTTAGTGTGCAGGACCCCACTGTTTCTGTAATAACAATAACTCCTGGGGTAATGGTACACATCAAGTTTAGTCTGCAGGGCCCCACTGTTTCTGTAATAACAATAACTCCTGGGGTACTGGTACACATCAAGTTTAGTCTGCAGGACCCCACTGTTTCTGTAATAACAATAACTCCTGGGGTACTGGTACACAACAAGTTTAGTCTGCAGGGCCCCACTGTTTCTGTAATAACAATAACTCCTCAGGTAATGGTACACATCAAGTTTAGTCTGCAGGACCCCACTGTTTCTGTAATAACAATAACTCCTGGGGTAATGGTACACATCAAGTTTAGTCTGCAGGACCCCACTGTTTCTGTAATAACAATAACTCCTCAGGTACTGGTACACATCAAGTTTAGTGTGCAGGGCCCCACTGTTTCTGTAATAACAATACCTCCTGGGGTAATGGTACACATCAAGTTTAGTCTGCAGGACCCCACTGTTTCTGTAATAACAATAACTCCTGGGGTAATGGTACACATCAAGTTTAGTGTGCAGGACCCCACTGTTTCTGTAATAACAATAACTCCTGGGGTAAAGGTACACATCAAGTTTAGTGTGCAGGACCCCACTGTTTCTGTAATAACAATAACCCCTGGGGTAATGGTACACATCAAGTTTAGTCTGCAGGACCCCACTGTTTCTGTAATAACAATAACTCCTGGGGTAATGGTACACATCAAGCTTAGTCTGCAGGACCCCACTGTTTCTGTAATAACAATAACTCCTGGAGTAGTGGTACACATAAAGTTTAGTCTGCAGGACCCCACTGTTTCTGTAATAACAATAACTCCTGGGGTACTGGTACACATCAAGTTAATCTGCAGGACCCCACTGTTTCTGTAATAACAATAACTCCTGGGGTAATGGTACACATCAAGTTTATTCTGCAGGACCCCACTGTTTCTGTAATAACAATAACTCCTGGGGTAATGGTACACATCAAGTTTAGTCTGCAGGACCCCACTGTTTCTGTAATAACAATAACTCCTGGGGTACTGGTACACATCAAGTTTAGTGTGCAGGACCCCACTGTTTCTGTAATAACAATAACTCCTGGGGTACTGGTACACATCAAGTTTAGTGTGCAGGGCCCCACTGTTTCTGTAATAACAATAACTCCTGGGGTAATGGTACACATCAAGTTTAGTGTGCAGGACCCCACTGTTTCTGTAATAACAATAACTCCTGGGGTACTGGTACACATCACGTTTAGTGTGCAGGACCCCACTGTTTCTGTAATAACAATAACTCCTGGGGTAAAGGTACACATCAAGTTTAGTGTGCAGGACCCCACTGTTTCTGTAATAACAATAACTCCTGGGGTAATGGTACACATCAAGTTTAGTCTGCAGGACCCCACTGTTTCTGTAATAACAATAACTCCTGGGGTAATGGTACACATCAAGTTTAGTCTGCAGGACCCCACTGTTTCTGTAATAACAATAACTCCTGGGGTACTGGTACACATCAAGTTTAGTGTGCAGGACCCCACTGTTTCTGTAATAACAATAACTCATGGGGTACTGGTACACATCAAGTTTAGTGTGCAGGGCCCCACTGTTTCTGTAATAACAATAACTCCTGGGGTAATGGTACACATCAAGTTTAGTGTGCAGGACCCCACTGTTTCTGTAATAACAATAACTCCTGGGGTACTGGTACACATCAAGTTTAGTGTGCAGGACCCCACTGTTTCTGTAATAACAATAACTCCTGGGGTAAAGGTACACATCAAGTTTAGTGTGCAGGACCCCACTGTTTCTGTAATAACAATAACTCCTGGGGTAATGGTACACATCAAGCTTAGTGTGCAGAACCCCAATGTTTCTGTAATAACAATAACTCCTGGGGTACTGGTACACATCAAGTTTAGTCTGCAGGACCCCACTGTTTCTGTAATAACAATAACTCCTGGGGTACTGGTACACATCAAGTTTAGTGTGCAGGACCCCACTGTTTCTGTAATAACAATAACTCCTGGGGTAAAGGTACACATCAAGTTTAGTGTGCAGGACCCCACTGTTTCTGTAATAACAATAACTCCTGGGGTACTGGTACACATCAAGTTTAGTCTGCAGGACCCCACTGTTTCTGTAATAACAATAACTCCTCAGGTACTGGTACACATCAAGTTTAGTGTGCAGGACCCCACTGTTTCTGTAATAACAATAACTTCTGGGGTAAAGGTACACATCAAGTTTAGTGTGCAGGGCCCCACTGTTTCTGTAATAACAATAACTCCTGGGGTACTGGTACACATCAAGTTTAGTCTGCAGGACCCCACTGTTTCTGTAATAACAATAACTCCTGGGGTAAAGGTACACATCAAGTTTAGTGTGCAGGGCCCCACTGTTTCTGTAATAACAATAACTCCTGGGGTACTGGTACACATCAAGTTTAGTGTGCAGGACCCCACTGTTTCTGTAATAACAATAACTCCTGGGGTACTGGTACACATCAAGTTTAGTATGCAGGACCCCACTGTTTCTGTAATAACAATAACTCCTGGGGTACTGGTACACATCAAGTTTAGTCTGCAGGACCCCACTGTTTCTGTAATAACAATAACTCCTCAGGTACTGGTACACATCAAGTTTAGTCTGCAGGGCCCCACTGTTTCTGTAATAACAATAACTCCTGGGGTACTGGTACACATCAAGTTTAGTCTGAGGGACCCCACTGTTTCTGTAATAACAATAACTCCTGGGGTACTGGTACACATCAAGTTTAGTCGGCAGGACCCCACTGTTTCTGTAATAACAATAACTCCTGGGGTAGTGGTACACATCAAGTTTATTCTGCAGGGCCCCAATGTTTCTGTAATAACAATAACTCCTGGGGTACTGGTACACATCAAGTTTAGTGTGCAGGGCCCCACTGTTTCTGTAATAACAATAACTCCTGGGGTACTGGTACACATCAAGTTTAGTGTGCAGGACCCCACTGTTTCTGTAATAACAATAACTCCTGGGGTACTGGTACACATCAAGTTTAGTGTGCAGGACCCCACTGTTTCTGTAATAACAATAACTCCTGGGGTAATGGTACACATCAAGTTTAGTCTGCAGGGCCCCACTGTTTCTGTAATAACAATAACTCCTGGGGTACTGGTACACATCAAGTTTAGTCTGCAGGACCCCACTGTTTCTGTAATAACAATAACTCCTGGGGTACTGGTACACATCAAGTTTAGTGTGCAGGGCCCCACTGTTTCTGTAATAACAATAACTCCTGGGGTAATGGTACACATCAAGTTTAGTGTGCAGGACCCCACTGTTTCTGTAATAACAATAACTCCTGGGGTACTGGTACACATCAAGTTTAGTCTGCAGGACCCCACTGTTTCTGTAATAACAATAACTCCTGGGGTAAAGGTACACATCAAGTTTAGTGTGCAGGACCCCACTGTTTCTGTAATAACAATAACTCCTGGGGTAATGGTACACATCAAGCTTAGTGTGCAGAACCCCAATGTTTCTGTAATAACAATAACTCCTGGGGTACTGGTACACATCAAGTTTAGTCTGCAGGACCCCACTGTTTCTGTAATAACAATAACTCCTGGGGTACTGGTACACATCAAGTTTAGTGTGCAGGACCCCACTGTTTCTGTAATAACAATAACTCCTGGGGTACTGGTACACATCAAGTTTAGTGTGCAGGACCCCACTGTTTCTGTAATAACAATAACTCCTGGGGTACTGGTACACATCAAGTTTAGTCTGCAGGACCCCACTGTTTCTGTAATAACAATAACTCCTCAGGTACTGGTACACATCAAGTTTAGTGTGCAGGACCCCACTGTTTCTGTAATAACAATAACTTCTGGGGTAAAGGTACACATCAAGTTTAGTGTGCAGGGCCCCACTGTTTCTGTAATAACAATAACTCCTGGGGTACTGGTACCCATCAAGTTTAGTCTGCAGGACCCCACTGTTTCTGTAATAACAATAACTCCTGGGGTAAAGGTACACATCAAGTTTAGTGTGCAGGGCCCCACTGTTTCTGTAATAACAATAACTCCTGGGGTACTGGTACACATCAAGTTTAGTGTGCAGGACCCCACTGTTTCTGTAATAACAATAACTCCTGGGGTACTGGTACACATCAAGTTTAGTCTGCAGGACCCCACTGTTTCTGTAATAACAATAACTCCTGGGGTACTGGTACACATCAAGTTTAGTCTGCAGGACCCCACTGTTTCTGTAATAACAATAACTCCTCAGGTACTGGTACACATCAAGTTTAGTCTGCAGGGCCCCACTGTTTCTGTAATAACAATAACTCCTGGGGTACTGGTACACATCAAGTTTAGTCTGCGGGACCCCACTGTTTCTGTAATAACAATAACTCCTGGGGTACTGGTACACATCAAGTTTAGTCGGCAGGACCCCACTGTTTCTGTAATAACAATAACTCCTGGGGTAGTGGTACACATCAAGTTTATTCTGCAGGGCCCCAATGTTTCTGTAATAACAATAACTCCTGGGGTACTGGTACACATCAAGTTTAGTGTGCAGGGCCCCACTGTTTCTGTAATAACAATAACTCCTGGGGTACTGGTACACATCAAGCTTAGTGTGCAGGACCCCACTGTTTCTGTAATAACAATAACTCCTGGGGTACTGGTACACATCAAGTATAGTGTGCAGGACCCCACTGTTTCTGTAATAACAATAACTCCTGGGGTAATGGTACACATCAAGTTTAGTCTGCAGGGCCCCACTGTTTCTGTAATAACAATAACTCCTGGGGTACTGGTACACATCAAGTTTAGTCTGCAGGACCCCACTGTTTCTGTAATAACAATAACTCCTGGGGTACTGGTACACATCAAGTTTAGTCTGCAGGGCCCCACTGTTTCGGTAATAACAATAACTCCTGGGGTAGTGGTACACATCAAGTTTAGTGTGCAGGACCCCACTGTTTCTGTAATAACAATAACTCCTGGGGTACTGGTACACATCAAGTTTAGTGTGCAGGACCCCACTGTTTCTGTAATAACAATAACTCCTGGGGTACTGGTACACATCAAGTTTAGTCTATAGGACCCCCCTGTTTCTGTAATAACAATAACTCCTGGGGTACTGGTACACATCAAGTTTAGTGTGCAGGACCCCACTGTTTCTGTAATAACAATAACTCCTGGGGTAATGGTACACATCAAGTTTAGTCTGCAGGACCCCACTGTTTCTGTAATAACAATAACTCCTGGGGTACTGGTACACATCAAGTTTAGTCTGCAGGGCCCCACTCTTTCTGTAATAACAATAACTCCTGGGGTACTGGTACACATCAAGTTTAGTGTGCAGGACCCCACTGTTTCTGTAATAACAATAACTCCTGGGGTAGTGGTACACATCAAGTTTAGTCTGCAGGGCCCCACTGTTTCTGTAATAACAATAACTCCTCGGGTACTGGTACACATCAAGTTTAGTGTGCAGGACCCCACTGTTTCTGTAATAACAATAACTCCTGGGGTACTGGTACACATCAAGTTTAGTGTGCAGGACCCCACTGCTTCTGTAATAACAATAACTCCTCAGGTACTGGTACACATCAAGTTTAGTCTGCAGGACCCCACTGTTTCTGTAATAACAATAACTCCTGGGGTACTGGTACACATCAAGTTTAGTGTGCAGGACCCCACTGTTTCTGTAATAACAATAACTCCTGGGGTACTGGTACACATCAAGTTTAGGCTGCAGGGCCCCACTGTTTCTGTAATAACAATAACTCCTCAGGTACTGGTACACATCAAGTTTAGTGTGCAGGGCCCCACTGTTTATGTAATAACAATAACTCCTGGGGTACTGGTACACATCAAGTTTAGTCTGCAGGACCCCAATGTTTCTGTAATAACAATAACTCCTGGGGTACTGGTACACATCAAGTGTAGTGTGCAGGACCCCACTGTTTCTGTAATAACAATAACTCCTGGGGTAGTGGTTAACATCAAGTTTAGTCTGCAGGGCCCCACTGTTTCTGTAATAACAATAACTCCTGGGGTACTGGTACACATCAAGCTTAGTGTGCAGGACCCCACTGTTTCTGTAATAACAATAACTCCTGGGGTAATGGTACACATCAAGTTTAGTGTGCAGGACCCCACTGTTTCTGTAATAACAATAACTCCTGGGGTACTGGTACACATCAAGTTTAGTGTGCAGGACCCCACTGTTTCTGTAATAACAATAACTCCTGGGGTAATGGTACACATCAAGTTTAGTCTGCAGGGCCCCACTGTTTCTGTAATAACAATAACTCCTGGGGTACTGGTACACATCAAGTTTAGTCTGCAGGACCCCACTGTTTCTGTAATAACAATAACTCCTGGGGTACTGGTACACATCAAGTTTAGTCTGCAGGGCCCCACTGTTTCTGTAATAACAATAACTCCTCAGGTACTGGTACACATCAAGATTAGCGTGCAGGGCCCCACTGTTTCTGTAATAACAATAACTCCTGGGGTACTGGTACACATCAAGTGTAGTGTGCAGGACCCCACTGTTTCTGTAATAACAATAACTCCTGGGGTAGTGGTACACATCAAGTTTAGTCTGCAGGGCCCCACTGTTTCTGTAATAACAATAACTCCTGGGGTACTGGTACACATCAAGCTTAGTGTGCAGGACCCCACTGTTTCTGTAATAACAATAACTCCTGGGGTAATGGTACACATCAAGTTTAGTGTGCAGGACCCCACTGTTTCTGTAATAACAATAACTCCTGGGGTACCGGTACACATCAAGTTTAGTGTGCAGGACCCCACTGTTTCTGTAATAACAATAACTCCTGGGGTAATGGTACACATCAAGTTTAGTGTGCAGGACCCCACTGTTTCTGTAATAACAATAACTCCTGGGGTAATGGTACACATCAAGTTTAGTCTGCAGGACCCCACTGTTTCTGTAATAACAATAACTCCTGGGGTACTGGTACACATCAGGTTTAGTCTGTAGGACCCCACTGTTTCTGTAATAACAATAACTCCTGGGGTAGTGGTACACATCAAGTTTAGTGTGCAGGACCCCACTGTTTCTGTAATAACAATAACTCCTGGGGTACTGGTACACATCAAGTTTAGTCTGCAGGGCCCCACTGTTTCTGTAATAACAATAACTCCTGGGGTACTGGTACACATCAAGTTTAGTGTGCAGGACCCCACTGTTTCTGTAATAACAATAACTCCTGAGGTAATGGTACACATCAAGTTTAGTCTGCAGGAACCCACTGTTTCTGTAATAACAATAACTCCTGGGATAATGGTACACATCAAGTTTAGTGTGCAGGACCCCACTGTTTCTGTAATAACAATAACTCCTCGGGTACTGGTACACATCAAGTTTAGTGTGCAGGACCCCACTGTTTCTGTAATAACAATAACTCCTGGGGTACTGGTACACATCAAGGTTAGTGTGCAGGACCCCACTGCTTCTGTAATAACAATAACTCCTCAGGTACTGGTACACATCAAGTTTAGTCTGCAGGACCCCACTGTTTCTGTAATAACAATAACTCCTGGGGTACTGGTACACATCAAGTTTAGTGTGGAGGACCCCACTGTTTCTGTAATAACAATAACTCCTGGGGTAATGGTACACATCAAGTTTAGTCTGCAGGAACCCACTGTTTCTGTAATAACAATAACTCCTGGGGTAATGGTACACATCAAGTTTAGTGTGCAGGACCCCACTGTTTCTGTAATAACAATAACTCCTCGGGTACTGGTACACATCAAGTTTAGTGTGCAGGACCCCACTGTTTCTGTAATAACAATAACTCCTGGGGTACTGGTACACATCAAGTTTAGTCTGCAGGGCCCCACTGTTTCTGTAATAACAATAACTCCTGGGGTACTGGTACACATCAAGTTTAGTCTGCAGGACCCCACTGTTTCTGTAATAACAATAACTCCTGGGGTAATGGTACACATCAAGTTTAGTCTGCAGGGCCCCACTGTTTCTGTCATAACAATAACTCCTGGGGTACTGGTACACATCAAGTTTAGTCTGCAGGACCCCACTGTTTCTGTAATAACAATAACTCCTGGGGTACTGGTACACATCAAGTTTAGTCTGCAGGGCCCCACTGTTTCGGTAATAACAATAACTCCTGGGGTAGTGGTACACATCAAGTTTAGTGTGCAGGACCCCACTGTTTCTGTAATAACAATAATTCCTGGGGTAATGGTACACATCAAGTTTAGTCTGCAGGACCCCACTGTTTCTGTAATAACAATAACTCCTGGGGTACTGGTACACATCAGGTTTAGTCTGTAGGACCCCACTGTTTCTGTAATAACAATAACTCCTGGGGTACTGGTACACATCAAGCTTAGTGTGCAGGACCCCACTGTTTCTGTAATAACAATAACTCCTGGGGTAATGGTACACATCAAGTTTAGTCTGCAGGACCCCACTGTTTCTGTAATAACAATAACTCCTGGGGTACTGGTACACATCAAGTTTAGTGTGCAGGACCCCACTGTTTCTGTAATAACAATAACTCCTGGGGTACTGGTACACATCAAGTTTAGTCTGCAGGGCCCCACTGTTTCTGTAATAACAATAACTCCTGGGGTACTGGTACACATCAAGTTTAGTGTGCAGGACCCCACTGTTTCTGTAATAACAATAACTCCTGAGGTAATGGTACACATCAAGCTTAGTCTGCAGGAACCCACTGTTTCTGTAATAACAATAACTCCTGGGATAATGGTACACATCAAGTTTAGTGTGCAGGACCCCACTGTTTCTGTAATAACAATAACTCCTCGGGTACTGGTACACATCAAGTTTAGTGTGCAGGACCCCACTGTTTCTGTAATAACAATAACTCCTGGGGTACTGGTACACATCAAGGTTAGAGTGCAGGACCCCACTGCTTCTGTAATAACAATAACTCCTCAGGTACTGGTACACATCAAGTTTAGTCTGCAGGACCCCACTGTTTCTGTAATAACAATAACTCCTGGGGTACTGGTACACATCAAGTTTAGTGTGGAGGACCCCACTGTTTCTGTAATAACAATAACTCCTGGGGTAATGGTACACATCAAGTTTAGTCTGCAGGAACCCACTGTTTCTGTAATAACAATAACTCCTGGGGTAATGGTACACATCAAGTTTAGTGTGCAGGACCCCACTGTTTCTGTAATAACAATAACTCCTCGGGTACTGGTACACATCAAGTTTAGTGTGCAGGACCCCACTGTTTCTGTAATAACAATAACTCCTGGGGTACTGGTACACATCAAGTTTAGTGTGCAGGACCCCACTGCTTCTGTAATAACAATAACTCCTCAGGTACTGGTACACATCAAGTTTAGTCTGCAGGACCCCACTGTTTCTGTAATAACAATAACTCCTGGGGTACTGGTACACATCAAGTTTAGTGTGGAGGACCCCACTGTTTCTGTAATAACAATAACTCCTGGGGTACTGGTACACATCAAGTTTAGTCTGCAGGGCCCCACTGTTTCTGTAATAACAATAACTCCTGGGGTACTGGTACACATCAAGTTTAGTGTGCAGGGCCCCACTGTTTCTGTAATAACAATAACTCCTGGGGTACTGGTACACATCAAGTTTAGTATGCAGGACCCCACTGTTTCTGTAATAACAATAACTCCTGGGGTACTGGTACACATCAAGCTTAGTGTGCAGGACCCCACTGTTTCTGTAATAACAATAACTCCTGGGGTAGTGGTACACATCAAGCTTAGTCTGCAGGACCCCACTGTTTCTGTAATAACAATAACTCCTGGGGTAATGGTACACATCAAGATTAGTCTGCAGGACCCCACTGTTTCTGTAATAACAATAACTCCTGGGGTATTGGTACACATCAAGTTTAGTCTGCAGGACCCCACTGTTTCTGTAATAACAATAACTCCTGGGGTAAAGGTACACATCAAGTTTAGTCTGCAGGACCCCACTGTTTCTGTAATAACAATAACTCCTGGGGTAGTGGTACACATCAAGTTTAGTCTGCAGGACCCCACTGTTTCTGTAATAACAATAACTCCTGGGGTAGTGGTACACATCAAGTTTAGTCTGCAGGACCCCACTGTTTCTGTAATAACAATAACTCCTGGGGTAGTGGTACACATCAAGTTTAGTGTGCAGGACCCCACTGTTTCTGTAATAACAATAACTCCTGGGGTAATGGTACACATCAAGTTTAGTGTGCAGGACCCCACTGTTTCTGTAATAACAATAACTCCTGGGGTACTGGTACACATCAGGTTTAGTCTGTAGGACCCCACTGTTTCTGTAATAACAATAACTCCTGGGGTACTGGTACACATCAAGTTTAGTGTGCAGGACCCCACTGTTTCTGTAATAACAATAACTCCTGGGGTAATGGTACACATCAAGTTTAGTGTGCAGGACCCCACTGTTTCTGTAATAACAATAACTCCTCGGGTACTGGTACATATCAAGTTTAGTGTGCAGGACCCCACTGTTTCTGTAATAACAATAACTCCTGGGGTACTGGTACACATCAAGTTTAGTCTGCAGGGCCCCACTGTTTCTGTAATAACAATAACTCCTGGGGTACTGGTACACATCAAGTTTAGTGTGCAGGACCCCACTGTTTCTGTAATAACAATAATTCCTGGGGTAATGGTACACATCAAGTTTAGTCTGCAGGAACCCACTGTTTCTGTAATAACAATAACTCCTGGGGTAATGGTACACATCAAGTTTAGTGTGCAGGACCCCACTGTTTCTGTAATAACAATAACTCCTCGGGTACTGGTACACATCAAGTTTAGTGTGCAGGAACCCACTGTTTCTGTAAAATAACAATAACTCCTGGGGTACTGGTACACATCAAGTTTAGTGTGCAGGACCCCACTGCTTCTGTAATAACAATAACTCCTCAGGTACTGGTACACATCAAGTTTAGTCTGCAGGACCCCACTGTTTCTGTAATAACAATAACTCCTGGGGTACTGGTACACATCAAGTTTAGTGTGGAGGACCCCACTGTTTCTGTAATAACAATAACTCCTGGGGTACTGGTACACATCAAGTTTAGTCTGCAGGGCCCCACTGTTTCTGTAATAACAATAACTCCTGGGGTACTGGTACACATCAAGTTTAGTGTGCAGGGCCCCACTGTTTCTGTAATAACAATAACTCCTGGGGTACTGGTACACATCAAGTTTAGTATGCAGGACCCCACTGTTTCTGTAATAACAATAACTCCTGGGGTACTGGTACACATCAAGTTTAGTGTGCAGGACCCCACTGTTTCTGTAATAACAATAACTCCTGGGGTAGTGGTACACATCAAGTTTAGTCTGCAGGGCCCCACTGTTTCTGTAATAACAATAACTCCTGGGGTACTGGTAAACATCAAGCTTAGTGTGCAGGACCCCACTGTTTCTGTAATAACAATAACTCCTGGGGTAATGGTACACATCAAGTTTAGTGTGCAGGGCCCCACTGTTTCTGTAATAACAATAACTCCTGGGGTACTGGTACACATCAAGTTTAGTGTGCAGGACCCCACTGTTTCTGTATTAACAATAACTCCTGGGGTACTGGTACACATCAAGTTTAGTCTGCAGGGCCCCACTGTTTTTGTAATAACAATAACTCCTGGGGTAATGGTACACATCAAGATTAGTCTGCAGGACCCCACTGTTTCTGTAATAACAATAACTCCTGGGGTACTGGTACACATCAAGTTTAGTCTGCAGGACCCCACTGTTTCTGTAATAACAATAACTCCTGGGGTAATGGTACACATCAAGTTTAGTCTGCATGGCCCCACTGTTTCTGTAATAACAATAACTCCTGGGGTACTGGTACACATCAAGTTTAGTGTCCAGGGCCCCCTTGTTTCTGTAATAACAATAACTCCTGGGGTACTGGTACACATCAAATTTAGTGTGCAGGGCCCCACTGTTTCTGTAATAACAATAACTCCAGGGGTACTGGTACACATCAAGTTTAGTGTGCAGAACCCCACTGTTTCTGTAATAACAATAACTCCTGGGGTACTGGTACCCATCAAGTTTAGTGTACAGGACCCCACTGTTTCTGTAATAACAATAACTCCTGGGGTAATGGTACACATCAAGTTTAGTCTGCAGGGCCCCACTGTTTCTGTAATAACAATAACTCCTGGGGTACTGGTACACATCAAGTTTAGTCTGCAGGACCCCACTGTTTCTGTAATAACTATAACTCCTGGGGTACTGGTACACATCAAGTTTAGTCTGCAGGGCCCCACTGTTTCGGTAATAACAATAACTCCTGGGGTAGTGGTACACATCAAGTTTAGTGTGCAGGACCCCACTGTTTCTGTAATAACAATAACTCCTGGGGTACTGGTACACATCAAGTTTAGTCTGCAGGACCCCACTGTTTCTGTAATAACAATAACTCCTGGAGTAATGGTACACATCAAGCTTAGTCTGTAGGGCCCCACTGTTTCTGTAATAACAATAACTCCTGGGGTACTGGTACACATCAAGTTTAGTGTGCAGGACCCCACTGTTTCTGTAATAACAATAACTCCTGGGGTGCTGGTACACATCAAGTTTAGTGTGCAGGACCCCACTGCTTCTGTAATAACAATAACTCCTCAGGTACTGGTACACATCAAGTTTAGTCTGCAGGACCCCACTGTTTCTGTAATAACAATAACTCCTGGGGTACTGGTACACATCAAGTTTAGTGTGCAGGACCCCACTGTTTCTGTAATAACAATAACTCCTGGGGTACTGGTACACATCAAGTTTAGTCTGCAGGACCCCACTGTTTCTGTAATAACAATAACTCCTGGGGTACTGGTACACATCAAGTTTAGTGTGCAGGGCCCCACTGTTTCTGTAATAACAATAACTCCTGGGGTACTGGTACACATCAAGCTTAGTATGCAGGACCCCACTGTTTCTGTAATAACAATAACTCCTGGGGTACTGGTACACATCAAGTTTAGTGTGCAGGACCCCACTGCTTCTGTAATAACAATAACTCCTGGGGTAGTGGTACACATCAAGTTTAGTCTGCAGGGCCCCACTGTTTCTGTAATAACAATAACTCCTGGGGTACTGGTACACATCAAGCTTAGTGTGCAGGACCCCACTGTTTCTGTAATAACAATAACTCCTGGGGTAGTGGTACACATCAAGCTTAGTGTGCAGGACCCCACTGTTTCTGTAATAACAATAACTCCTGGGGTACTGGTACACATCAAGTTTAGTCTGCAGGACCCCACTGTTTCTGTAATAACAATAACTCCTGGGGTACTGGTACACATCAAGTTTAGTCTGTAGGGCCCCACTGTTTCTGTAATAACAATAACTCCTGGGGTACTGGTACACATCAAGTTTAGTCTGCAGGACCCCACTGTTTCTGTAATAACAATAACTCCTGGGGTACTGGTACACATCAAGTTTAGTGTGCAGGACCCCACTGTTTCTGTAATAACAATAACTCCTGGGGTAATGGTACACATCAAGTTTAGTCTGCAGGGCCCCACTGTTTCTGTAATAACAATAACTCCTGGGGTACTGGTACACATCAAGTTTAGTGTGCAGGACCCCACTGTTTCTGTAATAACAATAACTCCTGGGGTACTGGTACACATCAAGTTTAGTCTGCAGGAACCCACTGTTTCTGTAATAACAATAACTCCTGGGGTAATGGTACACATCAAGTTTAGTGTGCAGGACCCCACTGTTTCTGTAATAACAATAACTCCTCGGGTACTGGTACACATCAAGTTTAGTGTGCAGGACCCCACTGTTTCTGTAATAACAATAACTCCTGGGGTACTGGTACACATCAAGTTTAGTGTGCAGGACCCCACTGCTTCTGTAATAACAATAACTCCTCAGGTACTGTTACACATCAAGTTTAGTCTGCAGGACCCCACTGTTTCTGTAATAACAATAACTCCTGGGGTACTGGTACACATCAAGTTTAGTGTGGAGGACCCCACTGTTTCTGTAATAACAATAACTCCTGGGGTACTGGTACACATCAAGTTTAGTCTGCAGGGCCCCACTGTTTCTGTAATAACAATAACTCCTCAGGTACTGGTACACATCAAGTTTAGTGTGCAGGGCCCCACTGTTTCTGTAATAACAATAACTCCTGGGGTACTGGTACACATCAAGTTTAGTATGCAGGACCCCACTGTTTCTGTAATAACAATAACTCCTGGGGTACTGGTACACATCAAGTTTAGTGTGCAGGACCCCACTGTTTCTGTAATAACAATAACTCCTGGGGTAGTGGTACACATCAAGTTTAGTCTGCAGGGCCCCACTGTTTCTGTAATAACAATAACTCCTGGGGTACTGGTACACATCAAGCTTAGTGTGCAGGACCCCACTGTTTCTGTAATAACAATAACTCCTGGGGTAATGGTACACATCAAGTTTAGTCTGCAGGGCCCCACTGTTTCTGTAATAACAATAACTCCTGGGGTACTGGTACACATCAAGTTTAGTCTGCAGGACCCCACTGTTTCTGTAATAACAATAACTCCTGGGGTACTGGTACACATCAAGTTTAGTCTGCAGGGCCCCACTGTTTCGGTAATAACAATAACTCCTGGGGTAGTGGTACACATCAAGATTAGTGTGCAGGACCCCACTGTTTCTGTAATAACAATAACTCCTGGGGTACTGGTACACATCAAGTTTAGTCTGCAGGACCCCACTGTTTCTGTAATAACAATAACTCCTGGGGTAATGGTACACATCAAGTTTAGTCTGTAGGGCCCCACTGTTTCTGTAATAACAATAACTCCTGGGGTACTGGTACACATCAAGTTTAGTGTGCAGGACCCCACTGTTTCTGTAATAACAATAACTCCTGGGGTACTGGTACACATCAAGTTTAGTGTGCAGGACCCCACTGCTTCTGTAATAACAATAACTCCTCAGGTACTGGTACACATCAAGTTTAGTCTGCAGGACCCCACTGTTTCTGTAATAACAATAACTCCTGGGGTACTGGTACACATCAAGTTTAGTGTGCAGGACCCCACTGTTTCTGTAATAACAATAACTCCTGGGGTACTGGTACACATCAAGCTTAGTCTGCAGGGCCCCACTGTTTCTGTAATAACAATAACTCCTGGGGTACTGGTACACATCAAGTTTAGTGTGCAGGGCCCCACTGTTTCTGTAATAACAATAACTCCTGGGGTACTGGTACACATCAGGCTTAGTATGCAGGACCCCACTGTTTCTGTAATAACAATAACTCCTGGGGTACTGGTACACATCAAGTTTAGTGTGCAGGACCCCACTGTTTCTGTAATAACAATAACTCCTGGGGTAGTGGTACACATCAAATTTAGTCTGCAGGGCCCCACTGTTTCTGTAATAACAATAACTCCTGGGGTACTGGTACACATCAAGCTTAGTGTGCAGGACCCCACTGTTTCTGTAATAACAATAACTCCTGGGGTAGTGGTACACATCAAGCTTAGTGTGCAGGACCCCACTGTTTCTGTAATAACAATAACTCCTGGGGTACTGGTACACATCAAGTTTAGTGTGCAGGACCCCACTGTTTCTGTAATAACAATAACTCCTGGGGTACTGGTACACATCAAGTTTAGTGTGGAGGACCCCACTGTTTCTGTAATAACAATAACTCCTGGGGTACTGGTACACATCAAGTTTAGTCTGCAGGGCCCCACTGTTTCTGTAATAACAATAACTCCTCAGGTACTGGTACACATCAAGTTTAGTGTGCAGGGCCCCACTGTTTCTGTAATAACAATAACTCCTGGGGTACTGGTACACATCAAGTTTAGTATGCAGGACCCCACTGTTTCTGTAATAACAATAACTCCTGGGGTACTGGTACACATCAAGTTTAGTGTGCAGGACCCCACTGTTTCTGTAATAACAATAACTCCTGGGGTAGTGGTACACATCAAGTTTAGTCTGCAGGGCCCCACTGTTTCTGTAATAACAATAACTCCTGGGGTACTGGTACACATCAAGCTTAGTGTGCAGGACCCCACTGTTTCTGTAATAACAATAACTCCTGGGGTAATGGTACACATCAAGCTTAGTGTGCAGGGCCCCACTGTTTCTGTAATAACAATAACTTCTGGGGTACTGGTACACATCAAGTTTAGTGTGCAGGACCCCAATGTTTCTGTAATAACAATAACTCCTGGGGTACTGGTACACATCAAGTTTAGTCTGCAGGGCCCCACTGTTTCTGTAATAACAATAACTCCTGGGGTACTGGTACACATCAAGTGTAGTCTGCAGGACCCCACTGTTTCTGTAATAACAATAACTCCTGGGGTACTGGTACACATCAAGTTTAGTCTGCAGGACCCCACTGTTTCTGTAATAACAATAACTCCTGGGGTAATAGTACACATCAAGTTTAGTCTGCAGGGCCCCACTGTTTCTGTAATAACAATAACTCCTGGGGTAATGGTACACATCAAGTTTAGTGTGCAGGATCCCACTGTTTCTGTAATAACAATAACTCCTGGGGTACTGGTACACATCAAGTTTAGTGTGCAGGGCCCCACTGTTTCTGTAATAACAATAACTCCTGGGGTACTGGTACACATCAAATTTAGTGTGCAGGGCCCCACTGTTTCTGTAATAACAATAACTCCTGGGGTAGTGGTACACATCAAGTTTAGTGTGCAGAACCCCACTGTTTATGTAATAACAATAACTCCTGGGGTACTGGTACCCATCAAGTTTAGTGTACAGGACCCCACTGTTTCTGTAATAACAATAACTCCTGGGGTAATGGTACACATCAAGTTTAGTGTGCAGGGCCCCACTGTTTCTGTAATAACAATAACTCCTGGGGTAGTGGTACACATCAAGTTTAGTCTGCAGGACCCCACTGTTTCTGTAATAACAATAACTCCTGGGGTAATGGTACACATCAAGTTTAGTCTGTAGGGCCCCACTGTTTCTGTAATAACAATAACTCCTGGGGTACTGGTACACATCAAGTTTAGTGTGCAGGACCCCACTGTTTCTGTAATAACAATAACTCCTGGGGTACTGGTACACATCAAGTTTAGTGTGCAGGACCCCACTGCTTCTGTAATAACAATAACTCCTCAGGTACTGGTACACATCAAGTTTAGTCTGCAGGACCCCACTGTTTCTGTAATAACAATAACTCCTGGGGTACTGGTACACATCAAGATTAGTGTGCAGGACCCCACTGTTTCTGTAATAACAATAACTCCTGGGGTACTGGTACACATCAAGTTTAGTCTGCAGGGCCCCACTGTTTCTGTAATAACAATAACTCCTGGGGTACTGGTACACATCAAGTTTAGTGTGCAGGGCCCCACTGTTTCTGTAATAACAATAACTCCTGGGGTACTGGTACACATCAAGCTTAGTATGCAGGACCCCACTGTTTCTGTAATAACAATAACTCCTGGGGTACTGGTACACATCAAGTTTAGTGTGCAGGACCCCACTGTTTCTGTAATAACAATAACTCCTGGGGTAGTGGTACACATCAAGTTTAGTCTGCAGGGCCCCACTGTTTCTGTAATAACAATAACTCCTGGGGTACTGGTACACATCAAGCTTAGTGTGCAGGACCCCACTGTTTCTGTAATAACAATAACTCCTGGGGTAGTGGTACACATCAAGCTTAGTGTGCAGGACCCCACTGTTTCTGTAATAACAATAACTCCTGGGGTACTGGTACACATCAAGTTTAGTCTGCAGGACCCCACTGTTTCTGTAATAACAATAACTCCTGGGGTACTGGTACACATCAAGTTTAGTCTGCAGGACCCCACTGTTTCTGTAATAACAATAACTCCTGGGGTACTGGTACACATCAAGTTTAGTCTGCAGGGCCCCACTGTTTCGGTAATAACAATAACTCCTGGGGTAGTGGTACACATCAAGTTTAGTGTGCAGGACCCCACTGTTTCTGTAATAACAATAACTCCTGGGGTACTGGTACACATCAAGTTTAGTCTGCAGGACCCCACTGTTTCTGTAATAACAATAACTCCTGGGGTAATGGTACACATCAAGTTTAGTCTGTAGGGCCCCACTGTTTCTGTAATAACAATAACTCCTGGGGTACTGGTACACATCAAGTTTAGTGTGCAGGACCCCACTGTTTCTGTAATAACAATAACTCCTGGGGTACTGGTACACATCAAGTTTAGTGTGCAGGACCCCACTGCTTCTGTAATAACAATAACTCCTCAGGTACTGGTACACATCAAGTTTAGTCTGCAGGACCCCACTGTTTCTGTAATAACAATAACTCCTGGGGTACTGGTACACATCAAGTTTAGTGTGCAGGACCCCACTGTTTCTGTAATAACAATAACTCCTGGGGTACTGGTACACATCAAGCTTAGTCTGCAGGGCCCCACTGTTTCTGTAATAACAATAACTCCTGGGGTACTGGTACACATCAAGTTTAGTGTGCAGGGCCCCACTGTTTCTGTAATAACAATAACTCCTGGGGTACTGGTACACATCAAGCTTAGTATGCAGGACCCCACTGTTTCTGTAATAACAATAACTCCTGGGGTACTGGTACACATCAAGTTTAGTGTGCAGGACCCCACTGTTTCTGTAATAACAATAACTCCTGGGGTAGTGGTACACATCAAGTTTAGTCTGCAGGGCCCCACTGTTTCTGTAATAACAATAACTCCTGGGGTACTGGTACACATCAAGCTTAGTGTGCAGGACCCCACTGTTTCTGTAATAACAATAACTCCTGGGGTAGTGGTACACATCAAGCTTAGTCTGCAGGACCCCACTGTTTCTGTAATAACAATAACTCCTGGGGTAATGGTACACATCAAGTTTAGTCTGTAGGGCCCCACTGTTTCTGTAATAACAATAACTCCTGGGGTACTGGTACACATCAAGTTTAGTGTGCAGGACCCCACTGTTTCTGTAATAACAATAACTCCTGGGGTACTGGTACACATCAAGTTTAGTGTGCAGGACCCCACTGTTTCTGTAATAACAATAACTCCTGGGGTAATGGTACACATCAAGTTTAGTCTGCAGGGCCCCAATGTTTCTGTAATAACAATAACTCCTGGGGTACTGGTACACATCAAGTTTAGTGTGCAGGACCCCACTGTTTCTGTAATAACAATAACTCCTGGGGTACTGGTACACATCAAGTTTAGTCTGCAGGAACCCACTGTTTCTGTAATAACAATAACTCCTGGGGTAATGGTACACATCAAGTTTAGTGTGCAGGACCCCACTGTTTCTGTAATAACAATAACTCCTCGGGTACTGGTACACATCAAGTTTAGTGTGCAGGACCCCACTGTTTCTGTAATAACAATAACTCCTGGGGTACTGGTACACATCAAGTTTAGTGTGCAGGACCCCACTGCTTCTGTAATAACAATAACTCCTCAGGTACTGTTACACATCAAGTTTAGTCTGCAGGACCCCACTGTTTCTGTAATAACAATAACTCCTGGGGTACTGGTACACATCAAGTTTAGTGTGCAGGACCCCACTGCTTCTGTAATAACAATAACTCCTCAGGTACTGTTACACATCAAGTTTAGTCTGCAGGACCCCACTGTTTCTGTAATAACAATAACTCCTGGGGTACTGGTACACATCAAGTTTAGTCTGCAGGACCCCACTGTTTCTGTAATAACAATAACTCCTGGGGTACTGGTACACATCAAGTTTAGTCTGCAGGGCCCCACTGTTTCGGTAATAACAATAACTCCTGGGGTAGTGGTACACATCAAGTTTAGTGTGCAGGACCCCACTGTTTCTGTAATAACAATAACTCCTGGGGTACTGGTACACATCAAGTTTAGTCTGCAGGACCCCACTGTTTCTGTAATAACAATAACTCCTGGGGTAATGGTACACATCAAGTTTAGTCTGTAGGGCCCCACTGTTTCTGTAATAACAATAACTCCTGGGGTACTGGTACACATCAAGTTTAGTGTGCAGGACCCCACTGTTTCTGTAATAACAATAACTCCTGGGGTACTGGTACACATCAAGTTTAGTGTGCAGGACCCCACTGCTTCTGTAATAACAATAACTCCTCAGGTACTGGTACACATCAAGTTTAGTCTGCAGGACCCCACTGTTTCTGTAATAACAATAACTCCTGGGGTACTGGTACACATCAAGTTTAGTGTGCAGGACCCCACTGTTTCTGTAATAACAATAACTCCTGGGGTACTGGTACACATCAAGCTTAGTCTGCAGGGCCCCACTGTTTCTGTAATAACAATAACTCCTGGGGTACTGGTACACATCAAGTTTAGTGTGCAGGGCCCCACTGTTTCTGTAATAACAATAACTCCTGGGGTACTGGTACACATCAAGCTTAGTATGCAGGACCCCACTGTTTCTGTAATAACAATAACTCCTGGGGTACTGGTACACATCAAGTTTAGTGTGCAGGACCCCACTGTTTCTGTAATAACAATAACTCCTGGGGTAGTGGTACACATCAAGTTTAGTCTGCAGGGCCCCACTGTTTCTGTAATAACAATAACTCCTGGGGTACTGGTACACATCAAGCTTAGTGTGCAGGACCCCACTGTTTCTGTAATAACAATAACTCCTGGGGTAGTGGTACACATCAAGCTTAGTCTGCAGGACCCCACTGTTTCTGTAATAACAATAACTCCTGGGGTAATGGTACACATCAAGTTTAGTCTGTAGGGCCCCACTGTTTCTGTAATAACAATAACTCCTGGGGTACTGGTACACATCAAGTTTAGTCTGCAGGACCCCACTGTTTCTGTAATAACAATAACTCCTGGGGTACTGGTACACATCAAGTTTAGTGTGCAGGACCCCACTGTTTCTGTAATAACAATAACTCCTGGGGTAATGGTACACATCAAGTTTAGTCTGCAGGGCCCCAATGTTTCTGTAATAACAATAACTCCTGGGGTACTGGTACACATCAAGTTTAGTGTGCAGGACCCCACTGTTTCTGTAATAACAATAACTCCTGGGGTACTGGTACACATCAAGTTTAGTCTGCAGGAACCCACTGTTTCTGTAATAACAATAACTCCTGGGGTAATGGTACACATCAAGTTTAGTGTGCAGGACCCCACTGTTTCTGTAATAACAATAACTCCTCGGGTACTGGTACACATCAAGTTTAGTGTGCAGGACCCCACTGTTTCTGTAATAACAATAACTCCTGGGGTACTGGTACACATCAAGTTTAGTGTGCAGGACCCCACTGCTTCTGTAATAACAATAACTCCTCAGGTACTGTTACACATCAAGTTTAGTCTGCAGGACCCCACTGTTTCTGTAATAACAATAACTCCTGGGGTACTGGTACACATCAAGTTTAGTGTGGAGGACCCCACTGTTTCTGTAATAACAATAACTCCTGGGGTACTGGTACACATCAAGTTTAGTCTGCAGGGCCCCACTGTTTCTGTAATAACAATAACTCCTCAGGTACTGGTACACATCAAGTTTAGTGTGCAGGGCCCCACTGTTTCTGTAATAACAATAACTCCTGGGGTACTGGTACACATCAAGTTTAGTGTGCAGGACCCCACTGTTTCGGTAATAACAATAACTCCTGGGGTAGTGGTACACATCAAGTTTAGTCTGCAGGGCCCCACTGTTTCTGTAATAACAATAACTCCTGGGGTACTGGTACACATCAAGCTTAGTGTGCAGGACCCCACTGTTTCTGTAATAACAATAACTCCTGGGGTAATGGTACACATCAAGCTTAGTGTGCTGGGCCCCACTGTTTCTGTAATAACAATAACTTCTGGGGTACTGGTACACATCAAGTTTAGTGTGCAGGACCCCAATGTTTCTGTAATAACAATAACTCCTGGGGTACTGGTACACATCAAGTTTAGTCTGCAGGGCCCCACTGTTTCTGTAATAACAATAACTCCTGGGGTACTGGTACACATCAAGTGTAGTCTGCAGGACCCCACTGTTTCTGTAATAACAATAACTCCTGGGGTACTGGTACACATCAAGTTTAGTCTGCAGGACCCCACTGTTTCTGTAATAACAATAACTCCTGGGGTAATAGTACACATCAAGTTTAGTCTGCAGGGCCCCACTGTTTCTGTAATAACAATAACTCCTGGGGTAATGGTACACATCAAGTTTAGTGTGCAGGATCCCACTGTTTCTGTAATAACAATAACTCCTGGGGTACTGGTACACATCAAGTTTAGTGTGCAGGGCCCCACTGTTTCTGTAATAACAATAACTCCTGGGGTACTGGTACACATCAAATTTAGTGTGCAGGGCCCCACTGTTTCTGTAATAACAATAACTCCTGGGGTACTGGTACACATCAAGTTTAGTGTGCAGAACCCCACTGTTTCTGTAATAACAATAACTCCTGGGGTACTGGTACCCATCAAGTTTAGTGTACAGGACCCCACTGTTTCTGTAATAACAATAACTCCTGGGGTAATGGTACACATCAAGTTTAGTGTGCAGGGCCCCACTGTTTCTGTAATAACAATAACTCCTGGGGTAGTGGTATACATCAAGTTTAGTCTGCAGGACCCCACTGTTTCTGTAATAACAATAACTCCTGGGGTAATGGTACACATCAAGTTTAGTCTGTAGGGCCCCACTGTTTCTGTAATAACAATAACTCCTGCGGTACTGGTACACATCAAGTTTAGTGTGCAGGACCCCACTGTTTCTGTAATAACAATAACTCCTGGGGTACTGGTACACATCAAGTTTAGTGTGCAGGACCCCACTGCTTCTGTAATAACAATAACTCCTCAGGTACTGGTACACATCAAGTTTAGTCTGCAGGACCCCACTGTTTCTGTAATAACAATAACTCCTGGGGTACTGGTACACATCAAGTTTAGTGTGCAGGACCCCACTGTTTCTGTAATAACAATAACTCCTGGGGTACTGGTACACATCAAGTTTAGTCTGCAGGGCCCCACTGTTTCTGTAATAACAATAACTCCTGGGGTACTGGTACACATCAAGTTTAGTGTGCAGGGCCCCACTGTTTCTGTAATAACAATAACTCCTGGGGTACTGGTACACATCAAGCTTAGTATGCAGGACCCCACTGTTTCTGTAATAACAATAACTCCTGGGGTACTGGTACACATCAAGTTTAGTGTGCAGGACCCCACTGTTTCTGTAATAACAATAACTCCTGGGGTAGTGGTACACATCAAGTTTAGTCTGCAGGGCCCCACTGTTTCTGTAATAACAATAACTCCTGGGGTACTGGTACACATCAAGCTTAGTGTGCAGGACCCCACTGTTTCTGTAATAACAATAACTCCTGGGGTAGTGGTACACATCAAGCTTAGTGTGCAGGACCCCACTGTTTCTGTAATAACAATAACTCCTGGGGTACTGGTACACATCAAGTTTAGTCTGCAGGACCCCACTGTTTCTGTAATAACAATAACTCCTGGGGTAATGGTACACATCAAGTTTAGTCTGTAGGGCCCCACTGTTTCTGTAATAACAATAACTCCTGGGGTACTGGTACACATCAAGTTTAGTCTGCAGGACCCCACTGTTTCTGTAATAACAATAACTCCTGGGGTACTGGTACACATCAAGTTTAGTGTGCAGGACCCCACTGTTTCTGTAATAACAATAACTCCTGGGGTAATGGTACACATCAAGTTTAGTCTGCAGGGCCCCACTGTTTCTGTAATAACAATAACTCCTGGGGTACTGGTACACATCAAGTTTAGTGTGCAGGACCCCACTGTTTCTGTAATAACAATAACTCCTGGGGTACTGGTACACATCAAGTTTAGTCTGCAGGAACCCACTGTTTCTGTAATAACAATAACTCCTGGGGTAATGGTACACATCAAGTTTAGTGTGCAGGACCCCACTGTTTCTGTAATAACAATAACTCCTGGGGTACTGGTACACATCAAGTTTAGTGTGCAGGACCCCACTGCTTCTGTAATAACAATAACTCCTCAGGTACTGTTACACATCAAGTTTAGTCTGCAGGACCCCACTGTTTCTGTAATAACAATAACTCCTGGGGTACTGGTACACATCAAGATTAGTGTGGAGGACCCCACTGTTTCTGTAATAACAATAACTCCTGGGGTACTGGTACACATCAAGTTTAGTCTGCAGGGCCCCACTGTTTCTGTAATAACAATAACTCCTCAGGTACTGGTACACATCAAGTTTAGTGTGCAGGGCCCCACTGTTTCTGTAATAACAATAACTCCTGGGGTACTGGTACACATCAAGTTTAGTATGCAGGACCCCACTGTTTCTGTAATAACAATAACTCCTGGGGTACTGGTACACATCAAGTTTAGTGTGCAGGACCCCACTGTTTCTGTAATAACAATAACTCCTGGGGTAGTGGTACACATCAAGTTTAGTGTGCAGGACCCCAATGTTTCTGTAATAACAATAACTCCTGGGGTACTGGTACACATCAAGTTTAGTCTGCAGGGCCCCACTGTTTCTGTAATAACAATAACTCCTGGGGTACTGGTACACATCAAGTGTAGTCTGCAGGACCCCACTGTTTCTGTAATAACAATAACTCCTGGGGTACTGGTACACATCAAGTTTAGTCTGCAGGACCCCACTGTTTCTGTAATAACAATAACTCCTGGGGTAATGGTACACATCAAGTTTAGTGTGCAGGATCCCACTGTTTCTGTAATAACAATAACTCCTGGGGTACTGGTACACATCAAGTTTAGTGTGCAGGGCCCCACTGTTTCTGTAATAACAATAACTCCTGGGGTACTGGTACACATCAAATTTAGTGTGCAGGGCCCCACTGTTTCTGTAATAACAATAACTCCTGGGGTACTGGTACACATCAAATTTAGTGTGCAGGGCCCCACTGTTTCTGTAATAACAATAACTCCTGGGGTACTGGTACACATCAAGTTTAGTGTGCAGAACCCCACTGTTTCTGTAATAACAATAACTCCTGGGGTACTGGTACCCATCAAGTTTAGTGTACAGGACCCCACTGTTTCTGTAATAACAATAACTACTGGGGTAATGGTACACATCACGTTTAGTGTGCAGGGCCCCACTGTTTCTGTAATAACAATAACTCCTGGGGTACTGGTACACATCAAGTTTAGTGTGCAGGACCCCACTGCTTCTGTAATAACAATAACTCCTCAGGTACTGTTACACATCAAGTTTAGTCTGCAGGACCCCACTGTTTATGTAATAACAATAACTCCTTGGGTACTGGTACACATCAAGTTTAGTGTGGAGGACCCCACTGTTTCTGTAATAACAATAACTCCTGGGGTACTGGTACACATCAAGTTTAGTCTGCAGGGCCCCACTGTTTCTGTAATAACAATAACTCCTCAGGTACTGGTACACATCAAGTTTAGTGTGCAGGGCCCCACTGTTTCTGTAATAACAATAACTCCTGGGGTACTGGTACACATCAAGTTTAGTATGCAGGACCCCACTGTTTCTGTAATAACAATAACTCCTGGGGTACTGGTACACATCAAGTTTAGTGTGCAGGACCCCACTGTTGCTGTAATAACAATAACTCCTGGGGTAGTGGTACACATCAAGTTTAGTGTGCAGGACCCCAATGTTTCTGTAATAACAATAACTCCTGGGGTACTGGTACACATCAAGTTTAGTCTGCAGGGCCCCACTGTTTCTGTAATAACAATAACTCCTGGGGTACTGGTACACATCAAGTGTAGTCTGCAGGACCCCACTGTTTCTGTAATAACAATAACTCCTGGGGTACTGGTACACATCAAGTTTAGTCTGCAGGACCCCACTGTTTCTGTAATAACAATAACTCCTGGGGTAATGGTACACATCAAGTTTAGTCTGCAGGGCCCCACTGTTTCTGTAATAACAATAACTCCTGGGGTAATGGTACACATCAAGTTTAGTGTGCAGGATCCCACTGTTTCTGTAATAACAATAACTCCTGGGGTACTGGTACACATCAAGTTTAGTGTGCAGGGCCCCACTGTTTCTGTAATAACAATAACTCCTGGGGTACTGGTACACATCAAATTTAGTGTGCAGGGCCCCACTGTTTCTGTAATAACAATAACTCCTGGGGTACTGGTACACATCAAATTTAGTTTGCAGGGCCCCACTGTTTCTGTAATAACAATAACTCCTGGGGTACTGGTACACATCAAGTTTAGTGTGCAGAACCCCACTGTTTCTGTAATAACAATAACTCCTGGGGTACTGGTACCCATCAAGTTTAGTGTACAGGACCCCACTGTTTCTGTAATAACAATAACTCCTGGGGTAATGGTACACATCACGTTTAGTGTGCAGGGCCCCACTGTTTCTGTAATAACAATAACTCCTGGGGTACTGGTACACATCAAATTTAGTCTGCAGGGCCCCACTGTTTCGGTAATAACAATAACTCCTGGGGTAGTGGTACACATCAAGTTTAGTGTGCAGGACCCCACTGTTTCTGTAATAACAATAACTCCTGGGGTACTGGTACACATCAAGTTTAGTCTGCAGGACCCCACTGTTTCTGTAATAACAATAACTCCTGGGGTAATGGTACACATCAAGTTTAATCTGTAGGGCCCCACTTTTTCTGTAATAACAATAACTCCTGGGGTACTGGTACACATCAAGTTTAGTCTGCAGGACCCCACTGTTTCTGTAATAACAATAACTCCTGGGGTACTGGTACACATCAAGTTTAGTGTGCAGGGCCCCACTGTTTCTGTAATAACAATAACTCCTGGGGTACTGATACACATCAAGTTTAGTGTGCATGACCCCACTGTTTCTGTAATAACAATAACTCCTGGGGTAGTGGTACACATCAAGTTTAGTCTGCAGGACCCCACTGTTTCTGTAATAACAATAACTCCTGGGGTACTGGTACACATCAAGTTTAGTGTGCAGGACCCCACTGCTTCTGTAATAACAATAACTCCTCAGGTACTGGTACACATCAAGTTTAGTCTGCAGGACCCCACTGTTTCTGTAATAACAATAACTCCTGGGGTACTGGTACACATCAAGTTTAGTGTGGAGGAACCCACTGTTTCTGTAATAACAATAACTCCTGGGGTAATGGTACACATCAAGTTTAGTCTGCAGGGCCCCACTGTTTCTGTAATAACAATAACTCCTCAGGTACTGGTACACATCAAGTTTAGTGTGCAGGGCCCCACTGTTTCTGTAATAACAATAACTCCTGGGGTACTGGTACACATCAAGTTAGTATGCAGGACCCCACTGTTTCTGTAATAACAATAACTCCTGGGGTATTGGTACACATCAAGTTTTGTGTGCAGGACCCCACTGTTTCTGTAATAACAATAACTCCTGGGGTAGTGGTACACATCAAGTTTAGTCTGCAGGACCCCACTGTTTCTGTAATAACAATAACTCCTGGGGTAATGGTACACATCAAGTTTAGTGTGCAGGACCCCACTGTTTCTGTAATAACAATAACTCCTGGGGTACTGGTACACATCAAGTTTAGTCTGCAGGACCCCACTGTTTCTGTAATAACAATAACTCCTCAGGTACTGATACACATCAAGTTTAGTGTGCAGGACCCCACTGTTTCTGTAATAACAATAACTCCTGGGGTACTGGTACACATCAAGTTTAGTGTGCAGGGCCCCACTGTTTCTGTAATAACAATAACTCCTGGGGTAATGGTACACATCAAGTTTAGTGTGCAAGGCCCCACTGTTTCTGTAATAGCAATAACTCCTGGGGTACTGGTACACATCAAGTTTAGTCTGCAGGGCCCCACTGTTTCTGTAATAACAATAACTCCTGGGGTACTGGTACACATCAAGCTTAGTCTGCAGGGCCCCACTGTTTCTGTAATAACAATAACTCCTGGGGTACTGGTACACATCAAATTTAGTGTGCAGGACCCCACTGTTTCTGTAATAACAATAACTCCTGGTGTACTGGTACACATCAAGTTTAGTCTGCAGGACCCCACTGTTTCTGTAATAACAATAACTCCTCAGGTACTGGTACACATCAAGTTTAGTGTGCAGGACCCCACTGTTTCTGTAATAACAATAACTCCTGGGGTACTGGTACACATCAAGTTTAGTGTGCAGGCCCCACTGTTTCTGTAATAACAATAACTCCTCAGGTACTGGTACACATCAAGATTAGTGTGCAGGGCCCCACTGTTTCTGTAATAACAATAACTCCTGGGGTACTGGTACACATCAAGTTTAGTGTGCAGGGCCCCACTGTTTCTGTAATAACAATAACTCCTGGGGTACTGGTACACATCAAGTTTAGTCTGCAGGACCCCACTGTTTCTGTAATAACAATAACTCCTGGGGTACTGGTACACATCAAGTTTAGTCTGCAGGGCCCCACTGTTTCTGTAATAACAATAACTCCTGGGGTACTGGTACATATCAAGTTTAGTGTGCAGGACCCCACTGTTTCTGTAATAACAATAACTCCTGGGGTAATGGTACACATCAAGTTTAGTCTGCAGGACCCCACTGTTTCTGTAATAACAATAACTCCTGGGGTAATGGTACACATCAAGTTTAGTCTGCAGGGCCCCACTGTTTCTGTAATAACAATAACTCCTAGGGTAATGGTACACATCAAGTTTAGTGTGCAGGATCCCACTGTTTCTGTAATAACAATAACTCCTGGGGTACTGGTACACATCAAGTTTAGTGTGCAGGGCCCCACTGTTTCTGTAATAACAATAACTCCTGGGGTACTGGTACACATCAAATTTAGTGTGCAGGGCCCCTCTGTTTCTGTAATAACAATAACTCCTGGGGTACTGGTACACATCAAGTTTAGTGTGCAGAACCCCACTGTTTCTGTAATAACAATAACTCCTGTGGTACTGGTACCCATCAAGTTTAGTGTACAGGACCCCACTGTTTCTGTAATAACAATAACTCCTGGGGTAATGGTACACATCAAGTTTAGTCTGCAGGGCCCCACTGTTTCTGTAATAACAATAACTCCTGGGGTACTGGTACACATCAAGTTTAGTCTGCAGGACCCCACTGTTTCTGTAATAACAATAACTCCTGGGGTAATGGTACACATCAAGTTTAGTCTGCAGGGCCCCACTGTTTCTGTAATAACAATAACTCCTGGGGTAGTGGTACACATCAGGTTTAGTGTGCAGGACCCCACTGTTTCTGTAATAACAATAACTCCTGGGGTACTGGTACACATCAAGTTTAGTCTGCAGGACCCCACTGTTTCTGTAATAACAATAACTCCTGGGGTACTGGTACACATCAAGTTTAGTGTGCAGGGCCCCACTGTTTCTGTAATAACAATAACTCCTGGGGTAATGGTACACATCAAGTTTAGTGTGCAAGGCCCCACTGTTTCTGTAATAACAATAACTCCTGGGGTACTGGTACACATCAAGTTTAGTCTGCAGGGCCCCACTGTTTCTGTAATAACAATAACTCCTGGGGTACTGGTACACATCAAGCTTAGTCTGCAGGGCCCCACTGTTTCTGTAATAACAATAACTCCTGGGGTACTGGTACACATCAAGTTTAGTGTGCAGGACCCCACTGTTTCTGTAATAACAATAACTCCTGGGGTACTGGTACATATCAAGCTTAGTGTGCAGGACCCCACTGTTTCTGTAATAACAATAACTCCTGGTGTACTGGTACACATCAAGTTTAGTCTGCAGGACCCCACTGTTTCTGTAATAACAATAACTCCTGGGGTACTGGTCCACATCAAGCTTAGTGTGCAGGACCCCACTGTTTCTGTAATAACAATAACTCCTCAGGTACTGGTACACATCAAGTTTAGTGTGCAGGACCCCACTGTTTCTGTAATAACAATAACTCCTGGGGTACTGGTACACATCAAGTTTAGTGTGCAGGCCCCACTGTTTCTGTAATAACAATAACTCCTCAGGTACTGGTACACATCAAGATTAGTGTGCAGGGCCCCACTGTTTCTGTAATAACAATAACTCCTGGGGTACTGGTACACATCAAGTTTAGTGTGCAGGGCCCCACTGTTTCTGTAATAACAATAACTCCTGGGGTACTGGTACACATCAAGTTTAATGTGCAGGACCCCACTGTTTCTGTAATAACAATAACTCCTGGGGTACTGGTACACATCAAGTTTAGTCTGCAGGGCCCCACTGTTTCTGTAATAACAATAACTCCTGGGGTACTGGTACACATCAAGTTTAATGTGCAGGACCCCACTGTTTCTGTAATAACAATAACTCCTTGGGTACTGGTACACATCAAGTTTAGTCTGCAGGACCCCACTGTTTCTGTAATAACAATAACTCCTGGGGTACTGGTACACATCAAGTTTAGTCTGCAGGACCCCACTGTTTCTGTAATAACAATAACTCCTGGGGTAATGGTACACATCAAGTTTAGTCTGCAGGGCCCCACTGTTTCTGTAATAACAATAACTCCTAGGGTAATGGTACACATCAAGTTTAGTGTGCAGGATCCCACTGTTTCTGTAATAACAAAACTCCTGGGGTACTGGTACACATCAAGTTTAGTGTGCAGGGCCCCACTGTTTCTGTAATAACAATAACTCCTGGGGTACTGGTACACATCAAATTTAGTGTGCAGGGCCCCTCTGTTTCTGTAATAACAATAACTCCTGGGGTACTGGTACGCATCAAGTTTAGTGTGCAGAACCCCACTGTTTCTGTAATAACAATAACTCCTGTGGTACTGGTACCCATCAAGTTTAGTGTACAGGACCCCACTGTTTCTGTAATAACAATAACTCCTGGGGTAATGGTACACATCAAGTTTAGTCTGCAGGGCTCCACTGTTTCTGTAATAACAATAACTCCTGGGGTACTGGTACACATCAAGTTTAGTCTGCAGGACCCCACTGTTTCTGTAATAACAATAACTCCTGGGGTACTGGTACACATCAAGTTTAGTCTGCAGGGCCCCACTGTTTCTGTAATAACAATAACTCCTGGGGTAGTGGTACACATCAGGTTTAGTGTGCAGGACCCCACTGTTTCTGTAATAACAATAACTCCTGGGGTACTGGTACACATCAAGTTTAGTCTGCAGGACCCCACTGTTTCTGTAATAACAATAACTCCTGGGGTAATGGTACACATCAAGTTTAGTCTGTAGGGCCCCACTGTTTCTGTAATAACAATAACTCCTGGGGTACTGGTACACATCAAGTTTAGTGTGCAGGGCCCCACTCTTTCTGTAATAACAATAACTCCTGGGGTACTGATACACATCAAGTTTAGTGTGCATGACCCCACTGTTTCTGTAATAACAATAACTCCTGGGGAACTGGTACACATCAAGTTTAGTCTGCAGGACCCCACTGTTTCTGTAATAACAATAACTCCTGGGGTACTGGTACACATCAAGTTTAGTCTGCAGGACCCCACTGTTTCTCTAATAACAATAACTCCTGGGGTACTGGTACACATCAAGTTTAGTCTGCAGGACCCCACTGTTTCTGTAATAACAATAACTCCTGGGATACTGGTACACATCAAGTTTAGTGTGCAGGGCCCCACTGTTTCTGTAATAACAATAACTCCTGGGGTACTGGTACACATCAAGCTTAGTCTGCAGGGCCCCACTGTTTCTGTAATAACAATAACTCCTGGGGTACTGGTACACATCAAGTTTAGTCTGCAGGACCCCACTGTTTCTGTAATAACAATAACTCCTGGGGTACTGGTACACATCAAGTTTAGTCTGCAGGGTCCCACTGTTTCTGTATTAACAATAACTCCTGGGGTACTGGTACACATTAAGTTTAGTGTGCAGGACCCCACTGTTTCTGTAATAACAATAACTCCTGGGGTACTGGTACACATCAAGTTTAGTCTGCAGGGCCCCACTGTTTCTGTAATAACAATAACTCCTGGGGTACTGGTACACATCAAGTTTAGTCTGCAGGACCCCACTGTTTCTGTAATAACAATAACTCCTGGGGTACTGGTACACATCAAGTTTAGTGTGCAGGACCCCACTGTTTCTGTAATAACAATAACTCCTGGGGTCCTGGTACACATCAAGTTTAGTCTGCAGGGCCCCACTGTTTCTGTAATAACAATAACTCCTGGGGTACTGGTACATATCAAGATTAATGTGCAGGACCCCACTGTTTCTGTAATAACAATAACTCCTGGGGTACTGGTACACATCAAGCTTAGTGTGCAGGACCCCATTGTTTCTGTAATAACAATAACTCCTGGGGTACTGGTACACATCAAGTTTAATGTGCAGGACCCCACTGTTTCTGTAATAACAATAACTCCTGGGGTACTGGTACACATCAAGTTTAGTGTGCAGGGCCCCACTGTTTCTGTAATAACAATAACTCCTGGGGTAGTGGTACACATCAAGTTTAGTCTGCAGGGCCCCACTGTATCTGTAATAACAATAACTCCTGGGGTACTGGTACACATCAAGCTTAGTGTGCAGGACCCCACTGTTTCTGTAATAACAATAACTCCTGGGGTACTGGTACACATCAAGTTTAGTCTGCAGGACCCCACTGTTTCTGTAATAACAATAACTACTGGGGTAATGGTACACATCAAGTTTAGTCTGCAGGACCCCACTGTTTCTGTAATAACAATAACTCCTGGGGTACTGGTACACATCAAGTTTAGTGTGCAGGACCCCACTGTTTCTGTAATAACAATAACTCCTGGGGTAGTGGTACACATCAAGTTTAGTGTGCAGGACCCCACTGTTTCTGTAATAACAATAACTCCTGGGGTACTGGTACACATCAAGATTAATGTGCAGGACCCCACTGTTTCTGTAATAACAATAACTCCTGGGGTACTGGTACACATCAAGTTTAGTGTGCAGGACCCCACTGTTTCTGTAATAACAATAACTCCTGGGGTACTGGTACACATCAAGTTTAATGTGCAGGACCCCTCTGTTTCTCTAATAACAATAACTCCTGGGGTACTGGTACACATCAAGTTTAGTGTGCAGGGCCCCACTGTTTCTGTAATAACAATAACTCCTGGGGTAGTGGTAAACATCAAGTTTAGTCTGCAGGACCCCACTGTTTCTGTAATAACAATACAATAACTCCTGGGGTAATGGTACACATCAAGTTTAGTGTGCAGGACCCCACTGTTTCTGTAATAACAATAACTCCTGGGGTACTGGTACACATCAAGTTTAATGTGCAGGACCCCACTGTTTCTGTAATAACAATAACTCCTGGGGTACTGGTACACATCAAGTTTAGTGTGCAGGACCCCACTGTTTCTGTAATAACAATAACTCCTGGGGTACTGGTACACATCAAGTTTAGTCTGCAGGACCCCACTGTTTCTGTAATAACAATAACTCCTGGGGTAATGGTACACATCAAGTTTAGTGTGCAGGACCCCACTGTTTCTGTAATAACAATAACTCCTGGGGTACTGGTACCCATCAAGTTTAGTGTGCAGGACCCCACTGTTTCTGTAATAACAATAACTCCTGGGGTACTGGTACACATCAAGTTTAGTCTGCAGGACCCCACTGTTTCTGTAATAACAATAACTCCTGGGGTACTGGTACACATCAAGTTTAGTGTGCAGGACCCCACTGTTTCTGTAATAACAATAACTCCTGGGGTACTGGTACACATCAAGTTTAGTGTGCAGGACCCCACTGTTTCTGTAATAACAATAACTCCTGGGGTACTGGTACACATCAAGTACTGTTTCTGTAATAACAATAACTCCTGGGGTACTGGTACACATCAAGTTTAGTGTGCAGGACCCCACTGTTTCTGTAATAACAATAACTCCTGGGGTAATGGTACACATCAAGCTTAGTGTGCAGGACCCCACTGTTTCTGTTATAACAATAACTCCTGGGGTACTAGTACACATCAAGTTTAGTGTGCAGGGCCCCACTGTTTCTGTAATAACAATAACTCCTGGGGTACTGGTACACATCAAGTTTAGTCTGCAGGACCCCACTGTTTCTGTAATAACAATAACTCCTGGGGTACTGGTACACATCAGGTTTAGTGTGCAGGACCCCACTGTTTCTGTAATAACAATAACTCCTGGGGTACTGGTACACATCAAGTTTAGTGTGCAGGACCCCACTGTTTCTGTAATAACAATAACTCCTGGGGTACTGGTACACATCAAGTTTAGTCTGCAGGACCCCACTGTTTCTGTAATAGCAATAACTCCTGGGGTACTGGTACACATCAAGCTTAGTGTGCAGGACCCCACTGTTTCTGTAATAACAATAACTCCTCAGGTACTGGTACACATCAAGTTTAGTCTGCAGGACCCCACTGTTTCTGTAATAACAATAACTCCTGGGGTACTGGTACACATCAAGTTTAGTGTGCAGGGCCTCACTGTTTCTGTAATAACAATAACTCCTGGGGTACTGGTACACATCAAGTTTAGTGTGCAGGGCCCCACTGTTTCTGTAATAACAATAACTCCTGGGGTACTGGTACACATCAAGTTTAGTGTGCAGGACCCCACTGTTTCTGTAATAACAATAACTCCTGGGGTACTGGTACACATCAAGTTTAGTGTGCAGGACCCCACTGTTTCTGTAATAACAATAACTCCTCCGGTACTGGTACACATCAAGCTTAGTGTGCAGGGCCCCACTGTTTCTGTAATAACAATAACTCCTCAGGTACTGGTACACATCACGTTTAATGTGCAGGACCCCACTGTTTCTGTAATAACAATAACTCCTTGGGTACTGGTACACATCAAGTTTAGTCTGCAGGACCCCACTGTTTCTGTAATAACAATACAATAACTCCTGGGGTAATGGTACACATCAAGTTTAGTGTGCAGGACCCCACTGTTTCTGTAATAACAATAACTCCTGGGGTACTGGTACACATCAAGTTTAATGTGCAGGACCCCACTGTTTCTGTAATAACAATAACTCCTGGGGTACTGGTACACATCAAGTTTAGTGTGCAGGACCCCACTGTTTCTGTAATAACAATAACTCCTGGGGTACTGGTACACATCAAGTTTAGTCTGCAGGACCCCACTGTTTCTGTAATAACAATAACTCCTGGGGTAATGGTACACATCAAGTTTAGTGTGCAGGACCCAACTGTTTCTGTAATAACAATAACTCCTCAGGTAGTGGTACACATCAAGTTTAGTGTGCAGGACCCCACTGTTTCTGTAATAACAATAACTCCTGGGGTACTGGTACACATCAAGTTTAGTCTGCAGGACCCCACTGTTTCTGTAATAACAATAACTCCTGGGGTACTGGTACACATCAAGTTTAGTGTGCAGGGCCCCACTGTTTCTGTAATAACAATAACTCCTGGGGTACTGGTACACATCAAGTTTAGTCTGCAGGACCCCACTGTTTCTGTAATAACAATAACTCCTGGGGTAATGGTACACATCATGTTTAGTGTGCAGGACCCCACTGTTTCTGTAATAACAATAACACCTGTGGTACTGGTACACATCAAGCTTAGTGTGCAGGACCCCACTGTTTCTGTAATAACAATAACTCCTGGGGTACTGGTACACATCAAGTTTAGTCTGCAGGACCCCACTGTTTCTGTAATAACAATAACTCCTGGGATACTGATACACATCAAACTTAGTCTGCAGGACCCCACTGTTTCTGTAATAACAATAACTCCTGGGGTACTGGTACACATCAAGTTTAGTCTGCAGGACCCCACTGTTTCTGTAATAACAATAACTCCTCAGGTACTGGTACACATCAAGTTTAATGTGCAGGGCCCCACTGTTTCTGTAATAACAATAACTCCTCAGGTACTGGTACACATCAAGTTTGATGTGCAGGGCCCCACTGTTTCTGTAATAACAATAACTCCTCAGGTACTGGTACACATCAAGTTTAGTGTGCAGGACCCCACTGTTTCTGTAATAACAATAACTCCTGGGGTACTGGTACACATCAAGTTTAGTGTGCAGGACCCCACTGTTTCTGTAATAACAATAACTCCTCAGGTACTGGTACACATCAAGTTTAGTCTGCAGGACCCCACTGTTTCTGTAATAACAATAACTTCTGGGGTACTGGTACACATCAAGTTTAGTGTGCAGGACCCCACTGTTTCTGTAATAACAATAACTCCTGGGGTACTGGTACACATCAAGTTTAGTCTGCAGGACCCCACTGTTTCTGTAATAACAATAACTCCTGGGGTACTGGTACACATCAGGTTTAGTGTGCAGGACCCCACTGTTTCTGTAATAACAATAACTCCTGGGGTACTGGTACACATCAAGTTTAGTGTGCAGGACCCCACTGTTTCTGTAATAACAATAACTCCTGGGGTACTGGTACACATCAAGTTTAGTCTGCAGGACCCCACTGTTTCTGTAATAGCAATAACTCCTGGGGTACTGGTACACATCAAGCTTAGTGTGCAGGACCCCACTGTTTCTGTAATAACAATAACTCCTCAGGTACTGGTACACATCAAGTTTAGTCTGCAGGACCCCACTGTTTCTGTAATAACAATAACTCCTGGGGTACTGGTACACATCAAGTTTAGTGTGCAGGGCCTCACTGTTTCTGTAATAACAATAACTCCTGGGGTACTGGTACACATCAAGTTTAGTGTGCAGGGCCCCACTGTTTCTGTAATAACAATAACTCCTGGGGTACTGGTACACATCAAGTTTAGTGTGCAGGACCCCACTGTTTCTGTAATAACAATAACTCCTGGGGTACTGGTACACATCAAGTTTAGTGTGCAGGACCCCACTGTTTCTGTAATAACAATAACTCCTCCGGTACTGGTACACATCAAGCTTAGTGTGCAGGGCCCCACTGTTTCTGTAATAACAATAACTCCTCAGGTACTGGTACACATCACGTTTAATGTGCAGGACCCCACTGTTTCTGTAATAACAATAACTCCTTGGGTACTGGTACACATCAAGTTTAGTCTGCAGGACCCCACTGTTTCTGTAATAACAATACAATAACTCCTGGGGTAATGGTACACATCAAGTTTAGTGTGCAGGACCCCACTGTTTCTGTAATAACAATAACTCCTGGGGTACTGGTACACATCAAGTTTAATGTGCAGGACCCCACTGTTTCTGTAATAACAATAACTCCTGGGGTACTGGTACACATCAAGCTTAGTGTGCAGGACCCCACTGTTTCTGTAATAACAATAACTCCTGGGGTACTGGTACACATCAAGTTTAGTCTGCAGGACCCCACTGTTTCTGTAATAACAATAACTCCTGGGGTAATGGTACACATCAAGTTTAGTGTGCAGGACCCAACTGTTTCTGTAATAACAATAACTCCTCAGGTAGTGGTACACATCAAGTTTAGTGTGCAGGACCCCACTGTTTCTGTAATAACAATAACTCCTGGGGTACTGGTACACATCAAGTTTAGTCTGCAGGACCCCACTGTTTCTGTAATAACAATAACTCCTGGGGTACTGGTACACATCAAGTTTAGTGTGCAGGGCCCCACTGTTTCTGTAATAACAATAACTCCTGGGGTACTGGTACACATCAAGTTTAGTCTGCAGGACCCCACTGTTTCTGTAATAACAATAACTCCTGGGGTAATGGTACACATCATGTTTAGTGTGCAGGACCCCACTGTTTCTGTAATAACAATAACACCTGTGGTACTGGTACACATCAAGCTTAGTGTGCAGGACCCCACTGTTTCTGTAATAACAATAACTCCTGGGGTACTGGTACACATCAAGTTTAGTCTGCAGGACCCCACTGTTTCTGTAATAACAATAACTCCTGGGATACTGATACACATCAAACTTAGTCTGCAGGACCCCACTGTTTCTGTAATAACAATAACTCCTGGGGTACTGGTACACATCAAGTTTAGTCTGCAGGACCCCACTGTTTCTGTAATAACAATAACTCCTCAGGTACTGGTACACATCAAGTTTATTGTGCAGGACCCCACTGTTTCTGTAATAACAATAACTCCTGGGGTACTGGTACACATCAAGTTTAGTGTGCAGGACCCCACTGTTTCTGTAATAACAATAACTCCTCAGGTACTGGTACACATCAAGTTTAATGTGCAGGGCCCCACTGTTTCTGTAATAACAATAGCTCCTCAGGTACTGGTACACATCAAGTTTGGTGTGCAGGGCCCCACTGTTTCTGTAATAACAATAACTCCTCAGGTACTGGTACACATCAAGTTTAGTGTGCAGGACCCCACTGTTTCTGTAATAACAATAACTCCTGGGGTACTGGTACACATCAAGTTTAGTGTGCAGGACCCCACTGTTTCTGTAATAACAATAACTCCTCAGGTACTGGTACACATCAAGATTAGTCTGCAGGACCCCACTGTTTCTGTAATAACAATAACTTCTGGGGTACTGGTACACATCAAGTTTAGTGTGCAGGACCCCACTGTTTCTGTAATAACAATAACTCCTGGGGTACTGGTACACATCAAGCTTAGTGTGCAGGACCCCACTGTTTCTGTAATAACAATAACTCCTCAGGTACTGGTACACATCAAGTTTAGTCTGCAGGACCCCACTGTTTCTGTAATAACAATAACTCCTGGGGTACTGGTACACATCAAGTTTAGTGTGCAGGGCCTCACTGTTTCTGTAATAACAATAACTCCTGGGGTACTGGTACACATCAAGTTTAGTGTGCAGGGCCCCACTGTTTCTGTAATAACAATAACTCCTGGGGTACTGGTACACATCAAGTTTAGTGTGCAGGACCCCACTGTTTCTGTAATAACAATAACTCCTGGGGTACTGGTACACATCAAGTTTAGTGTGCAGGACCCCACTGTTTCTGTAATAACAATAACTCCTCCGGTACTGGTACACATCAAGCTTAGTGTGCAGGGCCCCACTGTTTCTGTAATAACAATAACTCCTCAGGTACTGGTACACATCACGTTTAATGTGCAGGACCCCACTGTTTCTGTAATAACAATAACTCCTTGGGTACTGGTACACATCAAGTTTAGTCTGCAGGACCCCACTGTTTCTGTAATAACAATACAATAACTCCTGGGGTAATGGTACACATCAAGTTTAGTGTGCAGGACCCCACTGTTTCTGTAATAACAATAACTCCTGGGGTACTGGTACACATCAAGTTTAATGTGCAGGACCCCACTGTTTCTGTAATAACAATAACTCCTGGGGTACTGGTACACATCAAGCTTAGTGTGCAGGACCCCACTGTTTCTGTAATAACAATAACTCCTGGGGTACTGGTACACATCAAGTTTAGTCTGCAGGACCCCACTGTTTCTGTAATAACAATAACTCCTGGGGTAATGGTACACATCAAGTTTAGTGTGCAGGACCCAACTGTTTCTGTAATAACAATAACTCCTCAGGTAGTGGTACACATCAAGTTTAGTGTGCAGGACCCCACTGTTTCTGTAATAACAATAACTCCTGGGGTACTGGTACACATCAAGTTTAGTCTGCAGGACCCCACTGTTTCTGTAATAACAATAACTCCTGGGGTACTGGTACACATCAAGTTTAGTGTGCAGGGCCCCACTGTTTCTGTAATAACAATAACTCCTGGGGTACTGGTACACATCAAGTTTAGTCTGCAGGACCCCACTGTTTCTGTAATAACAATAACTCCTGGGGTAATGGTACACATCATGTTTAGTGTGCAGGACCCCACTGTTTCTGTAATAACAATAACACCTGTGGTACTGGTACACATCAAGCTTAGTGTGCAGGACCCCACTGTTTCTGTAATAACAATAACTCCTGGGGTACTGGTACACATCAAGTTTAGTCTGCAGGACCCCACTGTTTCTGTAATAACAATAACTCCTGGGATACTGATACACATCAAACTTAGTCTGCAGGACCCCACTGTTTCTGTAATAACAATAACTCCTGGGGTACTGGTACACATCAAGTTTAGTCTGCAGGACCCCACTGTTTCTGTAATAACAATAACTCCTCAGGTACTGGTACACATCAAGTTTATTGTGCAGGACCCCACTGTTTCTGTAATAACAATAACTCCTGGGGTACTGGTACACATCAAGTTTAGTGTGCAGGACCCCACTGTTTCTGTAATAACAATAACTCCTCAGGTACTGGTACACATCAAGTTTAATGTGCAGGGCCCCACTGTTTCTGTAATAACAATAGCTCCTCAGGTACTGGTACACATCAAGTTTGGTGTGCAGGGCCCCACTGTTTCTGTAATAACAATAACTCCTCAGGTACTGGTACACATCAAGTTTAGTGTGCAGGACCCCACTGTTTCTGTAATAACAATAACTCCTGGGGTACTGGTACACATCAAGTTTAGTGTGCAGGACCCCACTGTTTCTGTAATAACAATAACTCCTCAGGTACTGGTACACATCAAGATTAGTCTGCAGGACCCCACTGTTTCTGTAATAACAATAACTTCTGGGGTACTGGTACACATCAAGTTTAGTGTGCAGGACCCCACTGTTTCTGTAATAACAATAACTCCTGGGGTACTGGTACACATCAAGTTTAATGTGCAGGACCCCACTGTTTCTGTAATAACAATAACTCCTGGGGTACTGGTACACATCAAGCTTAGTGTGCAGGACCCCACTGTTTCTGTAATAACAATAACTCCTGGGGTACTGGTACACATCAAGTTTAATGTGCAGGACCCCACTGTTTCTGTAATAACAATAACTCCTGGGGTACTGGTACACATCAAGTTTAGTCTGCAGGAACCCACTGTTTCTGTAATAACATTAACTCCTCAGGTACTGGTACACATCAAATTTAGTCTGCAGGACCCCACTGTTTCTGTAATAACAATAACTCCTGGGGTACTGGTACACATCAAGTTTAGTTTGCAGGACCCCACTGTTTCTGTAATAACAATAACTCCTGGGGTACTGTACACATCAAGCTTAGTCTGCAGGGCCCCACTGTTTCTGTAATAACAATAACTCCTGGGGTAATGGTACACATCAAGTTTAGTCTGCAGGACCCCACTGTTTCTGTAATAACAATAACTCCTGGAGTACTGGTACACATCAAGTTTAGTGTGCAGGACCCCACTGTTTCTGTAATAACAATAACTCCTGGGGTACTGGTACACATCAAGATTAGTCTGCAGGGCCCCACTGTTTCTGTAATAACAATAACTCCTGGGGTACTGGTACACATCAAGTTTAGTCTGCAGGACCCCACTGTTTCTGTAATAACAATAACTCCTCAGGTACTGGTACACATCAAGATTAGTCTGCAGGACCCCACTGTTTCTGTAATAACAATAACTCCTGGGGTACTGGTACACATCAAGTTTAGTCTGCAGGGCCCCACTGTTTCTGTAATAACAATAACACCTCAGGTACTGGTACACATCAAGTTTAGTCTGCAGGACCCCACTGTTTCTGTAATAACAATAACTCCTGGGGTACTGGTACACATCAAGTTTAGTGTGCAGGACCCCACTGTTTCTGTAATAACAATAACTCCTGGGGTACTGGTACACATCAAGTTTAGTGTGCAGGGCCCCACTGTTTCTGTAATAACAATAACTCCTGGGATACTGGTACACATCAAGTTTAGTCTGCAGGACCCCACTGTTTCTGTAATAACAATAACTCCTCAGGTACTGGTACACATCAAGTTTAGTGTGCAGGACCCCACTGTTTCTGTAATAACAATAACTCCTGGGGTACTGGTACACATCAAGTTTAGTGTGCATGACCCCACTGTTTCTGTAATAACAATACAATAACTCCTGGGGTAATGGTACACATCAAGTTTAGTCTGCAGGGCCCCTCTGTTTCTGTAATAACAATAACTCCTGGGGTACTGGTACACATCAAGTTTAGTGTGCAGGACCCCACTGTTTCTGTAATAACAATAACTCCTGGGGTACTGGTACACATCAAGTTTAGTGTGCAGGATCCCACTGTTTCTGTAATAACAATAACTCCTCAGGTACTGGTACACATCAAGTTTAGTGTGAAGGACCCCATTGTTTCTGTAATAACAATAACTCCTGGGGTAGTGGTACACATCAAGTTTAGTCTGCAGGGCCCCACTGTTTCTGTAATAACAATAACTCCTGGGGTACTGGTACACATCAAGTTTAGTCTGCAGGACCCCACTGTTTCTGTAATAACAATAACTCCTGGGGTACTGGTACACATCAAGTTTAGTCTGCAGGGCCCCACTGTTTCTGTAATAACAATAACTCCTGGGGTACTGGTACACATCAAGTTTAGTGTGCAGGACTCCACTGTTTCTGTAATAACAATAACTCCTGGGGTACTGGTACACATCAAGCTTAGTGTGCAGGACCCCACTGTTTCTGTAATAACAATAACTCCTCAGGTACTGGTACACATCAAGTTTAGTCTGCAGGACCCCACTGTTTCTGTAATAACAATAACTCCTGGGGTACTGGTACACATCAAGTTTAGTGTGCAGGGCCTCACTGTTTCTGTAATAACAATAACTCCTGGGGTACTGGTACACATCAAGTTTAGTGTGCAGGGCCCCACTGTTTCTGTAATAACAATAACTCCTGGGGTACTGGTACACATCAAGTTTAGTGTGCAGGACCCCACTGTTTCTGTAATAACAATAACTCCTGGGGTACTGGTACACATCAAGTTTAGTGTGCAGGACCCCACTGTTTCTGTAATAACAATAACTCCTCCGGTACTGGTACACATCAAGCTTAGTGTGCAGGGCCCCACTGTTTCTGTAATAACAATAACTCCTCAGGTACTGGTACACATCACGTTTAATGTGCAGGACCCCACTGTTTCTGTAATAACAATAACTCCTTGGGTACTGGTACACATCAAGTTTAGTCTGCAGGACCCCACTGTTTCTGTAATAACAATACAATAACTCCTGGGGTAATGGTACACATCAAGTTTAGTGTGCAGGACCCCACTGTTTCTGTAATAACAATAACTCCTGGGGTACTGGTACACATCAAGTTTAATGTGCAGGACCCCACTGTTTCTGTAATAACAATAACTCCTGGGGTACTGGTACACATCAAGCTTAGTGTGCAGGACCCCACTGTTTCTGTAATAACAATAACTCCTGGGGTACTGGTACACATCAAGTTTAGTCTGCAGGACCCCACTGTTTCTGTAATAACAATAACTCCTGGGGTAATGGTACACATCAAGTTTAGTGTGCAGGACCCAACTGTTTCTGTAATAACAATAACTCCTCAGGTAGTGGTACACATCAAGTTTAGTGTGCAGGACCCCACTGTTTCTGTAATAACAATAACTCCTGGGGTACTGGTACACATCAAGTTTAGTCTGCAGGACCCCACTGTTTCTGTAATAACAATAACTCCTGGGGTACTGGTACACATCAAGTTTAGTGTGCAGGGCCCCACTGTTTCTGTAATAACAATAACTCCTGGGGTACTGGTACACATCAAGTTTAGTCTGCAGGACCCCACTGTTTCTGTAATAACAATAACTCCTGGGGTAATGGTACACATCATGTTTAGTGTGCAGGACCCCACTGTTTCTGTAATAACAATAACACCTGTGGTACTGGTACACATCAAGCTTAGTGTGCAGGACCCCACTGTTTCTGTAATAACAATAACTCCTGGGGTACTGGTACACATCAAGTTTAGTCTGCAGGACCCCACTGTTTCTGTAATAACAATAACTCCTGGGATACTGATACACATCAAACTTAGTCTGCAGGACCCCACTGTTTCTGTAATAACAATAACTCCTGGGGTACTGGTACACATCAAGTTTAGTCTGCAGGACCCCACTGTTTCTGTAATAACAATAACTCCTCAGGTACTGGTACACATCAAGTTTATTGTGCAGGACCCCACTGTTTCTGTAATAACAATAACTCCTGGGGTACTGGTACACATCAAGTTTAGTGTGCAGGACCCCACTGTTTCTGTAATAACAATAACTCCTCAGGTACTGGTACACATCAAGTTTAATGTGCAGGGCCCCACTGTTTCTGTAATAACAATAGCTCCTCAGGTACTGGTACACATCAAGTTTGGTGTGCAGGGCCCCACTGTTTCTGTAATAACAATAACTCCTCAGGTACTGGTACACATCAAGTTTAGTGTGCAGGACCCCACTGTTTCTGTAATAACAATAACTCCTGGGGTACTGGTACACATCAAGTTTAGTGTGCAGGACCCCACTGTTTCTGTAATAACAATAACTCCTCAGGTACTGGTACACATCAAGATTAGTCTGCAGGACCCCACTGTTTCTGTAATAACAATAACTTCTGGGGTACTGGTACACATCAAGTTTAGTGTGCAGGACCCCACTGTTTCTGTAATAACAATAACTCCTGGGGTACTGGTACACATCAAGTTTAATGTGCAGGACCCCACTGTTTCTGTAATAACAATAACTCCTGGGGTACTGGTACACATCAAGCTTAGTGTGCAGGACCCCACTGTTTCTGTAATAACAATAACTCCTGGGGTACTGGTACACATCAAGTTTAATGTGCAGGACCCCACTGTTTCTGTAATAACAATAACTCCTGGGGTACTGGTACACATCAAGTTTAGTCTGCAGGAACCCACTGTTTCTGTAATAACATTAACTCCTCAGGTACTGGTACACATCAAATTTAGTCTGCAGGACCCCACTGTTTCTGTAATAACAATAACTCCTGGGGTACTGGTACACATCAAGTTTAGTTTGCAGGACCCCACTGTTTCTGTAATAACAATAACTCCTGGGGTACTGTACACATCAAGCTTAGTCTGCAGGGCCCCACTGTTTCTGTAATAACAATAACTCCTGGGGTAATGGTACACATCAAGTTTAGTCTGCAGGACCCCACTGTTTCTGTAATAACAATAACTCCTGGAGTACTGGTACACATCAAGTTTAGTGTGCAGGACCCCACTGTTTCTGTAATAACAATAACTCCTGGGGTACTGGTACACATCAAGATTAGTCTGCAGGGCCCCACTGTTTCTGTAATAACAATAACTCCTGGGGTACTGGTACACATCAAGTTTAGTCTGCAGGACCCCACTGTTTCTGTAATAACAATAACTCCTCAGGTACTGGTACACATCAAGATTAGTCTGCAGGACCCCACTGTTTCTGTAATAACAATAACTCCTGGGGTACTGGTACACATCAAGTTTAGTCTGCAGGGCCCCACTGTTTCTGTAATAACAATAACACCTCAGGTACTGGTACACATCAAGTTTAGTCTGCAGGACCCCACTGTTTCTGTAATAACAATAACTCCTGGGGTACTGGTACACATCAAGTTTAGTGTGCAGGACCCCACTGTTTCTGTAATAACAATAACTCCTGGGGTACTGGTACACATCAAGTTTAGTGTGCAGGGCCCCACTGTTTCTGTAATAACAATAACTCCTGGGATACTGGTACACATCAAGTTTAGTCTGCAGGACCCCACTGTTTCTGTAATAACAATAACTCCTCAGGTACTGGTACACATCAAGTTTAGTGTGCAGGACCCCACTGTTTCTGTAATAACAATAACTCCTGGGGTACTGGTACACATCAAGTTTAGTGTGCATGACCCCACTGTTTCTGTAATAACAATACAATAACTCCTGGGGTAATGGTACACATCAAGTTTAGTCTGCAGGGCCCCTCTGTTTCTGTAATAACAATAACTCCTGGGGTACTGGTACACATCAAGTTTAGTGTGCAGGACCCCACTGTTTCTGTAATAACAATAACTCCTGGGGTACTGGTACACATCAAGTTTAGTGTGCAGGATCCCACTGTTTCTGTAATAACAATAACTCCTCAGGTACTGGTACACATCAAGTTTAGTGTGAAGGACCCCATTGTTTCTGTAATAACAATAACTCCTGGGGTAGTGGTACACATCAAGTTTAGTCTGCAGGGCCCCACTGTTTCTGTAATAACAATAACTCCTGGGGTACTGGTACACATCAAGTTTAGTCTGCAGGACCCCACTGTTTCTGTAATAACAATAACTCCTGGGGTACTGGTACACATCAAGTTTAGTCTGCAGGGCCCCACTGTTTCTGTAATAACAATAACTCCTGGGGTACTGGTACACATCAAGTTTAGTGTGCAGGACTCCACTGTTTCTGTAATAACAATAACTCCTGGGGTACTGGTACACATCAAATTTAGTCTGCAGGACCCCTCTGTTTCTGTAATAACAATAACTCCTGGGGTACTGGTACACATCAAGTACTGTTTCTGTAATAACAATAACTCCTGGGGTACTGGTACACATCAAGTTTAGTGTGCAGGACCCCACTGTTTCTGTAATAACAATAACTCCTGGGGTACTGGTACACATCAAGTTTAGTGTGCAGGACCCCACTGTTTCTGTAATAACAATAACTCCTGGGATACTGGTACACATCAAGTTTAGTGTGCAGGACCCCACTGTTTCTGTTATAACAATAACTCCTGGGGTACTGGTACACATCAAGTTTAGTGTGCAGGGCCCCACTGTTTCTGTAATAACAATAACTCCTGGGGTACTGGTACACATCAAGTTTAGTGTGCAGAGCCCCACTGTTTCTGTAATAACAATAACCCCTGGGGTACTGGTACACATCAAGTTTAGTCGGCAGGACCCCACTGTTTCTGTAATAACAATAACTCCTGGGGTACTGGTACACATCAAGTTTAGTCTGCAGGACCCCACTGTTTCTGTAATAACAATAACTCCTGGGATACTGGTACACATCAAACTTAGTCTGCAGGACCCCACTGTTTCTGTAATAACAATAACTCCTGGGGTACTGGTACACATCAAGTTTAGTCTGCAGGACCCCACTGTTTCTGTAATAACAATAACTCCTCAGGTACTGGTACACATCAAGTTTAGTGTGCAGGACCCCACTGTTTCTGTAATAACAATAACTCCTGGGGTACTGGTACACATCAAGTTTAGTGTGCAGGACCCCACTGTTTCTGTAATAACAATAACTCCTGGGGTACTGGTACACATCAAGTTTAGTGTGCAGGACCCCACTGTTTCTGTAATAACAATAACTCCTCAGGTACTGGTACACATCAAGTTTAGTGTGCAGGACGCCACTGTTTCTGTAATAACAATAACTCCTCAGGTACTGGTACACATCAAGTTTAGTGTGCAGGGCCCCACTGTTTCTGTAATAACAATAACTCCTCAGTTACTGGTACACATCAAGATTAGTGTGCAGGGCCCCACTGTTTCTGTAATAACAATAACTCCTGGGGTACTGGTACACATCAAATTTAGTCTGCAGGACCCCTCTGTTTCTGTAATAACAATAACTCCTGGGGTACTGGTAAAAATCAAGTACTGTTTCTGTAATAACAATAACTCCTCGGGTACTGGTACACATCAAGTTTAGTGTGCAGGACCCCACTGTTTCTGTAATAACAATAACTCCTGGGATACTGGTACACATCAAGTTTAGTGTGCAGGACCCCACTGTTTCTGTTATAACAATAACTCCTGGGGTACTGGTACACATCAAGTTTAGTGTGCAGGGCCCCACTGTTTCTGTAATAACAATAACTCCTGGGGTACTGGTACACATCAAGTTTAGTGTGCAGAGCCCCACTGTTTCTGTAATAACAATAACGCCTGGGGTACTGGTACACATCAAGTTTAGTCTGCAGGACCCCACTGTTTCTGTAATAACAATAACTCCTGGGGTACTGGTACACATCAAGTTTAGTCTGCAGGACCCCACTGTTTCTGTAATAACAATAACTCCTGGGATACTGGTACACATCAAACTTAGTCTGCAGGACCCCACTGTTTCTGTAATAACAATAACTCCTGGGGTACTGGTACACATCAAGTTTAGTCTGCAGGACCCCACTGTTTCTGTAATAACAATAACTCCTCAGGTACTGGTACACATCAAGTTTAGTGTGCAGGACCCCACTGTTTCTGTAATAACAATAACTCCTCAGGTACTGGTACACATCAAGTTTAGTGTGCAGGACCCCACTGTTTCTGTAATAACAATTACTCCTGGGGTACTGGTACATATCAAGTTTAGTGTGCAGGACCCCACTGTTTCTGTAATAACAATAACTCCTCAGGTACTGGTACACATCAAGTTTAGTGTGCAGGACCCCACTGTTTCTGTAATAACAATAACTCCTCAGGTACTGGTACACATCAAGTTTAGTGTGCAGGGCCCCACTGTTTCTGTAATAACAATAACTCCTCAGTTACTGGTACACATCAAGCTTAGTGTGCAGGACCCCACTGTTTCTGTAATAACAATAACTCCTCAGGTACTGGTACACATCAAGTTTAGTGTGCAGGACCCCACTGTTTCTGTAATAACAATAACTCCTGGGGTACTGGTACACATCAAGTTTAGTGTGCAGGACCCCACTGTTTCTGTAATAACAATAACTCCTGGGGTACTGGTACACATCAAGTTTAGTCTGCAGGACCCCACTGTTTCTGTAATAACAATAACTCCTGGGGTACTGGTACACATCAAGTTTAATGTGCAGGACCCCACTGTTTCTGTAATAACAATAACTCCTTAGGTACTGTTACACATCAAGTTTAGTCTGCAGGACCCCACTGTTTCTGTAATAACAATAACTCCTGGGGTACTGGTACACATCAAGTTTAATGTGCAGGACCCCACTGTTTCTGTAATAACAATAACTCCTGGGGTACTGGTACACATCAAGTTTAGTCTGCAGGAACCCACTGTTTCTGTAATAACATTAACTCCTCAGGTACTGGTACACATCAAATTTAGTCTGCAGGACCCCACTGTTTCTGTAATAACAATAACTCCTGGGGTACTGGTACACATCAAGTTTAGTGTGCAGGACCCCACTGTTTCTGTAATAACAATAACTCCTGGGGTACTGTACACATCAAGTTTAGTCTGCAGGGCCCCACTGTTTCTGTAATAACAATAACTCCTGGGGTAATGGTACACATCAAGTTTAGTCTGCAGGACCCCACTGTTTCTGTAATAACAATAACTCCTGGAGTACTGGTACACATCAAGTTTAGTGTGCAGGACCCCACTGTTTCTGTAATAACAATAACTCCTGGGGTACTGGTACACATCAAGATTAGTCTGCAGGGCCCCACTGTTTCTGTAATAACAATAACTCCTGGGGTACTGGTACACATCAAGTTTAGTCTGCAGGACCCCACTGTTTCTGTAATAACAATAACTCCTCAGGTACTGGTACACATCAAGTTTAGTCTGCAGGACCCCACTGTTTCTGTAATAACAATAACTCCTGGGGTACTGGTACACATCAAGTTTAGTCTGCAGGGCCCCACAGTTTCTGTAATAACAATAACTCCTGGGGTACTGGTACACATCAAGTTTAGTCTGCAGGACCCCACTGTTTCTGTAATAACAATAACTCCTGGGGTACTGGTACACATCAAGTTTAATGTGCAGGACCCCACTGTTTCTGTAATAACAATAACTCCTGGGGTACTGGTACACATCAAGTTTAGTCTGCAGGGCCCCACTGTTTCTGTAATAACAATAACACCTCAGGTACTGGTACACATCAAGTTTAGTCTGCAGGACCCCACTGTTTCTGTAATAACAATAACTCCTGGGGTACTGGTACACATCAAGTTTAGTGTGCAGGACCCCACTGTTTCTGTAATAACAATAACTCCTGGGGTACTGGTACACATCAAGTTTAATGTGCAGGGCCCCACTGTTTCTGTAATAACAATAACTCCTGGGGTACTGGTACACATCAAGTTTAGTCTGCAGGACCCCACTGTTTCTGTAATAACAATAACTCCTCAGGTACTGGTACACATCAAGTTTAGTGTGCAGGACCCCACTGTTTCTGTAATAACAATAACTCCTGGGGTACTGGTACACATCAAGTTTAGTGTGCATGACCCCACTGTTTCTGTAATAACAATAACTCCTGGGGTACTGGTACACATCAAGTTTAGTCTGCAGGGCCCCTCTGTTTCTGTAATAACAATAACTCCTGGGGTACTGGTACACATCAAGTTTAGTGTGCAGGACCCCACTGTTTCTGTAATAACAATAACTCCTGGGGTACTGGTACACATCAAGTTTAGTGTGCAGGACCCCACTGTTTCTGTAATAACAATAACTCCTCAGGTACTGGTACACATCAAGTTTAGTGTGAAGGACCCCATTGTTTCTGTAATAACAATAACTCCTGGGGTAGTGGTACACATCAAGTTTAGTCTGCAGGGCCCCACTGTTTCTGTAATAACAATAACTCCTGGGGTACTGGTACACATCAAGTTTAGTCTGCAGGACCCCACTGTTTCTGTAATAACAATAACTCCTGGGGTACTGGTACACATCAAGTTTAGTCTGCAGGGCCCCACTGTTTCTGTAATAACAATAACTCCTGGGATACTGGTACACATCAAGTTTAGTGTGCAGGACCCCACTGTTTCTGTTATAACAATAACTCCTGGGGTACTGGTACACATCAAGCTTAGTGTGCAGGGCCCCACTGTTTCTGTAATAACAATAACTCCTGGGGTACTGGTACACATCAAGTTTAGTGTGCAGAGCCCCACTGTTTCTGTAATAACAATAACTCCTGGGGTACTGGTACACATCAAGTTTAGTCTGCAGGACCCCACTGTTTCTGTAATAACAATAACTCCTGGGGTACTGGTACACATCAAGTTTAATGTGCAGGACCCCACTGTTTCTGTAATAACATTAACTCCTTAGGTACTGTTACACATCAAGTTTAGTCTGCAGGACCCCACTGTTTCTGTAATAACAATAACTCCTGGGGTACTGGTACACATCAAGTTTAATGTGCAGGACCCCACTGTTTCTGTAATAACAATAACTCCTGGGGTACTGGTACACATCAAGTTTAGTCTGCAGGAACCCACTGTTTCTGTAATAACATTAACTCCTCAGGTACTGGTACACATCAAATTTAGTCTGCAGGACCCCACTGTTTCTGTAATAACAATAACTCCTGGGGTACTGGTACACATCAAGTTTAGTGTGCAGGACCCCACTGTTTCTGTAATAACAATAACTCCTGGGGTACTGTACACATCAAGTTTAGTCTGCAGGGCCCCACTGTTTCTGTGATAACAATAACTCCTGGGGTAATGGTACACATCAAGTTTAGTCTGCAGGACCCCACTGTTTCTGTAATAACAATAACTCCTGGAGTACTGGTACACATCAAGTTTAGTGTGCAGGACCCCACTGTTTCTGTAATAACAATAACTCCTGGGGTACTGGTACACATCAAGATTAGTCTGCAGGGCCCCACTGTTTCTGTAATAACAATAACTCCTGGGGTACTGGTACACATCAAGTTTAGTGTGCAGGACCCCACTGTTTCTGTAATAACAATAACTCCTCAGGTACTGGTACACATCAAGTTTAGTCTGCAGGACCCCACTGTTTCTGTAATAACAATAACTCCTGGGGTACTGGTACACATCAAGTTTAGTCTGCAGGGCCCCACAGTTTCTGTAATAACAATAACTCCTGGGGTACTGGTACACATCAAGTTTAGTCTGCAGGACCCCACTGTTTCTGTAATAACAATAACTCCTGGGGTACTGGTACACATCAAGTTTAATGTGCAGGACCCCACTGTTTCTGTAATAACAATAACTCCTGGGGTACTGGTACACATCAAGTTTAGTCTGCAGGGCCCCACTGTTTCTGTAATAACAATAACACCTCAGGTACTGGTACACATCAAGTTTAGTCTGCAGGACCCCACTGTTTCTGTAATAACAATAACTCCTGGGGTACTGGTACACATCAAGTTTAGTGTGCAGGACCCCACTGTTTCTGTAATAACAATAACTCCTGGGGTACTGGTACACATCAAGTTTAATGTGCAGGGCCCCACTGTTTCTGTAATAACAATAACTCCTGGGGTACTGGTACACATCAAGTTTAGTCTGCAGGACCCCACTGTTTCTGTAATAACAATAACTCCTCAGGTACTGGTACACATCAAGTTTAGTGTGCAGGACCCCACTGTTTCTGTAATAACAATAACTCCTGGGGTACTGGTACACATCAAGTTTAGTGTGCATGACCCCACTGTTTCTGTAATAACAATAACTCCTGGGGTACTGGTACACATCAAGTTTAGTCTGCAGGGCCCCTCTGTTTCTGTAATAACAATAACTCCTGGGGTACTGGTACACATCAAGTTTAGTGTGCAGGACCCCACTGTTTCTGTAATAACAATAACTCCTGGGGTACTGGTACACATCAAGTTTAGTGTGCAGGACCCCACTGTTTCTGTAATAACAATAACTCCTCAGGTACTGGTACACATCAAGTTTAGTGTGAAGGACCCCATTGTTTCTGTAATAACAATAACTCCTGGGGTAGTGGTACACATCAAGTTTAGTCTGCAGGGCCCCACTGTTTCTGTAATAACAATAACTCCTGGGGTACTGGTACACATCAAGTTTAGTCTGCAGGACCCCACTGTTTCTGTAATAACAATAACTCCTGGGGTACTGGTACACATCAAGTTTAGTCTGCAGGGCCCCACTGTTTCTGTAATAACAATAACTCCTGGGATACTGGTACACATCAAGTTTAGTGTGCAGGACCCCACTGTTTCTGTTATAACAATAACTCCTGGGGTACTGGTACACATCAAGCTTAGTGTGCAGGGCCCCACTGTTTCTGTAATAACAATAACTCCTGGGGTACTGGTACACATCAAGTTTAGTGTGCAGAGCCCCACTGTTTCTGTAATAACAATAACTCCTGGGGTACTGGTACACATCAAGTTTAGTCTGCAGGACCCCACTGTTTCTGTAATAACAATAACTCCTGGGGTACTGGTACACATCAGGTTTAGTGTGCAGGACCCCACTGTTTCTGTAATAACAATAACTCCTCAGGTACTGGTACACATCAAGCTTAGTGTGCAGGACCCCACTGTTTCTGTAATAACAATAACTCCTGGGGTACTGGTACACATCAAGTTTAGTCTGCAGGACCCCACTGTTTCTGTAATAACAATAACTCCTGGGGTACTGGTACACATCAAGTTTAGTGTGCAGGACCCCACTGTTTCTGTAATAACAATAACTCCTCAGGTACTGGTACACATCAAGTTTAGTGTGCAGGACCCCACTGTTTCTGTAATAACAATAAATCCTCAGGTACTGGTACACATCAAGTTTAGTGTGCAGGACCCCACTGTTTCTGTAATAACAATAACTCCTGGGGTACTGCTACACATCAGGTGTAGTGTGCAGGACCCCACTGTTTCTGTAATAACAATAACTCCTCAGGTACTGGTACACATCAAGCTTAGTCTGCAGGACCCCACTGTTTCTGTAATAACAATAACTCCTGGGGTACTGGTACACATCAAGTTTAGTGTGCAGGACCCCACTGTTTCTGTAATAACAATAACTCCTCAGGTACTGGTACACATCAAGTTTAGTGTGCAGGACCCCACTGTTTCTGTAATAACAATAACTCCTGGGGTACTGGTACACATCAAGTTTAGTGTGCAGGACCCCACTGTTTCTGTAATAACAATAACTCCTGGGGTCCTGGTACACATCAAGTTTAGTCTGCAGGACCCCACTGTTTCTGTAATAACAATAACTCCTCAGGTACTAGTACACATCAAGTTTAGTGTGCAGGACCCCACTGTTTCTGTAATAACAATAACTCCTGGGGTACTGGTACACATCAAGTTTAGTGTGCAGGACCCCACTGTTTCTGTAATAACAATAACTCCTGGGGTACTGGTACACATCAAGTTTAGTCTGCAGGGCCCCTCTGTTTCTGTAATAACAATAACTCCTGGGGTACTGGTACACATCAAGTTTAGTCTGCAGGACCCCACTGTTTCTGTAATAACAATAACTACTAAGGTACTGGTACACATCAAGTTTAGTGTGCAGGACCCCACTGTTTCTGTAATAACAATAACTCCTGGGGTACTGGTACACATCAAGTTTAGTCTGCAGGGCCCCACTGTTTCTGTAATAACAATAACTCCTGGGGTACTGGTACACATCAAGATTAGTGTGCAGGACCCCACTGTTTCTGTAATAACAATAACTCCTGGGGTAATGGTACACATCAAGCTTAGTCTGCAGGGCCCCACTGTTTCTGTAATAACAATAACTCCTGGGGTACTGGTACACATCAAGTTTAGTGTGCAGGACCCCACTGTTTCTGTAATAACAATAACTCCTGGGGTACTGGTACACATCAAGTTTAGTCTGCAGGGCCCCACTGTTTCTGTAATAACAATAACTCCTCAGGTACTGGTACACATCAAGTTTAGTGTGCAGGACCCCACTGTTTCTGTAATAACAATAACTCCTGGGGTACTGGTACACATCAAGTTTAGTCTGCAGGGACCCACTGTTTCTGTAATAACAATAACTCCTCAGGTACTGGTACACATCAAGTTTAGTGTGCAGGACCACACTGTTTCTGTAATAACAATAACTCCTGGGGTACTGGTACACATCAAGTTTAGTCTGCAGGGCCCCACTGTTTCTGTAATAACAATAACTCCTGGGGTACTGGTACACATCAAGTTTAGTGTGCAGGACCCCACTGTTTCTGCAATAACAATAACTCCTGGGGTACTGGTACACATCAAGTTTAGTGTGCAGGGCCCCACTGTTTCTGTAATAACAATAACTCCTCAGGTACTGGTACACATCAAGTTTAGTGTGCAGGACCCCACTGTTTCTGTAATAACAATAACTCCTCGGGTACTGGTACACATTAAGTTTAATCTGCAGGACCCCACTATTTCTGTAATAACAATAACTCCTGGGGTACTGGTACACATCAAGTTTAGTGTGCAGAACCCCACTGTTTCTGTAATAACAATAACTCCTGGGGTACTGGTACACATCAAGTTTAGTGTGCAGGGCCCCACTGTTTCTGTAATAAAAATAACTCCTGGGGTAATGGTACACATCAAGCTTAGTCTGCAGGGCCCCACTGTTTCTGTAATAACAATAACTCCTGGGGTACTGGTACACATCAAGTTTAGTGTGCAGGACCCCACTGTTTCTGTAATAACAATAACTCCTGGGGTACTGGTACACATCAAGTTTAGTCTGCAGGGCCCCACTGTTTCTGTAATAACAATAACTCCTGGGGTACTGGTACACATCAAGTTTAGTCTGCAGGGCCCCACTGTTTCTGTAATAACAATAACTCCTCAGGTACTGGTACACATCAAGTTTAGTGTGCAGGACCACACTGTTTCTGTAATAACAATAACTCCTGGGGTACTGGTACACATCAAGTTTAGTCTGCAGGGCCCCACTGTTTCTGTAATAACAATAACTCCTGGGGTACTGGTACACATCAAGTTTAGTGTGCAGGACCCCACTGTTTCTGCAATAACAATAACTCCTGGGGTACTGGTACACATCAAGTTTAGTGTGCAGGGCCCCACTGTTTCTGTAATAACAATAACTCCTCAGGTACTGGTACACATCAAGTTTAGTGTGCAGGACCCCACTGTTTCTGTAATAACAATAACTCCTCGGGTACTGGTACACATCAAGTTTAGTCTGCAGGGCCCCACTGTTTCTGTAATAACAATAACTCCTCAGATACTGGTACACATCAAGTTTAGTGTGCAGGACCCCACTGTTTCTGTAATAACAATAACTCCTGGGGTACTGGTACACATCAAGTTTAATGTGCAGGGCCCCACTGTTTCTGTAATAACAATAACTCCTGGGGTACTGGTACACATCAAGTTTAGTCTGCAGGACCCCACTGTTTCTGTAATAACAATAACTCCTGGGGTACTGGTACACATCAAGTTTAGTCTGCAGGGCCCCACTGTTTCTGTAATAACAATAACTCCTGGGGTACTGGTACACATCAAGTTTAGTGTGCAGGACCCCACTGTTTCTGCAATAACAATAACTCCTCAGATACTGGTACACATCAAGTTTAGTGTGCAGGACCCCACTGTTTCTGTAATAACAATAACTCCTGGGGTACTGGTACACATCAAGTTTAATGTGCAGGGCCCCACTGTTTCTGTAATAACAATAACTCCTCAGGTACTGGTACACATCAAGTTTAGTGTGCAGGACCACACTGTTTCTGTAATAACAATAACTCCTGGGGTACTGGTACACATCAAGTTTAGTCTGCAGGGCCCCACTGTTTCTGTAATAACAATAACTCCTGGGGTACTGGTACACATCAAGTTTAGTGTGCAGGACCCCACTGTTTCTGCAATAACAATAACTCCTGGGGTACTGGTACACATCAAGTTTAGTGTGCAGGGCCCCACTGTTTCTGTAATAACAATAACTCCTCAGGTACTGGTACACATCAAGTTTAGTGTGCAGGACCCCAATGTTTCTGTAATAACAATAACTCCTCGGGTACTGGTACACATCAAGTTTAGTCTGCAGGGCCCCACTGTTTCTGTAATAACAATAACTCCTCAGATACTGGTACACATCAAGTTTAGTGTGCAGGACCCCACTGTTTCTGTAATAACAATAACTCCTGGGGTACTGGTACACATCAAGTTTAATGTGCAGGGCCCCACTGTTTCTGTAATAACAATAACTCCTGGGGTACTGGTACACATCAAGTTTAGTCTGCAGGACCCCACTGTTTCTGTAATAACAATAACTCCTCAGGTACTGGTACACATCAAGCTTAGTGTGCAGGACCCCACTGTTTCTGTAATAACAATAACTCCTGGGGTACTGGTACACATCAAGTTTAGTGTGCATGACCCCACTGTTTCTGTAATAACAATAACTCCTGGGGTACTGGTACACATCAAGTTTAGTCTGCAGGGCCCCTCTGTTTCTGTAATAACAATAACTCCTGGGGTACTGGTACACATCAAGCTTAGTGTGCAGGACCCCACTGTTTCTGTAATAACAATAACTCCTGGGGTACTGGTACACATCAAGTTTAGTGTGCAGGACCCCACTGTTTCTGTAATAACAATAACTCCTCAGGTACTGGTACACATCAAGTTTAGTGTGAAGGACCCCATTGTTTCTGTAATAACAATAACTCCTGGGGTAGTGGTACACATCAAGTTTAGTCTGCAGGGCCCCACTGTTTCTGTAATAACAATAACTCCTGGGGTACTGGTACACATCAAGTTTAGTCTGCAGGACCCCACTGTTTCTGTAATAACAATAACTCCTGGGGTACTGGTACACATCAAGTTTAGTCTGCAGGGCCCCACTGTTTCTGTAATAACAATAACTCCTGGGATACTGGTACACATCAAGTTTAGTGTGCAGGACCCCACTGTTTCTGTTATAACAATAACTCCTGGGGTACTGGTACACATCAAGCTTAGTGTGCAGGGCCCCACTGTTTCTGTAATAACAATAACTCCTGGGGTACTGGTACACATCAAGTTTAGTGTGCAGAGCCCCACTGTTTCTGTAATAACAATAACTCCTGGGGTACTGGTACACATCAAGTTTAGTCTGCAGGACCCCACTGTTTCTGTAATAACAATAACTCCTGGGGTACTGGTACACATCAGGTTTAGTGTGCAGGACCCCACTGTTTCTGTAATAACAATAACTCCTCAGGTACTGGTACACATCAAGTTTAGTGTGCAGGACCCCACTGTTTCTGTAATAACAATAACTCCTGGGGTACTGGTACACATCAAGTTTAGTCTGCAGGACCCCACTGTTTCTGTAATAACAATAACTCCTGGGGTACTGGTACACATCAAGTTTAGTGTGCAGGACCCCACTGTTTCTGTAATAACAATAACTCCTCAGGTACTGGTACACATCAAGTTTAGTGTGCAGGACCCCACTGTTTCTGTAATAACAATAAATCCTCAGGTACTGGTACACATCAAGTTTAGTGTGCAGGACCCCACTGTTTCTGTAATAACAATAACTCCTGGGGTACTGCTACACATCAGGTGTAGTGTGCAGGACCCCACTGTTTCTGTAATAACAATAACTCCTCAGGTACTGGTACACATCAAGCTTAGTCTGCAGGACCCCACTGTTTCTGTAATAACAATAACTCCTGGGGTACTGGTACACATCAAGTTTAGTGTGCAGGACCCCACTGTTTCTGTAATAACAATAACTCCTCAGGTACTGGTACACATCAAGTTTAGTGTGGAGGACCCCACTGTTTCTGTAATAACAATAACTCCTGGGGTACTGGTACACATCAAGTTTAGTGTGCAGGACCCCACTGTTTCTGTAATAACAATAACTCCTGGGGTCCTGGTACACATCAAGTTTAGTCTGCAGGACCCCACTGTTTCTGTAATAACAATAACTCCTCAGGTACTAGTACACATCAAGTTTAGTCTGCAGGACCCCACTGTTTCTGTAATAACAATAACTCCTGGGGTACTGGTACACATCAAGTTTAGTGTGCAGGACCCCACTGTTTCTGTAATAACAATAACTCCTGGGGTACTGGTACACATCAAGTTTAGTCTGCAGGGCCCCACTGTTTCTGTAATAACAATAACTCCTGGGGTACTGGTACACATCAAGTTTAGTCTGCAGGACCCCACTGTTTCTGTAATAACAATAACTACTAAGGTACTGGTACACATCAAGTTTAGTGTGCAGGACCCCACTGTTTCTGTAATAACAATAACTCCTGGGGTACTGGTACACATCAAGTTTAGTCTGCAGGGCCCCACTGTTTCTGTAATAACAATAACTCCTGGGGTACTGGTACACATCAAGATTAGTGTGCAGGACCCCACTGTTTCTGTAATAACAATAACTCCTGGGGTAATGGTACACATCAAGCTTAGTCTGCAGGGCCCCACTGTTTCTGTAATAACAATAACTCCTGGGGTACTGGTACACATCAAGTTTAGTGTGCAGGACCCCACTGTTTCTGTAATAACAATAACTCCTGGGGTACTGGTACACATCAAGTTTAGTCTGCAGGGCCCCACTGTTTCTGTAATAACAATAACTCCTCAGGTACTGGTACACATCAAGTTTAGTGTGCAGGACCCCACTGTTTCTGTAATAACAATAACTCCTGGGGTACTGGTACACATCAAGTTTAGTCTGCAGGGACCCACTGTTTCTGTAATAACAATAACTCCTCAGGTACTGGTACACATCAAGTTTAGTGTGCAGGACCACACTGTTTCTGTAATAACAATAACTCCTGGGGTACTGGTACACATCAAGTTTAGTCTGCAGGGCCCCACTGTTTCTGTAATAACAATAACTCCTGGGGTACTGGTACACATCAAGTTTAGTGTGCAGGACCCCACTGTTTCTGCAATAACAATAACTCCTGGGGTACTGGTACACATCAAGTTTAGTGTGCAGGGCCCCACTGTTTCTGTAATAACAATAACTCCTCAGGTACTGGTACACATCAAGTTTAGTGTGCAGGACCCCACTGTTTCTGTAATAACAATAACTCCTCGGGTACTGGTACACATCAAGTTTAATCTGCAGGACCCCACTATTTCTGTAATAACAATAACTCCTGGGGTACTGGTACACATCAAGTTTAGTGTGCAGAACCCCACTGTTTCTGTAATAACAATAACTCCTGGGGTACTGGTACACATCAAGTTTAGTGTGCAGGGCCCCACTGTTTCTGTAATAAAAATAACTCCTGGGGTAATGGTACACATCAAGCTTAGTCTGCAGGGCCCCACTGTTTCTGTAATAACAATAACTTCTGGGGTACTGGTACACATCAAGTTTAGTGTGCAGGACCCCACTGTTTCTGTAATAACAATAACTCCTGGGGTACTGGTACACATCAAGTTTAGTCTGCAGGGCCCCACTGTTTCTGTAATAACAATAACTCCTCAGATACTGGTACACATCAAGTTTAGTGTGCAGGACCCCACTGTTTCTGTAATAACAATAACTCCTGGGGTACTGGTACACATCAAGTTTAGTCTGCAGGGCCCCACTGTTTCTGTAATAACAATAACTCCTCAGGTACTGGTACACATCAAGTTTAGTGTGCAGGACCACACTGTTTCTGTAATAACAATAACTCCTGGGGTACTGGTACACATCAAGTTTAGTGTGCAGGGCCCCACTGTTTCTGTAATAACAATAACTCCTGGGGTACTGGTACACATCAAGTTTAGTGTGCAGGACCCCACTGTTTCTGCAATAACAATAACTCCTGGGGTACTGGTACACATCAAGTTTAGTGTGCAGGGCCCCACTGTTTCTGTAATAACAATAACTCCTCAGGTACTGGTACACATCAAGCTTAGTGTGCAGGACCCCACTGTTTCTGTAATAACAATAACTCCTCGGGTACTGGTACACATCAAGTTTAGTCTGCAGGACCCCACTGTTTCTGTAATAACAATAACTCCTGGGGTACTGGTACACATCAAGTTTAGTGTGCAGAACCCCACTGTTTCTGTAATAACAATAACTCCTGGGGTACTGGTACACATCAAGTTTAGTGTGCAGGACCCCACTGTTTCTGCAATAACAATAACTCCTGGGGTACTGGTACACATCAAGCTTAGTGTGCAGGGCCCCACTGTTTCTGTAATAACAATAACTCCTCAGGTACTGGTACACATCAAGTTTAGTGTGCAGGACCCCACTGTTTCTGTAATAACAATAACTCCTGGGGTACTGGTACACATCAAGTTTAGTCTGCAGGGCCCCACTGTTTCTGCAATAACAATAACTCCTGGGGTACTGGTACACATCAAGTTTAGTGTGCAGGGCCCCACTGTTTCTGTAATAACAATAACTCCTCAGGTACTGGTACACATCAAGATTAGTGTGCAGGACCACACTGTTTCTGTAATAACAATAACTCCTGGGGTACTGGTACACATCAAGTTTAGTGTGCAGGACCCCACTGTTTCTGTAATAACAATAACTGCTCAGGTACTGGTACACATCAAGTTTAGTGTGGAGGACCCCACTGTTTCTGTAATAACAATAACTCCTGGGGTACTGGTACACATCAAGTTTAGTGTGCAGGACCCCACTGTTTCTGTAATAACAATAACTGCTCAGGTACTGGTACACATCAAGTTTAGTGTGCAGGACCCCACTGTTTCTGTAATAACAATAACTCCTGGGGTACTGGTACACATCAAGTTTAGTCTGCAGGGCCCCACTGTTTCTGTAATAACAATAACTCCTCAGGTACTGGTACACATCAAGTTTAGTGTGCAGGACCCCACTGTTTCTGTAATAACAATAACTCCTGGGGTACTGGTACACATCAAGTTTAGTCTGCAGGGCCCCACTGTTTCTGTAATAACAATAACTCCTGGGGTACTGGTACACATCAAGTTTAGTGTGCAGGACCCCACTGTTTCTGCAATAACAATAACTCCTGGGGTACTGGTACATATCAAGTTTAGTGTGCAGGGCCCCACTGTTTCTGTAATAACAATAACTCCTCAGGTACTGGTACACATCAAGTTTAGTGTGCAGGACCCCACTGTTTCTGTAATAACAATAACTCCTCAGGTACTGGTACACATCAAGTTTAATCTGCAGGACCCCACTGTTTCTGTAATAACAATAACTCCTCAGGTACTAGTACACATCAAGTTTAGTGTGCAGAACCCCACTGTTTCTGTAATAACAATAACTCCTGGGGTACTGGTACAAATCAAGCTTAGTGTGCAGGGCCCCACTGTTTCTGTAATAACAATAACTCCTGGGGTACTGGTACACATCAAGTTTAGTGTGCAGGACCCCACTGTTTCTGCAATAACAATAACTCCTGGGGTACTGGTACACATCAGGTTTAGTGTGCAGGGCCCCACTGTTTCTGTAATAACAATAACTCCTCAGGTACTGGTACACATCAGGTTTAGTGTGCAGGACCTCACTGTTTCTGTAATAACAATAACTGCTCAGGTACTGGTACACATCAAGTTTAGTGTGCAGGACCCCACTGTTTCTGTAATAACAATAACTCCTAGGGTACTGGTACACATCAAGTTTAGTGTGCAGGACCCCACTGTTTCTGTAATAACAATAACTCCTCAGGTACTGGTACACATCAAGTTTAGTGTGCAGGACCCCACTGTTTCTGTAATAACAATAACTGCTCAGGTACTGGTACACATCAAGTTTAGTGTGCAGGACCCCACTGTTTCTGTAATAACAATAACTCCTAGGGTACTGGTACACATCAAGTTTAGTGTGCAGGACCCCACTGTTTCTGTAATAACAATAACTGCTCAGGTACTGGAAAACCAAAGAGAGTAGACAGCCAAAGAGAGTAGACAGCCAAAAAGAGTAGACAGCCAAAGAGAGTAGACAGCCAAAGAGAGTAGACAACCAAAGAGAGTAGACAGCCAAAGAGAGTAGACAGCCAAAGAGAGTAGACAGCCAAAGAGAGTAGACAGCCAAAGAGAGTAGACAGCCAAAGAGAGTAGACAGCCAAAGAGAGTAGAAAACCAAAGAGAGTAGACAGCCAAAGAGAGTAGACAGCCAAAGAGAGTAGACAGCCAAAGAGAGTAGACAGCCACAGAGAGTAGACAGCCAAAGAGAGTAGACAGCCAAAGAGAGTAGACAGCCAAAGAGAGTAGACAGCCAAAGAGAGTAGACAGCCAAAGAGAGTAGACAGCCAAAGAGAGTAGACAGCCAAAGAGAGTAGAAAACCAAAGAGAGTAGACAGCCAAAGAGAGTAGACAGCCAAAGAGAGTAGACAGCCAAAGAGAGTAGACAGCCAAAGAGAGTAGACAGCCAAAGAGAGTAGACAGCCAAAGAGAGTAGAAAACCAAAGAGAGTAGACAGCCAAAGAGAGTAGACAGCCAAAGAGAGTAGACAGCCAAAGAGAGTAGACAGCCAAAGAGAGTAGACAGCCAAAGAGAGTAGACAGCCAAAGAGAGTAGACAGCCAAAGAGAGTAGACAGCCAAAGAGAGTAGACAGCCAAAGAGAGTAGACAGCCAAAGAGAGTAGACAGCCAAAGAGAGTAGACAACCAAAGAGAGTAGACAGCCAAAGAGAGTAGACAACCAAAGAGAGTAGACAGCCAAAGAGAGTAGACAGCCAAAGAGAGTAGACAGCCAAAGAGAGTAGACAGCCAAAGAGAGTAGACAGCCAAAGAGAGTAGACAGCCAAAGAGAGTAGACAACCAAAGAGAGTAGACAGCCAAAGAGAGTAGACAGCCAAAGAGAGTAGACAGCCAAAGAGAGTAGACAACCAAAGAGAGTAGACAGCCAAAGAGAGTAGACAACCAAAGAGAGTAGACAACCAAAGAGAGTAGACAGCCAAAGAGAGTAGACAACCAAAGAGAGTAGACAACCAAAGAGAGTAGACAGCCAAAGAGAGTAGACAGCCAAAGAGAGTAGACAGCCAAAGAGAGTAGACAGCCAAAGAGAGTAGACAACCAAAGAGAGTAGACAGCCAAAGAGAGTAGACAGCCAAAGAGAGTAGACAGCCAAAGAGAGTAGACAGCCAAAGAGAGTAGACAGCCAAAGAGAGTAGACAGCCAAAGAGAGTAGACAGCCAAAGAGAGTAGACAGCCAAAGAGAGTAGAAACCCAAAGAGAGTAGACAGCCAAAGAGAGTAGACAGCCAAAGAGAGTAGACAGCCAAAGAGAGTAGACAGCCAAAGAGAGTAGACAGCCAAAGAGAGTAGACAGCCAAAGAGAGTAGACAGCCAAAGAGAGTAGACAGCCAAAGAGAGTAGACAACCAAAGAGAGTAGACAGCCAAAGAGAGTAGACAGCCAAAGAGAGTAGACAGCCAAAGAGAGTAGAAAACCAAAGAGAGTAGACAGCCAAAGAGAGTAGACAACCAAAGAGAGTAGACAGCCAAAGAGAGTAGACAGCCAAAGAGAGTAGACAGCCAAAGAGAGTAGACAGCCAAAGAGAGTAGACAGCCAAAGAGAGTAGACAGCCAAAGAGAGTAGACAGCCAAAGAGAGTAGACAGCCAAAGAGAGTAGACAGCCAAAGAGGTTGACAGCCAAAGAGAGTAGACAGCCAAAGAGAGTAGACAGCCAAAGAGAGTAGACAACCAAAGAGAGTAGACAGCCAAAGAGAGTAGACAACCAAAGAGAGTAGACAGCCAAAGAGAGTAGACAGCCAAAGAGAGTAGACAGCCAAAGAGAGTAGACAGCCAAAGAGAGTAGACAGCCAAAGAGAGTAGACAGCCAAAGAGAGTAGACAACCAAAGAGAGTAGACAGCCAAAGAGAGTAGACAACCAAAGAGAGTAGACAGCCAAAGAGAGTAGACAGCCAAAGAGAGTAGACAGCCAAAGAGAGTAGACAGCCAAAGAGAGTAGACAGCCAAAGAGAGTAGACAGCCAAAGAGAGTAGACAACCAAAGAGAGTAGACAGCCAAAGAGAGTAGACAGCCAAAGAGAGTAGACAGCCAAAGAGAGTAGACAACCAAAGAGAGTAGACAGCCAAAGAGAGTAGACAACCAAAGAGAGTAGACAACCAAAGAGAGTAGACAGCCAAAGAGAGTAGACAGCCAAAGAGAGTAGACAGCCAAAGAGAGTAGACAGCCAAAGAGAGTAGACAGCCAAAGAGAGTAGACAACCAAAGAGAGTAGACAACCAAAGAGAGTAGACAGCCAAAGAGAGTAGACAGCCAAAGAGAGTAGACAGCCAAAGAGAGTAGACAGCCAAAGAGAGTAGACAGCCAAAGAGAGTAGACAGCCAAAGAGAGTAGACAGCCAAAGAGAGTAGACAGCCAAAGAGAGTAGACAGCCAAAGAGAGTAGAAAACCAAAGAGAGTAGACAGCCAAAGAGAGTAGACAGCCAAAGAGAGTAGACAGCCAAAGAGAGTAGACAGCCAAAGAGAGTAGACAGCCAAAGAGAGTAGACAGCCAAAGAGAGTAGACAGCCAAAGAGAGTAGACAGCCAAAGAGAGTAGACAGCCAAAGAGAGTAGACAGCCAAAGAGAGTAGACAGCCAAAGAGAGTAGACAGCCAAAGAGAGTAGACATCCAAAGAGAGTAGACAGCCAAAGAGAGTAGACAACCAAAGAGAGTAGACAGCCAAAGAGAGTAGACAACCAAAGAGAGTAGACAGCCAAAGAGAGTAGACAGCCAAAGAGAGTAGACAGCCAAAGAGAGTAGACAGCCAAAGAGAGTAGACAGCCAAAGAGAGTAGACAGCCAAAGAGAGTAGACAGCCAAAGAGAGTAGACAGCCAAAGAGAGTAGACAGCCAAAGAGAGTAGACAGCCAAAGAGAGTAGACAGCCAAAGAGAGTAGACAGCCAAAGAGAGTAGACAGCCAAAGAGGTTGACAGCCAAAGAGAGTAGACAGCCAAAGAGAGTAGACAGCCAAAGAGAGTAGACAACCAAAGAGAGTAGACAGCCAAAGAGAGTAGACAGCCAAAGAGAGTAGACAGCCAAAGAGAGTAGACAGCCAAAGAGAGTAGACAGCCAAAGAGAGTAGACAGCCAAAGAGAGTAGACAGCCAAAGAGAGTAGACAGCCAAAGAGAGTAGACAGCCAAAGAGAGTAGACAACCAAAGAGAGTAGACAGCCAAAGAGAGTAGACAGCCAAAGAGAGTAGACAGCCAAAGAGAGTAGACAGCCAAAGAGAGTAGACAGCCAAAGAGAGTAGACAGCCAAAGAGAGTAGACAGCCAAAGAGAGTAGACAGCCAAAGAGAGTAGACAACCAAAGAGAGTAGACAGCCAAAGAGAGTAGACAGCCAAAGAGAGTAGACAGCCAAAGAGAGTAGACAGCCAAAGAGAGTAGACAGCCAAAGAGAGTAGACAGCCAAAGAGAGTAGACAGCCAAAGAGAGTAGACAGCCAAAGAGAGTAGACAGCCAAAGAGAGTAGAAAACCAAAGAGAGTAGACAGCCAAAGAGAGTAGACAGCCAAAGAGAGTAGACATCCAAAGAGAGTAGACATCCAAAGAGAGTAAACAGCCAAAGAGAGTAGACAGCCAAAGAGAGTAGACAGCCAAAGAGAGTAGACAACCAAAGAGAGTAGACAGCCAAAGAGAGTAGACAGCCAAAGAGAGTAGACAGCCAAAGAGAGTAGACAGCCAAAGAGAGTAGACAACCAAAGAGAGTAGACAGCCAAAGAGAGTAGACAACCACAGAGAGTAGACAACCAAAGAGAGTAGACAGCCAAAGAGAGTAGACAGCCAAAGAGAGTAGACAGCCAAAGAGAGTAGACAGCCAAAGAGAGTAGACAGCCAAAGAGAGTAGACAGCCAAAGAGAGCAGACAGCCAAAGAGAGTAGACAGCCAAAGAGAGTAGACAGCCACAGAGAGTAGACAGCCAAAGAGAGTAGACAGCCAAAGAGAGTAGACAGCCAAAGAGAGTAGACAACCAAAGAGAGTAGACAGCCAAAGAGAGTAGACAGCCAAAGAGAGTAGACAGCCAAAGAGAGTAGACAACCAAAGAGAGTAGACAGCCAAAGAGAGTAGACAACCAAAGAGAGTAGACAACCAAAGAGAGTAGACAGCCAAAGAGAGTAGACAACCAAAGAGAGTAGACAACCAAAGAGAGTAGACAGCCAAAGAGAGTAGACAGCCAAAGAGAGTAGACAGCCAAAGAGAGTAGACAGCCAAAGAGAGTAGACAACCAAAGAGAGTAGACAGCCAAAGAGAGTAGACAGCCAAAGAGAGTAGACAGCCAAAGAGAGTAGACAGCCAAAGAGAGTAGACAGCCAAAGAGAGTAGACAGCCAAAGAGAGTAGACAGCCAAAGAGAGTAGACAGCCAAAGAGAGTAGAAAACCAAAGAGAGTAGACAGCCAAAGAGAGTAGACAGCCAAAGAGAGTAGACAGCCAAAGAGAGTAGACAGCCAAAGAGAGTAGACAGCCAAAGAGAGTAGACAGCCAAAGAGAGTAGACAGCCAAAGAGAGTAGACAGCCAAAGAGAGTAGACAACCAAAGAGAGTAGACAGCCAAAGAGAGTAGACAGCCAAAGAGAGTAGACAGCCAAAGAGAGTAGAAAACCAAAGAGAGTAGACAGCCAAAGAGAGTAGACAACCAAAGAGAGTAGACAGCCAAAGAGAGTAGACAGCCAAAGAGAGTAGACAGCCAAAGAGAGTAGACAGCCAAAGAGAGTAGACAGCCAAAGAGAGTAGACAGCCAAAGAGAGTAGACAGCCAAAGAGAGTAGACAGCCAAAGAGAGTAGACAGCCAAAGAGGTTGACAGCCAAAGAGAGTAGACAGCCAAAGAGAGTAGACAGCCAAAGAGAGTAGACAACCAAAGAGAGTAGACAGCCAAAGAGAGTAGACAACCAAAGAGAGTAGACAGCCAAAGAGAGTAGACAGCCAAAGAGAGTAGACAGCCAAAGAGAGTAGACAGCCAAAGAGAGTAGACAGCCAAAGAGAGTAGACAGCCAAAGAGAGTAGACAACCAAAGAGAGTAGACAGCCAAAGAGAGTAGACAACCAAAGAGAGTAGACAGCCAAAGAGAGTAGACAGCCAAAGAGAGTAGACAGCCAAAGAGAGTAGACAGCCAAAGAGAGTAGACAGCCAAAGAGAGTAGACAACCAAAGAGAGTAGACAGCCAAAGAGAGTAGACAGCCAAAGAGAGTAGACAGCCAAAGAGAGTAGACAACCAAAGAGAGTAGACAGCCAAAGAGAGTAGACAACCAAAGAGAGTAGACAACCAAAGAGAGTAGACAGCCAAAGAGAGTAGACAGCCAAAGAGAGTAGACAGCCAAAGAGAGTAGACAGCCAAAGAGAGTAGACAGCCAAAGAGAGTAGACAACCAAAGAGAGTAGACAACCAAAGAGAGTAGACAGCCAAAGAGAGTAGACAGCCAAAGAGAGTAGACAGCCAAAGAGAGTAGACAGCCAAAGAGAGTAGACAGCCAAAGAGAGTAGACAGCCAAAGAGAGTAGACAGCCAAAGAGAGTAGACAGCCAAAGAGAGTAGACAGCCAAAGAGAGTAGAAAACCAAAGAGAGTAGACAGCCAAAGAGAGTAGACAGCCAAAGAGAGTAGACAGCCAAAGAGAGTAGACAGCCAAAGAGAGTAGACAGCCAAAGAGAGTAGACAGCCAAAGAGAGTAGACAGCCAAAGAGAGTAGACAGCCAAAGAGAGTAGACAGCCAAAGAGAGTAGACAACCAAAGAGAGTAGACAGCCAAAGAGAGTAGACAGCCAAAGAGAGTAGACATCCAAAGAGAGTAGACAGCCAAAGAGAGTAGACAACCAAAGAGAGTAGACAGCCAAAGAGAGTAGACAACCAAAGAGAGTAGACAGCCAAAGAGAGTAGACAGCCAAAGAGAGTAGACAGCCAAAGAGAGTAGACAGCCAAAGAGAGTAGACAGCCAAAGAGAGTAGACAGCCAAAGAGAGTAGACAGCCAAAGAGAGTAGACAGCCAAAGAGAGTAGACAGCCAAAGAGAGTAGACAGCCAAAGAGAGTAGACAGCCAAAGAGAGTAGACAGCCAAAGAGGTTGACAGCCAAAGAGAGTAGACAGCCAAAGAGAGTAGACAGCCAAAGAGAGTAGACAACCAAAGAGAGTAGACAGCCAAAGAGAGTAGACAGCCAAAGAGAGTAGACAGCCAAAGAGAGTAGACAGCCAAAGAGAGTAGACAGCCAAAGAGAGTAGACAGCCAAAGAGAGTAGACAGCCAAAGAGAGTAGACAGCCAAAGAGAGTAGACAGCCAAAGAGAGTAGACAACCAAAGAGAGTAGACAGCCAAAGAGAGTAGACAGCCAAAGAGAGTAGACAGCCAAAGAGAGTAGACAGCCAAAGAGAGTAGACAGCCAAAGAGAGTAGACAGCCAAAGAGAGTAGACAGCCAAAGAGAGTAGACAGCCAAAGAGAGTAGACAACCAAAGAGAGTAGACAGCCAAAGAGAGTAGACAGCCAAAGAGAGTAGACAGCCAAAGAGAGTAGACAGCCAAAGAGAGTAGACAGCCAAAGAGAGTAGACAGCCAAAGAGAGTAGACAGCCAAAGAGAGTAGACAGCCAAAGAGAGTAGAAAACCAAAGAGAGTAGACAGCCAAAGAGAGTAGACAGCCAAAGAGAGTAGACATCCAAAGAGAGTAGACAGCCAAAGAGAGTAAACAGCCAAAGAGAGTAGACAGCCAAAGAGAGTAGACAGCCAAAGAGAGTAGACAACCAAAGAGAGTAGACAGCCAAAGAGAGTAGACAGCCAAAGAGAGTAGACAGCCAAAGAGAGTAGACAGCCAAAGAGAGTAGACAACCAAAGAGAGTAGACAGCCAAAGAGAGTAGACAACCACAGAGAGTAGACAACCAAAGAGAGTAGACAGCCAAAGAGAGTAGACAGCCAAAGAGAGTAGACAGCCAAAGAGAGTAGACAGCCAAAGAGAGTAGACAGCCAAAGAGAGTAGACAGCCAAAGAGAGCAGACAGCCAAAGAGAGTAGACAGCCAAAGAGAGTAGACAACCAAAGAGAGTAGACAGCCAAAGAGAGAGTAGACAGCCAAAGAGAGTAGACAACCAAAGAGAGTAGACAGCCAAAGAGAGTAGACAGCCAAAGAGAGTAGACAGCCAAAGAGAGTAGACAGCCAAAGAGAGTAGACAACCAAAGAGAGTAGACAGCCAAAGAGAGTAGACAGCCAAAGAGAGTAGACAGCCAAAGAGAGTAGACAGCCAAAGAGAGTAGACAGCCAAAGAGAGTAGAAAACCAAAGAGAGTAGACAGCCAAAGAGAGTAGACAGCCAAAGAGAGTAGACAGCCAAAGAGAGTAGACAGTCAAAGAGAGTAGACAGCCACAGAGAGTAGACAGCCAAAGAGAGTAGACAGCCAAAGAGAGTAGACAGCCAAAGAGAGTAGAAAACCAAAGAGAGTAGACAGCCAAAGAGAGTAGACAGCCAAAGAGAGTAGACAGCCAAAGAGAGTAGACAGCCAAAGAGAGTAGACTGCCAAAGAGAGTAGACAGCCAAAGAGAGTAGACAGCCAAAGAGAGTAGACAGCCAAAGAGAGTAGACAGCCAAAGAGAGTAGACAGCCAAAGAGAGTAGACAGCCAAAGAGAGTAGACAGCCAAAGAGAGTAGACAACCAAAGAGAGTAGACAGCCAAAGAGAGTAGACAGCCAAAGAGAGTAGACAGCCAAAGAGAGTAGACAGCCAAAGAGAGTAGACAACCAAAGAGAGTAGACAGCCAAAGAGAGTAGACAGCCAAAGAGAGTAGACAGCCAAAGAGAGTAGACAGCCAAAGAGAGTAGAAAACCAAAGAGAGTAGACAGCCAAAGAGAGTAGACAGCCAAAAAGAGTAGACAGCCAAAGAGAGTAGACAGCCAAAGAGAGTAGACAACCAAAGAGAGTAGACAGCCAAAGAGAGTAGACAGCCAAAGAGAGTAGACAGCCAAAGAGAGTAGACAGCCAAAGAGAGTAGACAGCCAAAGAGAGTAGACAGCCAAAGAGAGTAGAAAACCAAAGAGAGTAGACAGCCAAAGAGAGTAGACAGCCAAAGAGAGTAGACAGCCAAAGAGAGTAGACAGCCACAGAGAGTAGACAGCCAAAGAGAGTAGACAGCCAAAGAGAGTAGACAGCCAAAGAGAGTAGACAGCCAAAGAGAGTAGACAGCCAAAGAGAGTAGACAGCCAAAGAGAGTAGACAGCCAAAGAGAGTAGACAGCCAAAGAGAGTAGACAGCCAAAGAGAGTAGACAACCAAAGAGAGTAGACAGCCAAAGAGAGTAGACAACCAAAGAGAGTAGACAGCCAAAGAGAGTAGACAGCCAAAGAGAGTAGACAGCCAAAGAGAGTAGACAGCCGAAGAGAGTAGACAGCCAAAGAGAGTAGACAGCCAAAGAGAGTAGACAACCAAAGAGAGTAGACAGCCAAAGAGAGTAGACAGCCAAAGAGAGTAGACAGCCAAAGAGAGTAGACAGCCGAAGAGAGTAGACAGCCAAAGAGAGTAGACAGCCAAAGAGAGTAGACAACCAAAGAGAGTAGACAGCCAAAGAGAGTAGACAGCCAAAGAGAGTAGACAGCCAAAGAGAGTAGACAGCCAAAGAGAGTAGACAGCCAAAGAGAGTAGACAGCCAAAGAGAGTAGACAGCCAAAGAGAGTAGACAGCCAAAGAGAGTAGACAGCCAAAGAGAGTAGAAAACCAAAGAGAGTAGACAGCCAAAGAGAGTAGACAGCCAAAGAGAGTAGACAGCCAAAGAGAGTAGACAGCCAAAGAGAGTAGACAGCCAAAGAGAGTAGACAGCCAAAGAGAGTAGACAGCCAAAGAGAGTAGACAACCAAAGAGAGTAGACAGCCAAAGAGAGTAGACAGCCAAAGAGAGTAGACATCCAAAGAGAGTAGACAGCCAAAGAGAGTAGACAACCAAAGAGAGTAGACAGCCAAAGAGAGTAGACAACCAAAGAGAGTAGACAGCCAAAGAGAGTAGACAGCCAAAGAGAGTAGACAGCCAAAGAGAGTAGACAGCCAAAGAGAGTAGACAGCCAAAGAGAGTAGACAGCCAAAGAGAGTAGACAGCCAAAGAGAGTAGACAGCCAAAGAGAGTAGACAGCCAAAGAGAGTAGACAGCCAAAGAGAGTAGACAGCCAAAGAGGTTGACAGCCAAAGAGAGTAGACAGCCAAAGAGAGTAGACAGCCAAAGAGAGTAGACAACCAAAGAGAGTAGACAGCCAAAGAGAGTAGACAGCCAAAGAGAGTAGACAGCCAAAGAGAGTAGACAGCCAAAGAGAGTAGACAGCCAAAGAGAGTAGACAGCCAAAGAGAGTAGACAGCCAAAGAGAGTAGACAGCCAAAGAGAGTAGACAGCCAAAGAGAGTAGACAACCAAAGAGAGTAGACAGCCAAAGAGAGTAGACAGCCAAAGAGAGTAGACAGCCAAAGAGAGTAGACAGCCAAAGAGAGTAGACAGCCAAAGAGAGTAGACAGCCAAAGAGAGTAGACAGCCAAAGAGAGTAGACAGCCAAAGAGAGTAGACAGCCAAAGAGAGTAGACAACAAGAGAGTAGACAACCAAAGAGAGTAGACAGCCAAAGAGAGTAGACAGCCAAAGAGAGTAGACAGCCAAAGAGAGTAGACAGCCAAAGAGAGTAGACAGCCAAAGAGAGTAGACAGCCAAAGAGAGTAGACAGCCAAAGAGAGTAGACAGCCAAAGAGAGTAGAAAACCAAAGAGAGTAGACAGCCAAAGAGAGTAGACAGCCAAAGAGAGTAGACAGCCAAAGAGAGTAGACAGCCAAAGAGAGTAAACAGCCAAAGAGAGTAGACAGCCAAAGAGAGTAGACAGCCAAAGAGAGTAGACAACCAAAGAGAGTAGACAGCCAAAGAGAGTAGACAGCCAAAGAGAGTAGACAGCCAAAGAGAGTAGACAGCCAAAGAGAGTAGACAACCAAAGAGAGTAGACAGCCAAAGAGAGTAGACAACCACAGAGAGTAGACAACCAAAGAGAGTAGACAGCCAAAGAGAGTAGACAGCCAAAGAGAGTAGACAGCCAAAGAGAGTAGACAGCCAAAGAGAGTAGACAGCCAAAGAGAGTAGACAGCCAAAGAGAGCAGACAGCCAAAGAGAGTAGACAGCCAAAGAGAGTAGACAACCAAAGAGAGTAGACAGCCAAAGAGAGAGTAGACAGCCAAAGAGAGTAGACAACCAAAGAGAGTAGACAGCCAAAGAGAGTAGACAGCCAAAGAGAGTAGACAGCCAAAGAGAGTAGACAGCCAAAGAGAGTAGACAACCAAAGAGAGTAGACAGCCAAAGAGAGTAGACAGCCAAAGAGAGTAGACAGCCAAAGAGAGTAGACAGCCAAAGAGAGTAGACAGCCAAAGAGAGTAGAAAACCAAAGAGAGTAGACAGCCAAAGAGAGTAGACAGCCAAAGAGAGTAGACAGCCAAAGAGAGTAGACAGCCAAAGAGAGTAGACAGCCACAGAGAGTAGACAGCCAAAGAGAGTAGACAGCCAAAGAGAGTAGACAGCCAAAGAGAGTAGAAAACCAAAGAGAGTAGACAGCCAAAGAGAGTAGACAGCCAAAGAGAGTAGACAGCCAAAGAGAGTAGACAGCCAAAGAGAGTAGACAGCCAAAGAGAGTAGACAGCCAAAGAGAGTAGACAGCCAAAGAGAGTAGACAGCCAAAGAGAGTAGACAGCCAAAGAGAGTAGACAGCCAAAGAGAGTAGACAGCCAAAGAGAGTAGACAGCCAAAGAGAGTAGACAGCCAAAGAGAGTAGACAACCAAAGAGAGTAGACAGCCAAAGAGAGTAGACAGCCAAAGAGAGTAGACAGCCAAAGAGAGTAGACAGCCAAAGAGAGTAGACAACCAAAGAGAGTAGACAGCCAAAGAGAGTAGACAGCCAAAGAGAGTAGACAGCCAAAGAGAGTAGACAGCCAAAGAGAGTAGAAAACCAAAGAGAGTAGACAGCCAAAGAGAGTAGACAGCCAAAAAGAGTAGACAGCCAAAGAGAGTAGACAGCCAAAGAGAGTAGACAACCAAAGAGAGTAGACAGCCAAAGAGAGTAGACAGCCAAAGAGAGTAGACAGCCAAAGAGAGTAGACAGCCAAAGAGAGTAGACAGCCAAAGAGAGTAGACAGCCAAAGAGAGTAGAAAACCAAAGAGAGTAGACAGCCAAAGAGAGTAGACAGCCAAAGAGAGTAGACAGCCAAAGAGAGTAGACAGCCACAGAGAGTAGACAGCCACAGAGAGTAGACAGCCAAAGAGAGTAGACAGCCAAAGAGAGTAGACAGCCAAAGAGAGTAGACAGCCAAAGAGAGTAGACAGCCAAAGAGAGTAGACAGCCAAAGAGAGTAGACAGCCAAAGAGAGTAGACAGCCAAAGAGAGTAGACAGCCAAAGAGAGTAGACAACCAAAGAGAGTAGACAGCCAAAGAGAGTAGACAACCAAAGAGAGTAGACAGCCAAAGAGAGTAGACAGCCAAAGAGAGTAGACAGCCAAAGAGAGTAGACAGCCGAAGAGAGTAGACAGCCAAAGAGAGTAGACAGCCAAAGAGAGTAGACAACCAAAGAGAGTAGACAGCCAAAGAGAGTAGACAGCCAAAGAGAGTAGACAGCCAAAGAGAGTAGACAGCCAAAGAGAGTAGACAGCCAAAGAGAGTAGACAGCCAAAGAGAGTAGACAGCCAAAGAGAGTAGACAGCCAAAGAGAGTAGACAGCCAAAAAGAGTAGACAGCCAAAGAGAGTAGACAGCCAAAGAGAGTAGACAGCCAAAGAGAGTAGACAGCCAAAGAGAGTAGACAGCCAAAGAGAGTAGACTGCCAAAGAGAGTAGACAGCCAAAGAGAGTAGACAGCCAAAGAGAGTAGACAGCCAAAGAGAGTAGAAAACCAAAGAGAGTAGACAGCCAAAGAGAGTAGACAGCCAAAGAGAGTAGACAGCCAAAGAGAGTAGACAGCCAAAGAGAGTAGACAGCCAAAGAGAGTAGACAGCCAAAGAGAGTAGACAACCAAAGAGAGTAGACAGCCAAAGAGAGTAGACAGCCAAAGAGAGTAGACAGCCAAAGAGAGTAGACAGCCAAAGAGAGTAGACAGCCAAAGAGAGTAGACAGCCAAAGAGAGTAGACAGCCAAAGAGAGTAGACAGCCAAAGAGAGTAGACAGCCAAAGAGAGTAGACAGCCAAAGAGAGTAGACAGCCAAAGAGAGTAGAAAACCAAAGAGAGTAGACAGCCAAAGAGAGTAGACAGCCAAAGAGAGTAGACAGCCAAAGAGAGTAGACAGCCAAAGAGAGTAAACAGCCAAAGAGAGTAGACAGCCAAAGAGAGTAGACAACCAAAGAGAGTAGACAGGCAAAGAGAGTAGACAGCCAAAGAGAGTAGACAGCCAAAGACAGTAGACAGCCAAAGAGAGTAGACAGCCAAAGAGAGTAGACAGCCAAAGAGAGTAGACAGCCAAAGAGAGTAGACAACCAAAGAGAGTAGACAGCCAAAGAGAGTAGACAGCCAAAGAGAGTAGACAGCCAAAGAGAGTAGACAACCAAAGAGAGTAGACAGCCAAAGAGAGTAGACAACCAAAGAGAGTAGACAACCAAAGAGAGTAGACAACTAAAGAGAGTAGACAGCCAAAGAGAGTAGACAGCCAAGGAGAGTAGACAGCCAAAGAGAGTAGACAGCCAAAGAGAGTAGACAGCCAAAGAGAGTAGACAGCCAAAGAGAGTAGACAGCCAAAGAGAGTAGACAGCCAAAGAGAGTAGACAGCCAAAGAGAGTAGACAACCAAAGAGAGTAGACAACCAAAGAGAGTAGACAGCCAAAGAGAGAGTAGACAGCCAAAGAGAGTAGACAACCAAAGAGAGTAGACAGCCAAAGAGAGTAGACAGCCAAAGAGAGTAGACAGCCAAAGAGAGTAGACAGCAAAAGAGAGTAGACAACCAAAGAGAGTAGACAGCCAAAGAGAGTAGACAGCCAAAGAGAGTAGACAGCCAAAGAGAGTAGACAGCCAAAGAGAGTAGACAGCCAAAGAGAGTAGAAAACCAAAGAGAGTAGACAGCCAAAGAGAGTAGACAGCCAAAGAGAGTAGACAGCCAAAGAGAGTAGACAGCCACAGAGAGTAGACAGCCAAAGAGAGTAGACAGCCAAAGAGAGTAGACAGCCAAAGAGAGTAGAAAACCAAAGAGAGTAGACAGCCAAAGAGAGTAGACAGCCAAAGAGAGTAGACAGCCAAAGAGAGTAGACAGCCAAAGAGAGTAGACAGCCAAAGAGAGTAGACAGCCAAAGAGAGTAGACAGCCAAAGAGAGTAGACAGCCAAAGAGAGTAGACAGCCAAAGAGAGTAGACAGCCAAAGAGAGTAGACAGCCAAAGAGAGTAGACAACCAAAGAGAGTAGACAGCCAAAGAGAGTAGACAGCCAAAGAGAGTAGACAGCCAAAGAGAGTAGACAGCCAAAGAGAGTAGACAACCAAAGAGAGTAGACAGCCAAAGAGAGTAGACAACCAAAGAGAGTAGACAGCCAAAGAGAGTAGACAGCCAAAGAGAGTAGACAGCCAAAGAGAGTAGACAGCCAAAGAGAGTAGACAGCCAAAGAGAGTAGACAGCCAAAGAGAGTAGACAGCCAAAGAGAGTAGACAGCCAAAGAGAGTAGACAGCCAAAGAGAGTAGACAGCCAAAGAGAGTAGACAGCCAAAGAGGTTGACAGCCAAAGAGAGTAGACAGCCAAAGAGAGTAGACAGCCAAAGAGAGTAGACAACCAAAGAGAGTAGACAGCCAAAGAGAGTAGACAACCAAAGAGAGTAGACAGCCAAAGAGAGTAGACAGCCAAAGAGAGTAGACAGCCAAAGAGAGTAGACAGCCAAAGAGAGTAGACAGCCAAAGAGAGTAGACAGCCAAAGAGAGTAGACAGCCAAAGAGAGTAGACAACCAAAGAGAGTAGACAGCCAAAGAGAGTAGACAGCCAAAGAGAGTAGACAGCCAAAGAGAGTAGACAGCCAAAGAGAGTAGACGGCCAAAGAGAGTAGACAACCAAAGAGAGTAGACAGCCAAAGAGAGTAGACAGCCAAAGAGAGTAGACAGCCAAAGAGAGTAGACAACCAAAGAGAGTAGACAGCCAAAGAGAGTAGACAACCAAAGAGAGTAGACAGCCAAAGAGAGTAGACAGCCAAAGAGAGTAGACAGCCAAAGAGAGTAGACAGCCAAAGAGAGTAGACAGCCAAAGAGAGTAGACAGCCAAAGAGAGTAGACAGCCAAAGAGAGTAGAAAACCAAAGAGAGTAGACAGCCAAAGAGAGTAGACAGCCAAAGAGAGTAGACAGACAAAGAGAGTAGACAGCCAAAGAGAGTAGACAGCCAAAGAGAGTAGACAGCCAAAGAGAGTAGAAAACCAAAGAGAGTAGACAGCCAAAGAGAGTAGACAGCCAAAGAGAGTAGACAGCCAAAGAGAGTAGACAGCCAAAGAGAGTAGACAGCCAAAGAGAGTAGACAGCCAAAGAGTGTAGACAACCAAAGAGAGTAGACAACCAAAGAGAGTAGACAACCAAAGAGAGTAGACAGCCAAAGAGAGTAGACAACCAAAGAGAGTAGACAGCCAAAGAGAGTAGACAGCCAAAGAGAGTAGACAGCCAAAGAGAGTAGACAGCCAAAGAGAGTAGACAGCCAAAGAGAGTAGACAACCAAAAAGAGTAGACAGCCAAGAGAGAGTAGACAGCCAAAGAGAGTAGACAACCAAAGAGAGTAGACAGCCAAAGAGAGTAGACAGCCAAAGAGAGTAGACAGCCAAAGAGAGTAGACAACCAAAGAGAGTAGACAGCCAAAGAGAGTAGACAGCCAAAGAGAGTAGACAGCGAAAGAGAGTAGACAGCCAAAGAGAGTAGACAGCCAAAGAGAGTAGACAGCCAAAGAGAGTAGAAAACCAAAGAGAGTAGACAGCCAAAGAGAGTAGACAGCCAAAGAGAGTAGACAGCCAAAGAGAGTAGACAGCCAAAGAGAGTAGACAGCCACAGAGAGTAGACAGCCAAAGAGAGTAGACAGCCAAAGAGAGTAGACAGCCAAAGAGAGTAGACAGCCAAAGAGAGTAGAAAACCAAAGAGAGTAGACAGCCAAAGAGAGTAGACAGCCAAAGAGAGTAGACAGCCAAAGAGAGTAGACAGCCAAAGAGAGTAGACAGCCAAAGAGAGTAGACAGCCAAAGAGAGTAGACAGCCAAAGAGAGTAGACAGCCAAAGAGAGTAGACAGCCAAAGAGAGTAGACAGCCAAAGAGAGTAGACAGCCAAAGAGAGTAGACAACCAAAGAGAGTAGACAGCCAAAGAGAGTAGACAGCCAAAGAGAGTAGACAGCCAAAGAGAGTAGACAGCCAAAGAGAGTAGACAACCAAAGAGAGTAGACAGCCAAAGAGAGTAGACAACCAAAGAGAGTAGACAGCCAAAGAGAGTAGACAGCCAAAGAGAGTAGACAGCCAAAGAGAGTAGACAGCCAAAGAGAGTAGACAGCCAAAGAGAGTAGACAGCCAAAGAGAGTAGACAGCCAAAGAGGTTGACAGCCAAAGAGAGTAGACAGCCAAAGAGAGTAGACAGCCAAAGAGAGTAGACAACCAAAGAGAGAGAGTAGACAGCCAAAGAGAGTAGACAGCCAAAGAGAGTAGACAGCCAAAGAGAGTAGACAGCCAAAGAGAGTAGACAGCCAAAGAGAGTAGACAACCAAAGAGAGTAGACAGCCAAAGAGAGTAGACAGCCAAAGAGAGTAGACAGCCAAAGAGAGTAGACAGCCAAAGAGAGTAGACAACCAAAGAGAGTAGACAGCCAAAGAGAGTAGACAACCAAAGAGAGTAGACAGCCAAAGAGAGTAGACAGCCAAAGAGAGTAGACAGCCAAAGAGAGTAGACAGCCAAAGAGAGTAGACAGCCAAAGAGAGTAGACAGCCAAAGAGAGTAGACAGCCAAAGAGAGTAGACAGCCAAAGAGGTTGACAGCCAAAGAGAGTAGACAGCCAAAGAGAGTAGACAGCCAAAGAGAGTAGACAACCAAAGAGAGTAGACAGCCAAAGAGAGTAGACAACCAAAGAGAGTAGACAGCCAAAGAGAGTAGACAGCCAAAGAGAGTAGACAGCCAAAGAGAGTAGACAGCCAAAGAGAGTAGACAGCCAAAGAGAGTAGACAGCCAAAGAGAGTAGACAGCCAAAGAGAGTAGACAGCCAAAAAGAGTAGACAACCAAAGAGAGTAGACAGCCAAAGAGAGTAGACAGCCAAAGAGAGTAGACAGCCAAAGAGAGTAGACAGCCAAAGAGAGTAGACAGCCAAAGAGAGTAGACAGCCAAAGAGAGTAGACAACCAAAGAGAGTAGACAGCCAAAGAGAGTAGACAGCCAAAGAGAGTAGACAGCCAAAGAGAGTAGACAGCCAAAGAGAGTAGACAGCCAAAGAGAGTAGACATCCAAAGAGAGTAGACAGCCAAAGAGAGTAGACAGCCAAAGAGAGAGTAGACAGCCAAAGAGAGTAGACAACCAAAGAGAGTAGACAGCCAAAGAGAGTAGACAGCCAAAGAGAGTAGACAGCCAAAGAGAGTAGACAGCCAAAGAGAGTAGACAACCAAAGAGAGTAGACAGCCAAAGAGAGTAGACAGCCAAAGAGAGTAGACAGTCAAAGAGAGTAGACAGCCAAAGAGAGTAGACAGCCAAAGAGAGTAAAAAACCAAAGAGAGTAGACAGCCAAAGAGAGTAGACAGCCAAAGAGAGTAGAGAGCCAAAGAGAGTAGACAGCCAAAGAGAGTAGACAGCCACAGAGAGTAGACAGCCAAAGAGAGTAGACAGCCAAAGAGAGTAGACAGCCAAAGAGAGTAGAAAACCAAAGAGAGTAGACAGCCAAAGAGAGTAGACAGCCAAAGAGAGTAGACAGCCAAAGAGAGTAGACAGCCAAAGAGAGTAGACAGCCAAAGAGAGTAGACAGCCAAAGAGAGTAGACAGCCAAAGAGAGTAGACAGCCAAAGAGAGTAGACAGCCAAAGAGAGTAGACAGCCAAAGAGAGTAGACAACCAAAGAGAGTAGACAGCCAAAGAGAGTAGACAGCCAAAGAGAGTAGACAGCCAAAGAGAGTAGAAAACCAAAGAGAGTAGACAGCCAAAGAGAGTAGACAGCCAAAGAGAGTAGACAGCCAAAGAGAGTAGACAGCCAAAGAGAGTAGACAGCCAAAGAGAGTAGACAGCCAAAGAGAGTAGAAAACCAAAGAGAGTAGACAGCCAAAGAGAGTAGACAGCCAAAAAGAGTAGACAGCCAAAGAGAGTAGACAGCCAAAGAGAGTAGACAACCAAAGAGAGTAGACAGCCAAAGAGAGTAGACAGCCAAAGAGAGTAGACAACCAAAGAGAGTAGACAGCCAAAGAGAGTAGACAGCCAAAGAGAGTAGAGAGCCAAAGAGAGTAGACAGCCAAAGAGAGTAGACAGCCAAAGAGAGTAGACAGCCAAAGAGAGTAGACAACCAAAGAGAGTAGACAGCCAAAGAGAGTAGACAGCCAAAGAGAGTAGACAGCCAAAGAGAGTAGACAGCCAAAGAGAGTAGACAGCCAAAGAGAGTAGACAGCCAAAGAGAGTAGACTGCCAAAGAGAGTAGACAGCCAAAGAGAGTAGACAGCCAAAGAGAGTAGACAGCCAAAGAGAGTAGAAAACCAAAGAGAGTAGACAGCCAAAGAGAGTAGACAGCCAAAGAGAGTAGACAGCCAAAGAGAGTAGACAACCAAAGAGAGTAGACAGCCAAAGAGAGTAGACAGCCAAAGAGAGTAGACAGCCAAAGAGAGTAGACAGCCAAAGAGAGTAGACAGCCAAAGAGAGTAGACAGCCAAAGAGAGTAGACAGCCAAAGAGAGTAGACAGCCAAAGAGAGTAGAAAACCAAAGAGAGTAGACAGCCAAAGAGAGTAGACAGCCAAAGAGAGTAGACAGCCAAAGAGAGTAGACAGCCAAAGAGAGTAAACAGCCAAAGAGAGTAGACAGCCAAAGAGAGTAGACAACCAAAGAGAGTAGACAGCCAAAGAGAGTAGACAGCCAAAGAGAGTAGACAGCCAAAGAGAGTAGACAGCCAAAGACAGTAGACAGCCAAAGAGAGTAGACAGCCAAAGAGAGTAGACAGCCAAAGAGAGTAGACAACCAAAGAGAGTAGACAACCAAAGAGAGTAGACAGCCAAAGAGAGTAGACAACCAAAGAGAGTAGACAGCCAAAGAGAGTAGACAACCAAAGAGAGTAGACAACCAAAGAGAGTAGACAGCCAAAGAGAGTAGACAGCCAAAGAGAGTAGACAGCCAAAGAGAGTAGACAGCCAAAGAGAGTAGACAGCCAAAGAGAGTAGACAGCCAAAGAGAGTAGACAGCCAAAGAGAGTAGACAGCCAAAGAGTGTAGACAACCAAAGAGAGTAGACAGCCAAAGAGAGAGTAGACAGCCAAAGAGAGTTGACAACCAAAGAGAGTAGACAGCCAAAGAGAGTAGACAGCCAAAGAGAGTAGACAGCCAAAGAGATTAGACAGCCAAAGAGAGTAGACAACCAAAGAGAGTAGACAGCCAAAGAGAGTAGACAGCCAAAGAGAGTAGACAGCCAAAGAGAGTAGACAGCCAAAGAGAGTAGACAGCCAAAGAGAGTAGACAGCCAAAGAGAGTAGACAGCCAAAAAGAGTAGAAAACCAAAGAGAGTAGACAGCCAAAGAGAGTAGACAGCCAAAGAGAGTAGACAGCCAAAGAGAGTAGACAGCCAAAGAGAGTAGACAGCCACAGAGAGTAGACAGCCAAAGAGAGTAGACAGCCAAAGAGAGTAGACAGCCAAAGAGAGTAGAAAACCAAAGAGAGTAGACAGCCAAAGAGAGTAGACAGCCAAAGAGAGTAGACAGCCAAAGAGAGTAGACAGCCAAAGAGAGTAGACAGCCAAAGAGAGTAGACAACCAAAGAGAGTAGACAACCAAAGAGAGTAGACAACCAAAGAGAGTAGACAGCCAAAGAGAGTAGACAACCAAAGAGAGTAGACAGCCAAAGAGAGTAGACAGCCAAAGAGAGTAGACAGCCAAAGAGAGTAGACAGCCAAAGAGAGTAGACAGCCAAAGAGAGTAGACAGCCAAAGAGAGTAGACAGCCAAAGAGAGTAGACAGCCAAAGAGAGTAGACAGCCAAAGAGAGTAGACAGCCAAAGAGAGTAGACAGCCAAAGAGAGTAGACAGCCAAAGAGAGTAGACAACCAAAGAGAGTAGACAGCCAAAGAGAGTAGACAGCCAAAGAGAGTAGACAGCCAAAGAGAGTAGACAGCCAAAGAGAGTAGACAGCCAAAGAGAGTAGACAGCCAAAGAGAGTAGACAGCCAAAGAGAGTAGACAGCCAAAGAGAGTAGACAGCCAAAGAGAGTAGACAGCCAAAGAGAGTAGACAGCCAAAGAGAGTAGACAGCCAAAGAGAGTAGACAGCCAAAGAGAGTAGACAGCCAAAGAGAGTAGACAACCAAAGAGAGTAGACAGCCAAAGAGAGTAGACAACCAAAGAGAGTAGACAGCCAAAGAGAGTAGACAGCCAAAGAGAGTAGACAGCCAAAGAGAGTAGACAGCCAAAGAGAGTAGACAGCCAAAGAGAGTAGACAGCCAAAGAGAGTAGACAGCCAAAGAGAGTAGACAGCCAAAGAGAGTAGACAACCAAAGAGAGTAGACAGCCAAAGAGAATAGACAGCCAAAGAGAGTAGACAGCCAAAGAGAGTAGACAGCCAAAGAGAGTAGACAGCCAAAGAGAGTAGAAAACCAAAGAGAGTAGACAGCCAAAGAGAGTAGACAGCCAAAGAGAGTAGACAGCCAAAGAGAGTAGACAGCCAAAGAGAGTAGACAGCCAAAGAGAGTAGACAGCCAAAGAGAGTAGACAGCCAAAGAGAGTAGACAGCCAAAGAGAGTAGACAGCCAAAGAGAGTAGACAACCAAAGAGAGTAGACAGCCAAAGAGAGTAGACAGCCAAAGAGAGTAGACAGCCAAAGAGAGTAGACCGCCAAAGAGAGTAGACAGCCAAAGAGAGTAGACAACCAAAGAGAGTAGACAGCCAAAGAGAGTAGACAACCAAAGAGAGTAGACAGCCAAAGAGAGTAGACAGCCAAAGAGAGTAGACAGCCAAAGAGAGTAGACAGCCAAAGAGAGTAGACAGCCAAAGAGAGTAGACAGCCAAAGAGAGTAGACAGCCAAAGAGAGTAGACAACCAAAGAGAGTAGACAGCCAAAGAGAGTAGACAGCCAAAGAGAGTAGACAGCCAAAGAGAGTAGACAACCAAAGAGAGTAGACAGCCAAAGAGAGTAGACAGCCAAAGAGAGTAGACAGCCAAAGAGAGTAGACAGCCAAAGAGAGTAGACAGCCAAAGAGAGTAGACAGCCAAAGAGAGTAGAGAGCCAAAGAGAGTAGACAGCCAAAGAGAGTAGACAGCCAAAGAGAGTAGACAGCCAAAGAGAGTAGACAGCCAAAGAGAGTAGACAGCCAAAGAGAGTAGACAACCAAAGAGAGTAGACAGCCAAAGAGAGTAGACAGCCAAAGAGAGTAGACAACCAAAGAGAGTAGACAGCCAAAGAGAGTAGACAGCCAAAGAGAGTAGACAGCCAAAGAGAGTAGACAGCCAAAGAGAGTAGACAGCCAAAGAGAGTAGACAGCCAAAGAGAGTAGACAGCCAAAGAGAGTAGACAGCCAAAGAGAGTAGACAGCCAAAGAGAGTAGACAGCCAAAGAGAGTAGACAACCAAAGAGAGTAGACAGCCAAAGAGAGTAGACAGCCAAAGAGAGTAGACAGCCAAAGAGAGTAGACAGCCAAAGAGAGTAGACAGCCAAAGAGAGTAGACAGCCAAAGAGAGTAGACAGCCAAAGAGGGTAGACAGCCAAAGAGAGTAGACAGCCAAAGAGAGTAGACAACCAAAGAGAGTAGACAGCCAAAGAGAGTAGACAACCAAAGAGAGTAGACAGCCAAAGAGAGTAGACAGCCAGAGAGAGTAGACAGCCAAAGAGAGTAGACAGCCAAAGAGAGTAGACAGCCAAAGAGAGTAGACAACCAAAGAGAGTAGACAGCCAAAGAGAGTAGACAGCCAAAGAGAGTAGACAGCCAAAGAGAGTAGACAGCCAAAGAGAGTAGACAGCCAAAGAGAGTAGACAGCCACAGCCAAAGAGAGTAGACAGCCAAAGAGAGTAGACAGCCAAAGAGAGTAGACAGCCAAAGAGAGTTGACAGCCAAAGAGAGTAGACAGCCAAAGAGAGTAGACAGCCAAAGAGAGTAGACAGCCAAAGAGAGTAGACAGCCAAAGAGAGTAGACAACCAAAGAGAGTAGACAGCCAAAGAGAGTAGACAGCCAAAGAGAGTAGACAGCCAAAGAGAGTAGACAGCCAAAGAGAGTAGACAGCCAAAGAGAGTAGACAGCCAAAGAGAGTAGACAGCCAAAGAGAGTAGACAACCAAAGAGAGTAGACAGCCAAAGAGAGTAGACAGCCAAAGAGAGTAGACAGCCAAAGAGAGTAGACAGCCAAAGAGAGTAGACAGCCAAAGAGAGTAGACAGCCAAAGAGAGTAGACAGCCAAAGAGAGTAGACAGCCAAAGAGAGTAGACAACCAAAGAGAGTAGACAGCCAAAGAGAGTAGACAGCCAAAGAGAGTAGACAGCCAAAGAGAGTAGACAGCCAAAGAGAGTAGACAGCCAAAGAGAGTAGACAGCCAAAGAGAGTAGACAGCCAAAGAGAGTAGACAGCCAAAGAGAGAGTAGACAGCCAAAGAGAGTAGACAACCAAAGAGAGTAGACAGCCAAAGAGAGTAGACAGCCAAAGAGAGTAGACAGCCAAAGAGAGTAGACAGCCAAAGAGAGTAGACAACCAAAGAGAGTAGACAGCCAAAGAGAGTAGACAGCCAAAGAGAGTAGACAGTCAAAGAGAGTAGACAGCCAAAGAGAGTAGACAGCCAAAGAGAGTAAAAAACCAAAGAGAGTAGACAGCCAAAGAGAGTAGACAGCCAAAGAGAGTAGAGAGCCAAAGAGAGTAGACAGCCAAAGAGAGTAGACAGCCACAGAGAGTAGACAGCCAAAGAGAGTAGACAGCCAAAGAGAGTAGACAGCCAAAGAGAGTAGAAAACCAAAGAGAGTAGACAGCCAAAGAGAGTAGACAGCCAAAGAGAGTAGACAGCCAAAGAGAGTAGACAGCCAAAGAGAGTAGACAGCCAAAGAGAGTAGACAGCCAAAGAGAGTAGACAGCCAAAGAGAGTAGACAGCCAAAGAGAGTAGACAGCCAAAGAGAGTAGACAGCCAAAGAGAGTAGACAACCAAAGAGAGTAGACAGCCAAAGAGAGTAGACAGCCAAAGAGAGTAGACAGCCAAAGAGAGTAGAAAACCAAAGAGAGTAGACAGCCAAAGAGAGTAGACAGCCAAAGAGAGTAGACAGCCAAAGAGAGTAGACAGCCAAAGAGAGTAGACAGCCAAAGAGAGTAGACAGCCAAAGAGAGTAGAAAACCAAAGAGAGTAGACAGCCAAAGAGAGTAGACAGCCAAAAAGAGTAGACAGCCAAAGAGAGTAGACAGCAAAGAGAGTAGACAACCAAAGAGAGTAGACAGCCAAAGAGAGTAGACAGCCAAAGAGAGTAGACAGCCAAAGAGAGTAGACAGCCAAAGAGAGTAGACAGCCAAAGAGAGTAGAAAACCAAAGAGAGTAGACAGCCAAAGAGAGTAGACAGCCAAAGAGAGTAGACAGCCAAAGAGAGTAGACAGCCAAAGAGAGTAGACAGCCAAAGAGAGTAGACAGCCACAGAGAGTAGACAGCCAAAGAGAGTAGACAGCCAAAGAGAGTAGACAAACAAAGAGAGTAGACAGCCAAAGAGAGTAGACAGCCAAAGAGAGTAGACAGCCAAAGAGAGTAGACAGCCAAAGAGAGTAGACAGCCAAAGAGAGTAGACAGCCAAAGAGAGTAGACAGCCAAAGAGAGTAGACAGCCAAAGAGAGTAGACAGCCAAAGAGAGTAGACAGCCAAAGAGAGTAGACAGCCAAAGAGAGTAGACAGCCAAAGAGAGTAGACAGCCAAAGAGAGTAGACAACCAAAGAGAGTAGACAGCCAAAGAGAGTAGACAACCAAAGAGAGTAGACAGCCAAAGAGAGTAGACAGCCAAAGAGAGTAGACAGCCAAAGAGAGTAGACAGCCAAAGAGAGTAGACAGCCAAAGAGAGTAGACAGCCAAAGAGAGTAGACAGCCAAAGAGAGTAGACAACCAAAGAGAGTAGACAGCCAAAGAGAGTAGACAGCCAAAGAGAGTAGAGAGCCAAAGAGAGTAGACAGCCAAAGAGAGTAGACAGCCAAAGAGAGTAGACAGCCAAAGAGAGTAGACAACCAAAGAGAGTAGACAGCCAAAGAGAGTAGACAGCCAAAGAGAGTAGACAGCCAAAGAGAGTAGACAGCCAAAGAGAGTAGACAGCCAAAGAGAGTAGACAGCCAAAGAGAGTAGACTGCCAAAGAGATTAGACAGCCAAAGAGAGTAGACAGCCAAAGAGAGTAGACAGCCAAAGAGAGTAGAAAACCAAAGAGAGTAGACAGCCAAAGAGAGTAGACAGCCAAAGAGAGTAGACAGCCAAAGAGAGTAGACAACCAAAGAGAGTAGACAGCCAAAGAGAGTAGACAGCCAAAGAGAGTAGACAGCCAAAGAGAGTAGACAGCCAAAGAGAGTAGACAGCCAAAGAGAGTAGACAGCCAAAGAGAGTAGACAGCCAAAGAGAGTAGACAGCCAAAGAGAGTAGAAAACCAAAGAGAGTAGACAGCCAAAGAGAGTAGACAGCCAAAGAGAGTAGACAGCCAAAGAGAGTAGACAGCCAATGAGAGTAAACAGCCAAAGAGAGTAGACAGCCAAAGAGAGTAGACAACCAAAGAGAGTAGACAGCCAAAGAGAGTAGACAGCCAAAGAGAGTAGACAGCCAAAGAGAGTAGACAGCCAAAGACAGTAGACAGCCAAAGAGAGTAGACAGCCAAAGAGAGTAGACAGCCAAAGAGAGTAGACAACCAAAGAGAGTAGACAACCAAAGAGAGTAGACAGCCAAAGAGAGTAGACAACCAAAGAGAGTAGACAGCCAAAGAGAGTAGACAACCAAAGAGAGTAGACAACCAAAGAGAGTAGACAGCCAAAGAGAGTAGACAGCCAAAGAGAGTAGACAGCCAAAGAGAGTAGACAGCCAAAGAGAGTAGACAGCCAAAGAGAGTAGACAGCCAAAGAGAGTAGACAGCCAAAGAGAGTAGACAGCCAAAGAGTGTAGACAACCAAAGAGAGTAGACAGCCAAAGAGAGAGTAGACAGCCAAAGAGAGTTGACAACCAAAGAGAGTAGACAGCCAAAGAGAGTAGACAGCCAAAGAGAGTAGACAGCCAAAGAGATTAGACAGCCAAAGAGAGTAGACAACCAAAGAGAGTAGACAGCCAAAGAGAGTAGACAGCCAAAGAGAGTAGACAGCCAAAGAGAGTAGACAGCCAAAGAGAGTAGACAGCCAAAGAGAGTAGACAGCCAAAGAGAGTAGACAGCCAAAAAGAGTAGAAAACCAAAGAGAGTAGACAGCCAAAGAGAGTAGACAGCCAAAGAGAGTAGACAGCCAAAGAGAGTAGACAGCCAAAGAGAGTAGACAGCCACAGAGAGTAGACAGCCAAAGAGAGTAGACAGCCAAAGAGAGTAGACAGCCAAAGAGAGTAGAAAACCAAAGAGAGTAGACAGCCAAAGAGAGTAGACAGCCAAAGAGAGTAGACAGCCAAAGAGAGTAGACAGCCAAAGAGAGTAGACAGCCAAAGAGAGTAGACAACCAA